>OY293829.1:80972479-81530895 GCA_958507055.1 Crioceris asparagi
GTTTTAATTACTTCAACTGATTCAACGAATAACATTTCGCTGGTTTGTTTATCGGGTAGGTATATGAAACGATATATATATATATATATATATATGTATATATATATATATATATCCTACATATACAGCACTAATAACAAATATTTACCTTCACTTACCATTTTATAATATATATATATATATATATATATATATATATATATCCTACATATACAGCACTAATAACAAATATTTACCTTCACTTACCATTTTATATGTTGCTCGATTGTAGATTAGTATAGGTACATACAAACATGTAGTTTACAAACATACAAATTACCTGACACAACTTCATCAATAGAGAAAAATTATTGTATTCGCAGGGTATGTAGATATCTGGTGGAATTTGCATTGAATAAATAAATACTATCGGTTTTTTTATTGTTTTTTTTCATATTTATAAATTATGGAATACTGATATATAAAATAAAAGTCGAAATTGCTTGATCTAAACGTCTATTTGACGTTATGCTATTAGGTATATAGTTATTATTAGACAAAAAAAAACCGGCCTGGTGCGAATCAGACTTGCACTCGAAGGTTCCTTAATTTTTTAAATTAATTTTATTTTCATTATTTGTTATAACATTTCAAGAAATGCAGCGATTATTAAGGACAAGTAAGAAACGCAAAAAAAGTTTTTTTTTTGTATTGCGAGTCTCCTTTAATTTTAATTTTACTCTACATATCTTAGTCACTCTTTGATAATTAAATCAATTTCTTATAATTTCTAAGAAATATTTAGCATTGGCTGTAACATCATACCAACTGTCACCACTACACATCATCCGCATTTGATACAATAACACACGGAATATTAAGTTGCAATGATCCATTAATATAGGCACTAGATAATAATGGACCCAGAATTTAACCTTGAGGGACTCCAAAAGTGACTAAGCTGTAAGAACTTTTAACACCATTATTGACAACATACTGGAAATATATTTAATAGATTATAGAAACTAAGGCAAAGTTTTAGATCAGCAAACTCTCTGATGATTTAAGATGCCACGAATTATTGCAATACATTTTGCATCCCTTCTCAAATAATAAAATACTCGTTTAACCACTTCATAAATGTAATGAATAATATCTTTATATGAAATTAGCAATATTCATATTTCCTTCTAAAGCAACAATTCTGCAAACTCGTTCTCAAAAATCTCTAGATTGTACTCTATAATATTGGTGTTTGTAGACTATTTCTATATTATACGAGTTATTCTTGAGCTCACTGTCATTATTTGCAAGTTTTACTGAGTATTTCGATAAATTTTAACCTGATTTGATAATTTTTTGTATCACCCATATCATTCATATATAAATATAATGATATTCTTGTTCATCGTTGTCCTAATCCTCCCAAATATTGTAAAATGTACAATAATATTATTACATTATTGTTATGCTGAAACAGTAGGTATTATCGACGCGATTGCAGCATCCATTATATATAAAAACAGAATTCTCACACGACTCTGTCATCTTACATCAAGTAAAGCTCTGTAAAAACAAAACATAAAATACAAAATGATCTTCACCACTTTCCTCGTACTGGTTGCAGCCCATGCCATAGGTAGGTAGAGTAAAAATCCTTTGAAATACTTCTTAGATCTTCCATTGTTTGAATAATTCCATAATTTAATCTAACATCTTACAATCTAGTTGCCGACGAAGCATATCCAACAATGCCAGCTGAAGTATCCATGGAACCAACCACCACCAAATCGCCATATCCTTCCCAAGATGAGCTCAATGATGGAACAAAAATTTGCAAAGATGCCGGAGTTGGTAAGTGGTCAATAATTGTCCACATTCCATGATCTTATGTGATATTATTACAACAAAAAAATATTCAACCTAATTCTATTCTCGTAGTTTGCCCCAAAGATGACTATGAAACTGCTGTCTACCAGGGCATTGATGAGAACACCAAGTTCTGTCAGTGCTCCAATGGTAGGCCATACTTGTTGATCTGTCCACCTGGAACTCGTTTCAATGGTGAAAATAACTGTGGGTATCCACCACAAGAGGAGGAAAACTCTCCTGAAGAGTACTAGATTATCTGAAATATATTTGTACGATTTTACCGAAATATTTTATAACAAAATAAATATTATATTTTATCTAATACGTTACTCATATATATTACATAGTGGTTTCCTTGCCCCATTGTCTAGATTACTACAAACCAAATAGATTATTATTTGTTGAGTGAAAATTATAACAAAGTTTACAAACAAGATTAAGGATAAGTAAAGAGGTCTTGTCACTGAGGTCGTCAAAAATTTTATGTTTGCTTAGCTTTTATTTCTTCATCATACCTATTAAACAAACCTTAAAATATAACGAACGTCTCATCAAAATGATTGAACTATTTGTCTTATCTCTTTGATACGTGGCAGGAAGTGTAGGTGGAGTATGCCATAAGTTATTAAATACACAGAAAATACAATAGCTTTATATACTCTTCACCTGCTTCATTCTATATAGATATGCAGCTGAGAGGCTGACCGTACTAAACTCTAAAACTATATAAAAATTATGAATATATCATTTTAACATTCCAAGAACATGTTGATGATAGACAGAGCAGGACGTTGTCACGACAAAAAATATTCGTATTTCTTGTCGTAGCGTCACAACCCTTCGGGGATCTTTGCTGCATCTACGACTCCTATCCACCTATCCCTGTCCAACGCAACCTGCTTCCATTCCCGTACTCCCAAGATTTTTACATCCTCTCCATCTGAGCCTTGGCCTTCCTATAGGTCTCTCTCCCGCTGGCTTTTCCTTAATAAGACGTTGGATTCGGCGATCTGTGTACGTGTCCGGCCCAATTGAGCCTTTGTGCTTTTATTTCATTTACTAAGCTCGGTCTCTTGTACATGTTCTTAGGCTTCTCGTTCGTTCTTATTCGATATTGACCCATTCTCTCATCTACTTTAGGCCCAATGATTTTCCGCAACATATTTCGTTCAAAGCGTCTTCGCACTAGCTCATATATTCTGCTTCGTCATTGTCCATGTATCCGGGCCGTATATAATTATTGGTTTGATTGCTGCCGAAGATATCCGTATTTTGGAGTTCCTTGATATTAGTCGGGACCTAAATAGGTCCTGTGAGGCGAAAAAACATTTATTGCCCTTTTGTATTCTTGATTTTATGTCGTTACTGATATCGTTATCTGAGGTTATAACTGCTCCTAGGTACTGAAATTCGTTTACACACTCGAAATTGTAGGTGCCCATGGTTATGTCTCTTTTCTTATGTGTGGGGATAATCATCGCTTTCTTCCAGTCTTCTGGTCTCCATTTCTTGTTGTAGATATCTAGCAGTCTGAGTTCACCTCATTGTCAAATAATTTTGATCGAATCCGATGTTATCTTGTCATATCGGGGCGCCCTCCCATTCTTTAAGTCCTTTATTACTTGTTTTATTTCTTTCATGCTTATTTCATTTTCCTTTTCTCTTCTTGTTGTGGTATTTCAGTTTGTTCTATTTGTTCAATTTCTTGGGTTTCATTGAATAGTTGCATAAAATACTTTCTCCCTCCTTTCATAACCTATTTTTCTTCTGTTCTTATTTCTGATGCTCTGCATATAATGTTTTTCTGTTCGTGATGATTTAAGTGTTCGATAGAAAAGTGTTTGGTTCCCTTTAGAGTCTTGTTCCACCAAATGTCTTCCATTATTCGTTCTTGGAAGCCTTTATTATCTTTTTAGTGTGTTTTTCTTGCTTTCTGGTATATATCATAAATTTCTTTTGTCTTTTTTGACAAGTATTGTTTCCATGCCTCCTTCTACTTCTTTAATTGATTTCTAATCTCGTCCGTTCACCATAATTGTTTTTCCTATTCGCTCCACATACTTTTCCTATATTTTATATATACTTTATATACTAGTGTTGTTATTTTTTATTCGTATTTACCACTAACGTAAGAAAATGTGCGCGATATCATTTCGTAGGTGCAGAATACAATCAATTACTCAACCAAATCCTTTGTTACATGTCTTCCTGACCAACACAATATCTTATCACGTGTACGTTTACGTTTTGATAAATCTTAATCCCTATTTATTTTGAATGAGAATAAATTTCATAACTGAAAATTAAAAAATAATTATATGTAATACTCTCAAATCGCAACAAATACCTACGTAATATTTATATTGTTGTAAGCAATGAAAACGATGCTTGATGTTTTTTTTTAATATAAAAACCTTGTTATTACTACTATCCTCATCACTTTAGTAAAGAGAACCAAAGAAACAAAACTCATCAAAATGATCTGTAAAGTTGTTCTGGTTTTGGCCTTAGCTCAAATTATAGGTAAGTAATGAGTGTGTGACGTTTGAATATCTCAAACTATTCTTATATATCGATACATTCCAAACCTTAGCTTAAATCTTTAACCGTCGTTATTTATTAAAGTTGCTGGAGATGTTTACCAAAAAACTGAAGCTTCTCCAATGACGACAGCTACGTCAACCTACTCCCCAACTAAGCCAACTCCACCGTCACAATCTGTTCTCGATGAAGGTACCGAGATTTGCAAAAGGGCTGCCGTCAGTAAGTACATCCACACTGTTTTGATCTATTGGAGCCCATCGATGCTTCAACGAATGCATCAGCTTGAATCCCGAACCTATTACCCAAACTTGTTAAACACACGAAACAACATTGATCAACTAAACTTTTCATTCAAATATGTTTGTTGATGCTCTGTTGATTAACCATTGAAAAAAACTTAGATATGACACAATAAGATCATTAATGATAATACTTCGTTACATATTGTTAATTTGATCATATTTTAGAATGTCCAAGACATAACAAGGAGGAAGCAACCTACCATGGTATCGACAACAATACCAAATTCTGTCAATGCTCCAATGGAAGGCCCTACCTGTTTATATGCCCACCTGGTACCGTTTTCAATGGTGAAAATAATTGCGCTTACGCTGAAGTCCAGGAAGAAGAGGAAGAAGAATCTGATGAATACTAAAGATAGTTCATATTGTATTTATATCCATTGAATTTCAATAGATAAAGTATTTCATACCTACAGCTAATTCTTACTACAGCTCATACATTTTATCATCATAATGACAGAATACTGATCAGCAGATGCTTGTCAAAATAAACCGGTATTCTAGATGCTTCCCATCCAAAAAGGCTTTCCGATAATAAAGACTTTTACTAGGTTCTACCTTTCTACGCAAATAAGATTTCTTAATAAATATTTGAAACAAAATTGGACTGAAATAATAATAATTCTATTCGTACGGGTTCTTTTGAATTTATTTAATAGTAGTTAAATAGAAGACTCTTGAGACCAATTTCATGAGTACCTACCTGCATGAATAGAATCAATATTATTTTGTATTTTTCAGTGCAACAAAAAAAAATCGGTCCAGCTTTTGGTAAAAAATATTTATTACTAACATTTGAGTGTATCATTAGTCACGAAAATCGTTGAACGTTCCAGAGAAGATAGTACTTATCCTATTACCCATGGATATTGATTGCTTGTACTTGTTATTATTTAGAGATCTCGAAACACGGCGGCGGAAATACACATATCGAGCAATCCAAAAACAACTCATTCCCAGTAGGCCTTTAACATGAGAAAATGTCTTTGCAAAACACAAATAATCAGCTAAAAGTGACAAGTGATGTTTCAATCAATATAAATGCAATTGCAGATGAATAAAGTAAAGACACGCTCCCCATTTCAAATGCTTACGGCGTATTAATTTTTCTGGATCGCTTGACATTTCAGACATTACCACTGCTGTAACACGAAAACCGTAGCTTCTCTTGAAAAATGTTGCTTCACATAATATCTTCTTCTCTCCAATATCAATATCAATATCAATATCGAAAATATACATATTTCTTGACTTTGTGTTTCTTTTTCGTCATACATATTTCAGTCTCTACCATTGCTATAACTCGAAAACCGTAAATCTTTTGGAAAAATGATCAATTCATAAGTTTCCGGTTATGGCGGTATCTTTTATTTTGCCATCTCAGATTTTTGATTTTCAATAAAAATTGACCCCACCACCCGCTTCAGGGCGGTTTTTACTGGCAGAGAGATTTCAGATTTGAGTTTTTCTAAATATCAGACCATTTCTCAGCTCCCTTCTTTCAAATGAATCAAAAATCATGAAAATCGGAGCACGTTTACTATGCAAAACCTGCGAACAGCCATACATAGAAGAAATTCCCTAAACCTCTGGTCAATTTAATAACAAACAGATCCTTAGTTTTCTGTCTTGTAAATACATATCTTTTTTATAGTTTTTATTACTTTCGGTTTTTGTATCGATGGACTCCGCAGCGATTTTTCAGCCCCCCTACGCTCTACAGACTTGAAATTTCGAATTCGTACTTAAATCGCAGACATCTCGCCGCCTGTTAAGCTTCATGTGTGATCCAATATTAATGTATTAGATTATCTCATTCAAGCAAGATCAAACTATTTCTTCGACATGGAACGAAAATGTCGGACTATGGGATCTGTCACTGGAATTACGCACGAGCATGGAGCGTATTTATACGTCTCCGCTCTCTGGTATACAGATACTCTCTGGCAGATCGTCGTATATACTACTCTATGGTTCTGTCGTGCTGTTAACTGTCAGCTGTCGCAATTGTCAGACGTCAGACGTTGATAATACTAATTTAAATATCAATTTTGTGTTGTGGAAGACAAACATTAATTTGTTATGGAATGCTGTTACAGATATAAATAAGTATAGTTCAAATCAAGAAAAGGAGATATAACAATAGTACTCCTCGATACGGTTCAAATCTCAAATGCCTAATGAAAACTATTTCTATTTTTTTCTTCAAAAACTCCACTTGTTTCTTCTCCACTTACATTTAAAATTTGAACATGTTTATGTAGCACAACAAAACAACACTTTAGTTAAATATTGATGTGAATTGTCTTGCTGTTATACAAATAAATCATCTATATGTATCTACCTAAAAGGGCGAAAACGAGACAGTAATACTCCACTGTCCGTCCAAGTTTTTTGACTTGTTTATCAATACTTCAATCAAATTTCGAATTGAGAAATCGAAACAGAAGCATTTCTTTTCTCGGAAGTAATTTACCCAGAAAGCTTTTCATATATTCTTGAAGGTTGAGTCTTAATATTCTCTTTTCAGAGATTTGATCGAAAAGCTAACGTCTGGAAAACAAGTAAATATCAGTCGGAAGTGCCCCGTTTCAATATTATTTTCCAGAAACTTTCAAATTTTATCTATTTCCCAATAAATAAAACATAACAGTTATATTCTAAGAAGCTCTTATAGGCATTTTCTTGTTTACCTATTGATGTTATTCATATCACGAATAAGAGTTGTAAATCAAGATTTTGCAATTAAAGAATAATACATACTTTTCTGTAATATATCGGAATCTCATAAATAAAAAAGCTTATTATCATTAAATAACAACATTTTATAATCTAAACAGACAGTTGCAATCATTTTTTCGACAGAATATATTTTTAAACTTTGTGGGTTAACGTTTGTATTGGGCAATAAGTTGTAAAACAAAATTATTGTTACAATGTTATTTATTACCTTTAATGTAGTAATGTTATAAGTATATAATTATCAATCGGGCGTACAGTGAAACGTGCATTTTGAAAACACTCAAACGCTCAAGAGTTTGCAAGATGATCTGTCGCATTCTATTTGTTCTGGTAGCTTTGGCTGGAATTGGTAAGAAACAACTTTGTTTATGTTTGAACTTTATTCATTCTCATATAAAAGTCGATAGCAGAATAAATGATTATTGGACTCTCATGTAATTTTATAAATCTGTTGAGCTTCATACCAAAAAAATAGCCAATCAGTCTTTATCGTTATTAGAAGCAATTGGTTTCCAAACCAGACTTTTGCAGGTTGCGATGTTCAAAATCCTAATCCTCCAAATTTATTTTTCAATAATAAAGATCCATAAGAAAGCTCTAAAATTTCGAATACGGATTTTTGTTCTAAGAGTTCTGTAGGTACTTATGGTAACTGATATATTGTGAAATGTTGTTAACATCTTTGTTTCTTAAAATATATTTTATTATAAATGATACTCTAATACTAAGTCCTGATTATGCAGCTTATATACTTCACTATTTCTAGAATGTACAAAGTTCTGAGTTCTTCATAATTGCACTTATTTATTCCTTACAACTTCCAGTATCTTACATTCTATGTCTCCATGGTGTCTTTCACTTATATCCTGGAAATCCTGTCTTCAGACAATCTTCCTCTCTTTTTTCTTATACAGCATAACTTTTTCTCTTTGATAATTATCATCATCATCAATTTTTATACTTTTCCCACTCCATAGTGACAGAGTCCTTAATATTTTTGTCAATTTTGGCTTTCGAAATATCAGATTGCAGAAACGACTACCACCAAAACTATTCTCACTAACATTTTGAGTATTGAAGCAATAGTGAATCTATTTGTAATTAACTTATTATGAACATACAGTAATTTATCTAATCTATTCAGTCGAATCGTCCGATGTTAATTCGTACACCGATAAAATGATGTCAACATCCACTACGAAGAAGCCATCCACCCTACCTCCAGCCCCGTCACAAGCTCAACTAGATGAAGGGACAAACATTTGTCGTGGTGCCGGAATCAGTAAGTATCCCCCAACAATTAAAAATGATACATTCTTCGTCTATATTTATCGTTATCATCATTATAACTCTTTTATTTTGCTTTCAGAATGCCCAAGGAAGAACAAAGACAAGGTCATCTACATTGGCATCGATAACAATACCAAGTTCTGTCAGTGCTCCAATGGTAGGCCCTATCTATTTGTCTGTCCACCTGGAACTGAATTTAATGGTGTCGATAATTGTGCTTTTGTTGAAACACCCGAAAGTGAAGAAGAGTCTGATTCAGATGAATATTATTAAAGTGTTTAGGAAACTTGTCTGAATAAATATTTGAAGCCGTATTTATAATATACAAAACAATCAAACAAAACTAGTTACAAATCTAGAGTTGCTTATGAAAACGGCTATTGATCTTAGTAATTACCGTATTTATATTTAAAAATTAAACTCTTTAATAAATTTCGTGCAGGGTGAGTTTTTAGTGTGTTCACGGTCGATAACTCCGTTGTATCAAGAATAAATAAGAAAGTTTCTCACAAAAAATGTACTCATAATCAATTTCCATATTTTGAAATTAATTAGAAATGTACCGGATGTCCTAGAACATGGTGACAGATCATTCTTACGTTTTTCTAATGGAACACCCTATATTTTATATAATGTTCGGAATCTACTCTTCTTAGCGATTACATTAATATAAATAATAATAATAATAATAATAATAATAATAATAATAATAATAATAATAATAATAATAATAATAGAAACTTTTTTAATAACGGAGTTATCGACCGTGGATACAGTAAAAACTCAACCTGTATATGTGATTAGATGTTCTTTAAATTTACCTGTAATATTTTCTCTGATTCCAAAATTGATTGTTTATTAGACATTATTAATTATTGAAGATAAAAGAGTTGAGTTAAATTCTAAAACCCAAGCGGTGAAATTTTCCTGAGACACGGATTTAATAAAACGTTGTCAACGATTTGTTCCATAAGATGCTACACTGCATTTTCATATTGAAACGAACGATCTAGTAATGAACTTCCATTGCATTTACGAAAATTATGTAGGGGTGATCAAAAAGTTTGTGATTGCTGCATTGAAAGCTAAGTCGAGCTCGATGATCGATCAAGTACTAGTTTCCAAATAGACAAGGTTGAAAATTTTTAAAATAACTTTGCTCGTTATTTGAATGTTACTATAAGATTATTCTTGATTCATTTATATAGATTTTTCTTGGGACAATTGACTACAATATTAATCTGCATCTATAACATTGAGGTACTTAGGTAACCATTGAAATTCAAATTCGAAGCAACCGCCTAGAAGTTTGTGATTAGTGACGAGTGCCGTTGATTCCGTTACCTAAAAAGTTAACACAAAGTATTAATTCTTTGCAATTTCATTTACTTTGTTAAATATAAGCATTGAAGCCATCTTTTCGAATCACATTCGAAAAAGACACATACCTCAATACCTATATCGAAACAAATTCTTTAGTCTTTTCTCTGCTTTTCCTTGATATTAGGATGAAGGATTCATGAAATGTGATAGGATTATGGAGATTTATGGTTTGCCGTCGTTTGTACGGCTTGACTTTCCTTGGGTGTTCAAATCGCTGAAGAATAAAACGTGAAAATCTATTTATCCTTATTACTCTTGAAACCTGATATAGGGATCCGTAGATATCATCCTTTAGCCACCTTATAACCAGAAATCTATGATTATTTGAATTAATAACTTGTAAATACTTTCAAAGAATCACTTTTCTTTTATAACAATGATATTTCAATAAAATAGACGACAGAAGCAATGAAAAAAATTGTTTATCTACAATTACTTTTCTACAATCAATGAAATTAATTTCGTTTTTTGTTCCAGGTAATCATTCTACTTATTTTCTAAGAAAATGGAGAGCCTAACATGTGAGTTCAACTATTCATTCAATGACAAAGTTTCCGTCATAAATTCACTGGATATTATAAAATCTAACCATATAGTAGTAATAATTAAAAATTAAATTAAGAAGCTAATACAGCGGACAAAAAAGCTCACCTGGAATTTATCGTTGTGATTTAATAAGTGTACAAGGCATACGAAAAATACATTTACGGTAATCTATTAAACAATACATTTGGATAAGAGGCAAGTCTTGTATACAGGGATATCGGAAACTATAGGGACTACGAAGATGGTTAGTTACATTGGGGCAAATTTGCGCATTTATGTGCTCAACAATACGCCGTTAAAAAAAAATCGAGTAGTTCCGGATATATCCGAAAAAACCTAATTCTTGGAAAATCATTCTATTTTTCTCCTGGCTTTATTTCTTAATGAATTTCTAAATAAATATCACATTTACATTGCCACTTTTTTCACTCTTGCCGACGGTGTTGATAGTTTTGTAACCTGAACCATTTATTTTTTCTTATGAGAGCCATATTGGCATTCCACAAATTTGAATAGCCATTTTTATTACCTTTTTGACGATCATAAGTTAACCATGTCCTAGAAATCCGAGAAATTATAATAAAATAGTTGGCTTTGATTTTTCCATTTGGTGACACGTAAATGACATTCAGTATTGTTGTCAATTGCTGAGTCGTTGAAAATGGAGTTCTCCAATGAAGAAAAACGAGATATGATAAAACTTTACAAGAATGATAGAAACAGTATGATACATTGGAAGTGTATCATCTTAACATGTAGGTATCCCGATAGACGAAAACATCACCGATCTTTAGATAGATGAAGAAACTAGAGAAATCATTATTAATGAGGTTTAATTAATCTTTTTTTCAAACGAGCCAAACCCATCGCGAATTCTGTCCATTAATTTGGACAAATTTTGGTTTGTGGTTGTCGTCTCTCGGGATACATCTTAAGATACACTTCCAATGTATTTATTCACACTGTTTCTATCATTATTGTAATAAAGTTTTATCATATCCCGTTATTCTTCATTGGAGAACTGCATTTTCAAAGACTCAGCAAATGACAATAATACAGAACGTCATTTACGTGTCACCGATTGGAAAAATCAAAGCCAACTACTTTATAAAAGTAATGTATTTCATTTCTCGGATTTTTAGGACAACTTATCATCGTCAAAAAGGTATTAAAAAGGGCTATTAAAATTTGTGGAATGCCAATAAGGCTCCCATAAGAAAAACATGTTCATGATAGTTACATATTGAGAATCAGTCAGGTTACAATTAACACCATTGGAAAGAGTGAAAAAAATGGCAATGTAGATGTGCGATTTATTTGAAAATTCATTAAGAAATGAAGCCAGAAAAAAAATAATTTCCTGAAAATACAGCCGAAATTAAACACACTGTACAATTTTCAGGAGTTTTCTCATATATCAACTGTTAGGTGAGATATGTTTGGAATTCATTTCAAACTCTACATGGCCCACCCTGTATATGAAGATGTTCTTCGGGTTGTATTTGTATGGCATCCCGAATTGGTATGTTGAATAAGGAAAGTGAAATATTAATCTGTCATACATGTAGAACATGTAACATTGACCCGAACTGTTGTTAGTGTGAATATTTGGACTTTTAGAAAAGAACTTCAATAACATTTTTTTTTTGATTTACTCGGTAATTCTAATCCGAAACAGCTTTTTCTTTTGTCTATTTTCTTGGACTTTTTATTTTAGGAGAGCAGTTTGTTGATATCTTAATGTTGACCTTGAATGCGATCGTCGAGATTGTTTTTGTGGCTGAAGTTACACAAAAAAATATCCTGAAAAATATTCTTCATGACTTACATATAGTTTTCTTTTTCCATTTTCATTCAAATCAAAGCTAGCTTCCCAAATCTTTCAGTATTTCAATTCATTTTGCATCAGCATTTATTTTTTAAGTTCAATATTTATATTTTTTATCGTATGCCCTGATTCATTAGATTTATTTACTAATAGAAAACCAAGTAAAATAAAGTGGTTACAATGGGAAGTTTGAAACAAAATTATTAGTTAGTGAGGAATTGAGATCAAATCAAGTGTAAAGAAGACGATTTATGAATTTAGAAAAAATAATCGCAAAAAGCTTTACGAGTAAAAGATCAATGCAAGTTATGGACTCAGTTTAAAAGCTTTGTACATTTTTGCTGTACAATTGTACTTTAACAAGTTTCGTCCTAATTTTTGGTTGACTGTGACATGTTCAAAGGATTATGATTTTAATTGACAGAAAGCTGAGATACCTAGACCAATTATGAACTAATGCAATTGGTCGATTCCTACACTTTAAAAAAATGTATCCAAGGTTTAATGCTGACCCTATTCGTCTTCGGAACTTTCAGATGAAGAATTTTGAGATTGTCTGTGAGCCATTTCCATAATTCATGATAATTTGCTTGCAATTTTATTTGAGTAATTAGAACGTTGCCAAGTTAAAAACACAAACAGTTAATTATTTAGAAAATATTGAAACAGAGTATGCCATTTGAGAAGCGTCAACAATATCCGACTTAGGATTATAACTCATGAAGCTTATATTGACTTTATACAAAGATGGTAAGTGCTTAGCATCTTAAGTGCTAAGTTCTGGAGGCTTAAACGAAGCTAGATACTCCAAGTAAATTGTCTGCTCCATTAAACTACTGTAGTAGCTTTTTAACATTATGCTTTATAATACTAAAATAAGGGTGATGTAAGACAATTAGATATCCATAATTTCACGCTCATAAATACCTTCAAAGATTATGTGAGTTTCCAAATGTATATTACATAGATCTGATTATATATACATATATGTGTGTATGTATGAAAGATCTCGTTCTACTGTTCAAGAAGACAATAATGACAGATAATTTGTATTCCATATAAAGCACGTACATATTGAATCGTTTCACGTACAACACGTACATGGTGGAATTCCCTCTCTATCGTTGAAATAATATAATTGGAACTAAAAGTAGGTACATATTGGCAATATTGAGCTATATAGTTTGTAGTAGTATTGTTGTTATTGCCATTTCTCATCACGTCAGCCATATACCTATGCTGTGGAAGTCATCTTATGAATCTGAACATTATCGACGACAAAACAAAACGAGATGCTTGCCAAAGATTTCAAGCATAGAAATCATGTATGAAGCCATGAACTAATGAATGAATAATTTGATCTCTAGGAGGTAATTTAGGTGTAGAACAGTCGGTAAGAGTGGCTTGTGAGAGCTTTTATTGTCTTCAATACATGAAGTATGAAGGAAGGCATAGAATACAGTTTAGCTTGAAAAATTAATTTGAAAACTCAGTAAAGTGTCTTTTGGTTTCATCTTTCAGGGTCTAGTATAATTTATGGGCCATGTTCCATGTTCATGGCTCTTATGTTGTCTCTGCACCTAAGACGAGATCGTCTCTTACACGAGCCTTACCAAACTGACATTCTTCTAACGTGACCTGACAATTGTAGTCTCCTGGAATTTACTTCGTTTAGTACCACACGTATAACTCAAGTTCTTTGAGTTCCTAGTTGGTTTTTATTCAAAACTGTCCTGTTCTTTCTTTCCTGGTTGACTCAGATATTTTCCTTAGATCTTGTCTTTCCAGTATCTTTGTCTTTCCTTGTTTACAACAGTGGTCCTGGTCTTGCAACCATATAGTATAATAGGCTTTATGATTACTCTGTATAGGTTTTGTTTGGTTTACCTGGTAAGTTCCTTTCATTTCATTAAACCTTGAAGACGAATAAGACATCTGCTTGGATTAGATCATGTCGTTTATTTCTTCTATGCTGTCATTGCTGTCACTAATGCTTGTACCTAGGTATTTGAATTGTCTTGTCCTCACAAAGTTGTAATCCTCGATAAATAAGTGTTTTGTCTTTCCCAGTATCTTTGTATTATTTCTCCCCATTTATGGTTCAATTACCTCCTGCTGGATAGTGGAGAGTACTCTATAGCATGTGCTTAGTTCTTTTGTCTCCTTTTTACGTATGGGGACTACTACTTGTTTTGTTCACTTCTATTTCTTATGTTAGCTAATTGGTGCTTCTGCATTTTTTAATTACATACTTCTGTATGACCTTAAATGAAATGTCTAGTGCATGGAATCCCATTTTATGACAATAGTGTTGAAAGGTAGCATTTGTGTTAAAATTGATTTAATTTCAATATTAAGAGACAAAATCGTAAGTCACAGTCATACATAGGTACCTGTTGTGGTGTGAACAAATAGAATTGTTAGATTTGGTTTCGAAAACAACAAGTTATAGACTCTAATGATTACATGAATGGACTGATCAGGCTGTCTCAAGAATGAGTCAATTAGAACAACGTGAATTCAATACAATCAACGATTGATGAACATCGGTAGGTAGGTGTTTTATGGTGCAATTAGTTGAATTTTGTACACCAACTGATAACATATGTGTAATTTACGTCTATGAAAATGCTACCGATGAGATTGTCGGATTGAGCTCGAACACAAGCGCTATAAACAATATGCGTGGACAAAGTCTGCATGTAAACCAACTGGAAAATTCTGGCGTAACTCATTTGATCAACAAAAAAAACCTTGTGAAATAATGGATCAAGTATCTTTCTTAGACATGGAAAAAGTTGTGAAAATTTCTCACATGCTAATGTTCCACCATTACTACAACCCACAAAACGGTGGCAGTAAAGCGGATGGAATTTTTGGCGAAGCACAAAGCCTTCCCTATCCCCCGCCCAGCCCTGGAATCCCATACTCACTTACTTACCATATTAGAACAGGAGCTTGCTACAAAAAAACCTTTTTTTCATGACTCCTCTACAGAACATTTTTTTTTTCAGCATACTATTAAAGTGGCATTTATTGAGATAATTTGAGAGAACTTTTGTGACAGATAATCGTCGACCAACCACGATTTGATACAGTGTTGCCACTCAGTAAATCTTGAGCCAAAACTGAGGTTGGAATAAAACATATTGACGGAAGTTGCTAGCATGAAATTATGTAATAATTTAAAACCACGTTCTCTATGAAATTTCTCTATTATATTTTACATAGAGGGGCTATGTAAGGAGAAGGGGAAAATACATTGAACAAATATTGAACCAAGGCAATACTGACAAAACAAACAATAGGAACTGTAACAAGATTTAACGGGTCAACAAAATATGTTTTCTGTTCAGTGGATACTAAGTTCTAAGAGTAATTTCACGCTATTATCTACTTTATTGGTATATTTGCTGAACAGAAAGCTACCTAGAGAAGTCGTTAAGAAAAGCTTGGACAATTTTGTGCACAGGTACCTAAAGCTAAGACCACCAAACCATATCTCATCCTTTTATTCGGTCTTTTGATGTTAGCTCATAGACTAACATACACCAAGTCGTCGTTTTTCACATTCTTAGCCTTCTCTGGACGGGAAACTCTCGTCCTCGTCCTCGTCTGGCAGAGGCAGGGACGTAAACCCGGACGCGGAAACACAGATAAAAACCCCGCGCCTAATTCATCACTCAGTGCTGTCAGTTTGCTAGTCCGGTCCATTTCTCGTGTCAGAGGAGGGGGAGGGCGGTGGGGGGTTTGGGCAAGTTAAAACTTTTCCGTTCCTAATGATGGAATTTCCAGCTCCGGGAGATTGCTTACGATTTTTTACGGCTGTCCGACCGTAAAACAGCAGCAGCAGCACCAAAGCAAAGTAGAATGTCCTACTTTCCTTCATGGAAACTCTCTAAGCTCTTGGAAATTTCGATATGTAAATGGAATAAATGTGGCTGTGGTGTTTTTTTTTTCTTTTATTTTCATTTATCCTCATTTATTTTGAGCGAAGTGTTTGGTTATGGCTGAACATTTGTGTTGATAGTGGGATTTGAACTTTAGGGATCGATTGATAAAGTTTTGTCTACGTTGTCGAAAAAAGGAATTGTCCCATCAACTATATTCTGTGAGTGATGAGAAGTTATCAAGAATTTTGCCAAGAGATAGGATTCATTTCATTGAGATTTCAGATCATTTGAATATAAAAAATAGTAAGGTAGTCTCAGAACCCAACAATTAGAATTACAATTTCCTTATGTATGATATATATATTTTTAAAACATCTTTATAAACACTATAGCATCAATAACAGAATATGTGAAAAGTTATCTCAGTTTCTATATTTGAAATCACACAAACTCGTTGCTAAATAAATAAATAAATAAATAAATAAATACTTTATTGACGGACCAGCCATTTGAAATATTTACAATAATAGAAAAGCTAAGGTTGAGGAAAAAAGCAGAGAAAAGTTAATAAGAGATAAAAAATAAAGAAAGATTTGTGTAGATGACTTTCCATAATTGGTTATATTTTACTTAATTTTAAGAAGGTTTTTTACACGTTGTTTCCTTTGTGGTATATTCAGTTTAACACAACTCAGCAGGATAGAACTATTAATTTTAGATGTTAAGATATTACAAACAAGGCAAACATTTAAAAACACGACTGAAGGGATATCCAAAACTTTCATTACCTCCACAATTTTCATTGTACCTTTTCTAACTTTAAATGTTATAGTATGGCAATGATTTAAATCAATGCACATTAGAGAAATTATGTAAAGTACGCTTAACAAATCCTAACAACTTCATTGCCTTATTTGTAATATTATTAATGTGTTCATCAGAATAGAGCTCCCTATCAAAGCAAACACCGAGATCCTTTATGTGATTTACTCTTTCTAGATTTATATGATTGAGGATGTAATTGAAATCAATTGGATTTTGTATTCCAAGAAATGTGATTAACTCAAATTTTTTCTTATTGAATTGCATATACCATTTAATCTACACCATAAGTTTAAGCTGTCTAGATCATTTTGTAACTCTATACAATCCTTATTAGATTCTAAAAATTTAGAAATTTCAAAGCCCTTGGCACATAAAAGTATTGATGAATGCGCTACGAAGGTCATTATTAAAAATATGGTACAGTAATGGTGACAGATGAGCTCCTTGCGGATCGCCAGAAGTCACCAAGTTTTGCCTTCATGGAATACCCTTTACCTTCACAGCTTGCTGTTTATCAAACAAATAACTAGCATATTTATGCACGTGTCTTTTGCACATTCATGTTGAAACCCAGATTTTTCATAACAGACAATAATTGAGAAACATTGATACTTTTTCTCGAGACAATTTATTTATACCGTAGAAATCCGCTGAGATTTGAATTTTTGTGAATAAACAAGCACAAACCACATAGGCTCTAAGAAAACATCACATCGGTACTGTTGCCAGCTTTCTCGATATTATAAATGAGAACTTTTCATAGTCTGTCAAAGTATAGGTAGTGAAATGAAAGTTTCTATTGATAAACTCTAATAAGTATTAAGTTAAAATGCATAATTTTGGGGATGCTGTCTAGTTTACAGGAAACTTCTCCTGGTAAGTCCAATTCACACTTTTATCCTCGCCACGCAGCCCGCCATTCAATTCAAAAATGCATTACCAATAATTGATGAATGTTTGATAGATGGAAAATATTTATATAAATAACAAAAACCGCTTAATCCATCAATCTCGACACCACTCCAGTGCGCGCGGTTTTCCACCACATTTGGTGTCCATATAGTGACCGTATGGCCGTATTCTACCATTCAACCAACCAACCAACAACAACTGATACCAAATGACCAAAAGACAGATGGTGAACATAAATTTTCCATTTCCATATGCTCAGTAGATTTTATAATTTCTCTATTCGAATGGAAACTCAGCTCTAGGATATCATGATGATGATGAAGATGATACGTAGATTTAAGTGTACGAAGTTTAAAATTTGATTTTATAAATATAATAGCAGGTGTCAATAGTGATATCGACATTTGTTTGAGCGAAAATTAATTGTTCCAAGAAAAAGACAATTAATGACATTTCTGATTGATAGCTATGAAATCCTTCCTGTTTTTGGTTAATTTGATCTAAACTCACGAATTTTGCCCTGACGAAGAGAATAAACATTCTCGAAAGCTTGGCATAATCCAAAGAATTTCAATTATTAAATGACTGCATCCCCAACAAAAAAAAGTATATATATATATATATATATATATATATATATATATATATATATATATACTAGCATAATGTACACACTGTATAACCTATGGTATCTTTTTACATCATGGTATTAACCTAATACTATGAGGCAGTCGGTATAGTAGAGACTCCTACGTATCACATTATAATGAATATTCAACAAAAAAAACCTTTTAAAGCAAAAATTATGGCTCAAGTTATAATTTTTTTGGCTTCAACCTCAGTACATTAAAATAAACAAAGTAATATATAAATAAAGGATAAATAACAGTCATTATTTGCTATACCTAGCAATCACGAATTTTTTCAGCTGTCGATCAACGCCATCGTTTCGCATGAAATACGCCGTTGAGAAGTAGTCCCAATATTTATTTATTTTAGAAAAGCTATATGAACATAAAATATGCCCTATGTCACCTGCATAAATATATAAAAAGAAATTATTGAAATCGGATAAGTAGTTCTCGAGATTTCTGTGGTCATACGAAAAGCCCTTCTCGTAAATATATTAGTACTAGCTGTTTTACCCGGCACTTCCCGGGCAAATAATTTTGTAGATTGTGGTGCCAAAACATAAAGTCTTAAAAGTCTTGAGTATGGAACCCTTCTATGAGACCTACTCGCAAGTAGAACCAACCCAGATCCATCCACAATCATGCACCAAAAGATAACAGCATGATAATTTTCCCTACATGTGGCTTTGGGATTTTCCGGTATGGAACCCTTTACCTTTAAATTCCAGTCGCACTGACAGACTCTCACAAGACAGCCCAGTGACACACTACACACAAATATATACCGATAAATCCAAGAAAATTCAGCCATAGAGCTAGTGAAAATAGTCACCTATTGGCTCCTGCTTCAAGATCTTCCATTATTTGCTAATATTTCATACTTTCTAGTGCAGCATCCAGTAAAATTATTTTATTCTATTCAGTACAACATTTTACGCTTCTATTTGTAGAAAGGATATGGTCAATACTAATCCCCCTCATTTGAACTGCTGAGTATATTTTAATTCCTTCTGTGTATAATGAATTACCACAACTACTATGTTTATATACCTCTACACATACATTTAATGAACAAGTTGCGGCATATATTATGGTTCATCTATGGCTTCTTAGTTATATGCTATATACAAACACATCATATAATATGTAAAAGCTTTCACAATATGGCGGAACAACCAAAGTTTTAATGCATGACGACACAATTTTGCCATGTTGTTATGCAGCCTGTTTTTTTTCTTGTTGCTCTCTCTCAAGCTACTTGACAGATTAGGTGGAGCAGCTACTTGAAGTCGTACGTCGTATTAATAACAACAAATGATCAACAACTTAACAAAAGTGATGCAATGTTTGGGTTGGAGAGTAAATAGTAGCTTTAGATGATGTTTATGCAGGACTTGAGGATGGGGTAAGAATATGAAAAAAGTTTATATTAACTTACCCTCAAAAATGCACCATTTTCGAGATACAGAGTATAGAAATTGAAAAAAAATATATTTTCTGTGATTATCTCCGGAACTGTTCATAGTACAGAGAACAGATTTTGTAATAATTTTCCTCTCATAATAAGGTAAGTTTTGAGTCCGAAAAAAATTGTTGTTAAGTTATAATTGGTGAAGATTTTGAAGGAGTAGTGGTTGATTTTCTCCCCAATTTCTACGCCAATGGAGAAAGTACGGTTTTGAGGCGCCCCTTTGAACCGCCAATGTTTTCTACACAAAAAAGGTTGATTTTTCTCGAAAACTGTCGACTTTAGAGCTCACCGCCAACAGTACCTTTTTGTGTAGAAAACATTGGTGGTTCAAAGGGGCGCCTCAAAACCGTACTTTCTCCATTGGCCTAGAAATTGGGGAGAAAAACAACCACTACTCCTTCAAAATCTTCACCAATTATGACTTAACAAACATTTTTTCCTGACTCAAAATTTAGATTATTATGAAAGGAGAATGCTCACAAAAGCTGTTTTCTGTACTATAAACGGTTCCGGAGATATTCACAAAAAAAGATTTTATTTTTTCAATTTCAACACCCTGTATCTCGAAAATGGTGCATTTTAGAGGGTTAGTTAATTAGAACTTTCTTTCATATTTTTTATTTTATTAGTCATAAATAATTTATGAATTCGCAAATATAAAATAAAAGAGAAAATAGTGGTAACCTGAACTTCGGAGATATTAATAAGCAATATCTTTTATAATATGATTATCTCCATATTTCGGATTAGGGTAGGATTTCTGTTGATTTTTTATATATACATATATCCTTTTTATTTTATAGTTATAGATTTAGATTATTAGGTTGAGTAAACCGGTTCCTGAGAACAGGTTTCTTTAGTGTCTCTTCAGGAATTGCATATACATTTACCTTTGTTATATGTAATAACTACTAGTTAAATAAATAAATAAATTTTATGTCAGACAGTTTCATTAAAAGAGAAAATAAATAAATCATTGAAATAATATTATTACTAAAGAAGATTCGGGAAGTGGAATCTTTTAATTTATTCCTCCCTACGTATTTCACACTGTTTTTTATGACAGTTTTTTCAAATTTATGTTTTTATTTCTTCAATTAAGAATCTGTGATTTTTATTTAAATATATAACGCACGCCTATGTTTCCAAAATTTTAAAATTTCTTTCTGTTATCTAAGAAAGAAAACACATTAACCAAACTAATATTCTACGACTTTGTGACTTCCAAGACATAATCATCCATGTATTTTAATAAGATTCCAATAATTATCTCTTTCAATAAATAATGACCTATTTGTATCTGTTCAACTACAATGTCAATTAAGCCTTCGATTTATAGAAAAGAAAGAGGCAAATATACAATAATTGTATACCTCCTCCGCTTTTTGAAATTGGTCAAAAATAAGTCATATTAGGTTAGGTTGACCTTACCCTTTGTTACCGACCGACCATACTACCAGATGGTTAGTAATTTTGAAGTTGTGAAGTTATTGGTGAATAGAAGACTTCAGAAGTACCAGTATCAATAGAATGATATTCTTTTTGACCGTCGAAAAACTCGATGTTCCGGTATAGACAACTTTAAGCAAAGTTCCACTTATTTTTGCTGTCTATTAGAATAAAAAATGGGGGGTTTTCTTTGAAAAAAACTCACCTATGACGTTTTTTTGGATATAGTTTTCAAGCTTATTTTTCAATCACTCTGTACAAATTATTATCAAAATATCATAAAAATAGTTATAATGTAGATCTTCTTCTACAAGAAAATTAACCCAAATTAAATATTGAAGGCTTCCTCATAGGAAAGATTGAAAATTATGTTTTAGACTGCAAACTTATTTTTTGACAAAGAATTCAAAATATGTCAAAAACCTAAGTCCCCCCAGTGACTTTAATATGTCACCAAATTTTGTAGTTATTGTTTGCCCACAATCGATGGGTGTCATTCCCAGAGAAGCACCCTATATACATTGGTAATTGAAAATTACAATTTCGTAATATCGCTAGCGTTAGAATCCGGTCAATAGCTCGCATTTTGTGGACATGAACGAACCATGAAATAGCTATGAATATAGGTAGGTACTAACTAAACATAAAAAAATAAATAGCAAATTGATGCTTCCACTTGAAATTATTCAAACAAATTCCAACAAACCAGCTCTGTTTGATTATTGAGCGGAATTTTTTGAATAAAAAAAATAGTGGAAACATCCTCTTCCCAGTGAGGATTTAATAGAGTTTTGTGGTTCAACCATTTTCAGACATAGTCAGCAAAATAGTGAACTCAATAAAACTAATCGTTACCTTCAAAGGGAAATCGGCCTATAGATTTTTTTTCCATACTGATGTTGAATCGACTATGACATTATCACTCATTTGAACATTGTAAAAGGGATAAAAGTCATCAGAAAATGCTTGAATATGTGATCCAATGAAATGATAAAATGTCGATCGTATATCGTTTTTTATTCCTATATGACATAAATTATCATTGAAGGTCCAAACAAAGTTATATCTATCTATAATATAGAAATTAATCGCTGAATGTGTTGCTAAGCGCAAATCTCGAGAGCAGCTGAACCGATTTCGCTAATTCTTTTTTTGTTGTGTTCATTATTATCAGAAGAAGGTTCTTACGAACGAAAAAAATAATAAAGTTGAGCGGAACATTAGAAGATTTAAGAAAATTTATGAATACTTAAAGACAATATTAATTTTACATACAGTACATACAGTTGTTTGACAACTGTCAGTTGTTTGAAATAACTGTCAGCAATTGACAAGACGCGCGTTGCAAATATCGCTTAACATAGATGGATCGGTTGATAAGTAATAGTGTCATTTCAATTTATTATACAGTGAGTTTTTGAGAAGTGTTTATTCATCTCGGTTGTGTTGCGGGAGCGGTAAAGTCAAATTGACGCCATTGGTTACTGCCACCAGAGCCTCTGCATTCACTGGTTTACGAAAATGGGACAGATTCTATACATTTTTAAATCATATACAGGAATACAATAATTGTTTTTAAATGAAGTCATTTGGCGCAACAAAAGTTATTCAAGACAACTTTATGCTAACTTTCAAGGTAAGTATATTGTAAAACAATAAACTTTTACGACCACGTGCCTGAATACGTTGGTAATTTTCAACTGAAATCATATATCAATTAAAGTACCATACAGTAGGTTTGTAACTAGGTGAATAACCAAAAGCAGCCAGTCAAAAGTTGATGCGGGAATGGCAGTGCTGACAAAGTATCTTGAGAGTCACATGGTGGTACAATTTTTCCAAATTTATTTCATGGGCGATTCAGCAAAACAAGTCGATCAGCCTTTTGCACACAATAAATGGGTGCACAGACCAAGTGTGGAGCAACTTCAAATGTTTTTCCATCAGACAATGAATTGGTTGTATTATTTAAGACTGCATTAAACCGCATGCCATCTGATAACCACAAAATTGTCAGCAAAGCCGATAAGACGCCTGCAAGACATATAGGTAAAAAAAACAATTCAACGCGGCAAATGCAAAATGTCGTCACGTGTGACTCGATAATTTCTGAAAGGACTGCATTATGAACAGATTTACATATTTTATGTTAGTTCTCTTCCATAGTTACTTTGCAGGCTTTTAAAATTGCACATACCATCTAAGAAAGGGAGCTCAATCACTTTTCGTTTATGATGGAAATCGATTAACTGAAAATTTATTGGGTGAAGGGACTTTCCTTTGACGTTGTAAAAGGGGCTTAAATTTTAATTAAGCAGGTCCAAAAAGTTCATTATAAAAGCGCAAAATCCATTTTAATAAACGAAGCCACCCGTCGTCGGAACAATTAGAGACTGAGAATTTGTACCAACACTTTAATATAATCGAAGATTGAACAAAGTCTAATTGTAATTTTTGCATAATAATCAAGAGTCAGGAGATGTTGCTATTTTCGATGGCATGATGTAGCTTTTGTTAATGGGAAATAGATGAGTTCCGTGTAATTTATTATTAGGCAAAGGGAATTGAGGTGGTGCAACTCTATATCCAATCGAGCCAGAAAACATAATTAGATTACGTTAACAAACATACCTTTTTGAATACAGAAATATAAATACTATTTCCAGTAGTACATTTTGTTTCCTCGAAGACAATATTTCATTGTCTTCAACTAGTAAACCATCCATAAGCCTTTGAAGCTGCCAACTTTATTCTATTTACATGTCTTGATGTTCAAAGTAATTATATTCATCCAAGAGGTGTGTTGATACACCGATAAATTCCTCAAATCTCAATAAATAACCTCAATGAAACGAAAAAGAACTGAAAAGTCGAATCAGGTTATCACCATTAGAAAACCTTTTCCAATAAATTCCCATTCAAACTTTGTAAAAGTGCTATTAAATTGCGTACGTAGAAAAAGTTTCACGATAAAATTCACAAAAAAACTCCAAGTACCTAACGGTTCCGCTCTAAAATATTAATAACTTTCAATAAAAAAATATAAAAAAAAACAACTCCAATTTCCCGTCTAAAAGCTATCCATTATTTAGGAAGCGATTACATTCAGAAAAAGAGAGTGTTTGAAAATTAAATAAACCTGCGTATAATAAAACTTTTATACACTACGATAAAATATTGAATATAAAAGCTACAGAAAAGTTGAAAGCAACCTGAGATTACAACTCACGATTTAAAACTTCTTTAGGTAGTTGCAATGTTTTATTATATTTTTTTTTAAATGTGACTTCAAGTATTATTTGTGTTTGAGTTGAGTTGTTGAGTTTATTTCATTTCTCCAGAATATTTCCCAGTGTGCTAGCTTTTTAATTATTTGATAAGGATATTTTCATAGCCTTAGTTCTACTGAACTATATTAGACTCAGATATTCTTCTGTAAAACATCAAAGTAGTTGACCTAATATAATATAAATAGCTAGAGGTTTATGTCGATCTTACAGTTTTCAAAATAATACAGTGTAATTAAGTTAATTTTCAACTGTTCGTACTAAAGTCATGGCATTTATGGATCAAACACTGTGCAAATATTTCGAGAAAAGTCGTTCAGAGGCATGTTCGAACTTGTGGGTTATAAAATGATGATAATCCTATTTCTTTACAACAGTTTTAAAGATATAACCATTAAAATAAAATAAATTAGAATTGTGATATGCAGAAACACTGATGAGGAACTTTCAATCTTGGAGGAGGCCTTAGGTTGAGAATAGTTGACAGATTGAAATCCAAGTGAAGACGTCAAGCATTTCCGTGAAGGTTATCTCAATTAATAGTGATATTAAAAATAATAACAATAATAAAGTTCTGTTATTATATTGAACTTATTGCAGTAGAAAAACTATTGATTGTGTATTCTTGACTGGTTTTGTATTTAATAAAAGATGCAGGGTATGCAGTCATGTAATGAATAAAGTTCTTTGATTTAAGCCAAGCTTTCGATAATGTTAATTCTCTTCTTCAGGGCAAAGTAATGAATTTGGCTAATTTATTCTAAATTTGCTTGCAGCCATATTCAAATATTTATCAAAGAATATTCTGTTTAAAAAATTATATCATTTATGAAACTATACTATAGAATCACTGGTCAGCAAATCTTTGAAGTGTTATGCCGCTTAATGCATTTTTTTATCGAAATATGCGCAGCCATTTTCTGAACCTTATGGGTTGTACGCAATCAATATGTGACTATCATCAATCAATTTCTCAACCCTGAAACTTTGATCGAAATCTTCCGAGCCATTCTAGTCATTCTAGAAAAAGATAGAATGATTATTCTATACTAATTATTTCTTATATATACAGTTCGTTTCACGAATCATGGCTATTGTGTGTAATCATTCACGAGCTAGGAACATATCGCTATACGTTTCATCGCATCTCATTATCATGAAATTCTCTACCACGTTTGTCGATCTAAGCTACGACATCAGTATGTTAAGCTTATGTCCTTTTATACAATGCAACGCAATCTTTATTTCATAGGCGTCACAATGTCATTGTGACATTTCAGATAATTCAGGTGCATAAATTTATATTTCATAACTCAAGCAATAAATTTGTATTTTGTGTATCTGCATTATTGTTGATAATAAATTTTTCATATTATGTTTGCTTATTCAATCAATCGATATTTTTTCCTCTAATTATATGAACTTTCTTAAATGCCATATCTTAGCTCGAAATCGTTACGCCACTGATTTACTTCCGTCAGTTGGATTGATCCATTTTTCGTGTTTTAAAGGCAGACGCGCCAACATTCGTGAAACAAGCTGTAGGTGCATTCATTTTAGAGACTACATTTTAGTGATCTGATCATTAAACTTACCTGCATCTTTCACTTTGTTACATCTCTACGGAGATTAGAGAAGAAAGGTCCCTCGTTTTCTACCTTTTATTTATTTAACTGATTCCTTCTCATTGATACCTAATAATGAATAGAGCAGCCTGAAGATAAAATCGTTAATCTATCGAAAACACAAATTCCTGCTGCATTTATTTTCCGTTCACAAAGTCACAAACTGTTTTGTTGTTTGTGAATTCTGGCGTGGATAGTATAGGTGTATATCAATTCCGTCGTGTGTTTCATCTGCTTCTTGATGGGAAAATTCTATAAACGTCGCGTCCATTGGAACGAGCTTTTACCTTTGCCTAATGGCACAGGAAGTCGAGTCGAATTACACTCGGATGATAATGCCCGATGGCTGATTATCCCCGTCTCTCTGTCTGTCTCTTCCGAATGTCGGGTTTTAAAATATAAGGTTACCTACCTTCCCCCCCTCTCTACCAGACAGAAGCCTTTATCTCATTCTATTCCTCTTCCGATGCGTCATTTTACGGCTTCCTTGCTCGGCTATTTTTCAATTTTTATCACTGATGGCTATCGCTGTGTTGACCGAGTTATATTGGGTGAAATGGCGGAAAAATTGTTCGACTCTGATGGCTTGTCGATAAATTTCTGTTTAGTCAGCTTATTTTGGGATCATCGCATTCTAAAAACAAACTCATGAATGTGTTTACCTGTCAGTCAAAAATTTGGTCTTTGATGCTGGGAAATTTATCGAGTTATCTTTGATAAGCATCATACAAGATGGATGCCAGCATTCGTATTTTTTTGTCGAAGCAGTTTTGTGGACTCTCGTGGTAATAATAACATTTGAAAATAATGAATGCTCAGAGAAGAGTTATATGGAAGCTGAAATGTTGGAAGATGAAGGAGAAGCTTAAGTGAAAGGAGAACATAGAATGCCTAAGGTATGGTCTAAATTGATAACAATGGGAATAAATTCACCTATGATATCAAAATGTTAACCTGAATACTGCGAAATATATTGAATAGTTAAGCTAAAAAGGGTCTGCTATATTCAAGGCTGTTTTTTTTTTAATTACTATAAAAGACCTTTGGTTAATATAAAGTAAAGTCTAACGTAGTATTCATTGATTTTGAATTGTTCAAAAATAAAATAATAGTAAGTAGATAAGCTGTAGAGGTTGTTGACCAAATTGGGGATTTCTTGTAAAGTGAGTAGGTAATTAAAAATAACAATAGAGGTTCAAGAACTGCAGTTTGGTGCTGTAAGTCATAAAAAATTGATATATTGAAATAAGAAAGAGGCTAAGACAATAAGATCCAGTGTTTACAGTTTTATCAGAGAGAGAGAGAGAGAGAGAGAGAAATGCTTTATTGTCGAAAAAATATAAATTTTGTAGACAAAGCAAAATAAAAATATCAAAATCAAACACTACAAAACAAGACAAAGGCAAAACTAAAAATTAAATTAAAATTAAATAAATTTATATAATATAAAACAAAAATATAAAAATATAAAGATGTAAAAATATAAGATAGTAAGTATCAGAATGAAACCTACAGCTGTATATTCGGTTAGAAAGTAAGTTAACATACAGCTGTAAATTCAGTCAGAAGGTAAACACTAACTAAATCACGAAACAAAAACAAATTTTGTACAAACAATAAACCAGTGCGTGAGCTGAGCAGAAACGTGCCTTAGTGAAAGAAGTCGTTAACTGCATAAAAGGCATTATCCTTGGTAGTAGGTATTTAATTGAATCTGGGATAAGCCGTTATAGATTTAATTTTGTGTGACAGATGATTTTACATTACAAAAGACCCTTAGGATATCAAACATCAAATAATATTCACTAAACCAGTGGGTGTAAGAAGCTTAATATTAAGTATTAACAATTTTTAACAAAAAATTCGCTTACTGCATAAAAGGCTCTCTCCAGTAAGTATGATTTCAAAACCTTTCGAAATTCAGGAAAAGATCTTATGGATTTGATTTCAAATGGTAGATGATTGTGCATTTTTTTTGCATTGTACAGTATAGAGCTTTTAACCAACTCTGAGCGAGGGGTTGGCAGATAAAGATCATGCTCCGTGTTTCTAAGCGGATAGTTGTGAGATGGCCTCTCTGGAATAGAAGATACAAAGAAATATAGTATAGTATAGTGTTTTCATGTTTACCAATGTAGTGCTTTGGCAGATAATTTAGCAAAAAGAGTCCTTGAAAAGGTAAGGAAGAACATAAAATAGAATAGGCCTTAGAATAAATGAAGCAAAAACGAAAAAATGCGAATGCACAGATAACACAATAGTTACAATGTTTAGAATATCGAGCAATGACATCTGAAAATGAGAAATAGGACACAGAAATAAATATTTTTTAAAATCAGCAGAACCAACTTCAGATATTTATAACATTAACCACTGAATCAAAGTTCAAAGTTATATTAATCCTGTCTTTCAGCTGCACGGTAATCGTATAACTAATCTGTGATCATGAATAATTTGTACCGATTACGTACGTGTAATCATCCTTCATAAATTATTATCTCTGCCAACGCCTCATAACTTATAATAATAATATTCAACGGTTAAATCTATTATGTATTCACATAGTCAACAAACTCTACGATCAATTTCCAATGTCTCAGCGCACCAACCTCAATATTCGGGAGCTCATCTTTGTCGAGCGAGCATCAATTCCCCAAATAGCTTCACCAACAACTATGCAAGAGCTGCACAGCCCGCAATGTCACACCACTATCGCAGCTCCAGATACTCCATCTGACAGAGGAGAAATAGATAGAGAGAGAAAGAGAGAGATATAGTGGAAGAGATAAGATGGACAGGGATGGAATTATCTGCTGAAGTAGTAGCACAAATGTGAGTCGAATAATATTAGATTATTTTTTTACATAATGTTCAAGTTTACAGATAATACACTGTTTGATTTTGACCCAGTCATCCTGACACATAGCGATCGTGAAACCCAAAACTTTGGAGGTTGTTATTTGAAGTTAATAAAAGTGGATAATTCTTTCCATTTGATTGAGACTGGAACCATTATCTGCTCTTCAGACATTTATTGATGATATTTCGAACAGGATTGCTGTATTAACTCTTCATTTATTTGTCCTGATATTTCGGAATTGATCTGAA
Organism: Crioceris asparagi; assembly: GCA_958507055.1. Taxonomy (NCBI): domain Eukaryota; kingdom Metazoa; phylum Arthropoda; class Insecta; order Coleoptera; family Chrysomelidae; genus Crioceris; species Crioceris asparagi. Next base: position 81,002,168 of record OY293829.1, read on the forward strand.
GCTGATGATTCAAAACACTTAAATGGCTCTTGGTCTAGGAAGAGAAATAATTCTCCATCGTCGCTCTGAGCTGAATTTCAACAGACGACGTCATCTACGAATGGAAAAGGAGCGACAAATTGCGTTTACTTTCCTCAACTATCAGATTTATGATAATGTGCTTGGTGAGGAGTGAGCAGTGGTAGACTAGCCTAGTCGTAGTATCATAAAGAATCGTAATGGTATTGTTTTTGTCGCGATGTGAGAGCTAGAAAGAATGCGAGCTTCTATTTACACAGCATGTTCGAGAAAAAAGTAAAAGAAAACATAATGGGAAAATGCAAATCTATATCTAACGTTTGATCGATGTCTGTGTGATTTGAGTCCAGGTCACATAATCTGAAGAAAGCAGATTTTAGTCTTATAATAATTTTAACCAATAATAATTGCCTGACGAGGTTATGTGTTCTGATGTAGACCTATCCAGGACTATGATATGCGCAATTTCAAAATGGCTGCTGGGTGTAAACAAACCGTCATTTAAAATGGGATTCAACAATTTTGGTGAAATTTAAACGTATTTAAAGAAATTTAAAGTTGATGTGAGTATAGAGAACGTAAAGACTTGTTATTTAACTATAGATAAACGTGCTTTTGTCCTGTCATAGAGGTGCAGGCGTGAAACAGATGTGTTTTGGATTAGAAAATTAGAAAGGGGAGAATATCCGGACACGTTAAAATTGAACATTTTATCGAAACAGCTAGGGCTTTGGATGTGTATTTTCGATGTGTGCAGGAGACATTTATTTTGAAAATTGAAAATATGATAGGGCCGAATTAAAGCAGATTATATGTAGTTAGCAGTATTTAAATTGAATTTAGAAAAAAAGAGTCAAGGTTTTCGAGTTATAGCAGTAAAATCTGAAATATGTATATCTGCGCCGCGATGTTTTGAGATCTCTGAATAATAACAAGTACAAGCTTAGCCTGTATATGGGCAATAGTATATGTACTTTGGTATTAGTAAATGTTCAAAAATGTTCATGTCTAATGTTAAACTCAAAACTTGAAAAGTGTGGAATAAGTATTATTTAGAAAAATACGGACCGGCTTGGTCCAATTTCTTTTAAAAAAAATATTGTTTAAAATATTTATTTCACATTTTTTAGTGTATTCATAGACAAGAAAATCATTGAATGTTCACTTATAGGCAAAAATTTCAAAACAAAGAAAACACACATATTCCAGCCTTTACCATTGCAGTAACCTGAAAACCGTATTTTTTTAAATATCGAAGTAAACAATTTCCGGAAATTGTCTCTTCATTAATTCCGCTGTCTCAGATTTTTTATTTTTTCAAAAAGCTTCCAACTTCGGTTGGAGTCTGTTTTTTTGGTGGAATTTTTCAAAACACCGTGGTGAAAAAAACTGAAATGAGCACACTGTATCGAAATATTGCCTCAAGGAAAATATTGGACAATCGCACGGTATCCTGAACCAATCACCAAAATTAGTTTTTAATTAGTTAATAATTGTTTTTCATAACATCAACAAAAATTATTATTCCTAAATACCTACATATTCTCTTTATATTTTGTACTTTTCACTTTAATGGAGTTGTCTCTATATTTTATTTGAGAATTGCTCTCCCATCTATGGCATTTTCTAATTCTCATTCATTTCAAGTGTTTTCACATGTGAATCAATAATCGAAATCTCATGCGAATACATTTGATCCTCTATCTAATAATATTTGCTCATAAAAGCCGATTTACGGCTCAATCATGGCACAGAACACAGGGTCGAGAAAGAACTTCCACATTTTAACCACCAGTTTCCGTTAAGAGCTCACACTGGAAACTTTTCAACAGGAAGGGGGATGGCTCTCGGGGTGCGGAGGAACCGTTTCTAAAGCCGTTTGGGCAAATTGCTAAACATAATTTATGTGTGTGTGTGAGTGAGCGCCATTACCGCCAGAGTACAGCAGCGGCGACATCTACAGAGTAGCTTAATGAACTGGGTAGAGACGTAATCAACATTAATCAGAGGCTACAACAAGGTGTGTGTGGGTGTGGAAATTCCTACCGGGGCAAATGAGAAAATTGTTATTTGTGCGGTCCAAAGCAATTCCACCAACTGGTTTTAACAGAGTTATTCTCCATTTGGTGGTTTAAATTTATACTTTTGTTACGATGGGAGCAAATCTGAGACAATTCGAGCAGAACTCCACATACAGCTGCTGGTACTTGCCAATTCTTGCAGCATTTTATAAGTGCACAGTTCAGTTAAAAGCATTCATTCTCGACTTGTTTCCAGTATGATATGTTTGTCATTTCTTTTTTCGAAATATCTAGGTTTAGGTACACTTTTCCTCTTAAACTTCGCATTCAATATCGATGCAAAAGAACTCGGTCTTATTTAAAATTGAACTAAGTAGTTTCATTCGCTAACATTTGAGAATTCAGGAAACATTATATATAATATTATTGGAATAAAAAAAGATCAAAGCTTAAAAAGTATGCATGCAAAAATAAGGATTGTAGTCTGGTGGGTAAGACGCTCGAGTTTCGATGGGTTCGAGTCCGACATGGTCTAGTAAATTTTCCTTTCATCGAAATTCCCCGAAATAATTCCGGCAGCTCAAGGAATTAAATGGCAAAAACTAGCGATCGACAGCGATTGCCCCTAGACCAAACTGCATTAATTGAACGAGAGAGTCACCGAAAATAATATTTCGCCGCAAACACAGAACATGAATTATTTTGTATTCTATGGTTATGGCTATCAAACATACAACACGCCACGGATATCTCTGATACGTATCCGTCCTATGACATTCGCACCAGATGTAAGTTTAACAACCCAGTTCCAGACTGATAGCTATCGAATAGATAGCCCCAAATTTTGAGAAACCTGGCTTAAGGCAGCGACGTAAGGTAGTACGTGCGCCTCAAAACCAGTTGATCTGGTAGCATAGTTTGTCTAGATAGACGTATCGTTGGTTTGGATTTTAACCCTCACTGTGTAGATTCTCTGGCAACACAAACGGGCTAACGAGGAAGGAGGGAAAGGTACCTACTAGCATCAACATGAAAATGAAAGCAGCACCGGAAATAAATAGTAACACAAAATTTTATCACAAAAAGTATGTGGGCCAATTTAAATTGATATACTTTTTATGTAACGAAATTAATCTATTAATTATAGAAAACACTATAATTCGGAATTTACCCAACGCAGATATCTTAATGAAGAAATGTCAGCCGTATAATCCCTCTTAAAAATAAACAAATTTATTGAAACAGGTGGAAGATATTTAAGCTTTAATTTTATCAATCATCATATTATCATAATCTGTATTTGAAATTTTCCCTCAAGTCCCAATATCAGCTGGTACTCTTTCCAAATTGCCCCTTGGCTATGGATTATATTATAAATGATGATCAGATATTTAGTGAAATGATAATCATCGAACATCTTTGGCCTTTTCATATGTTTATTTTCGAATAATTATTCCATTTTTATTGAGGATTATCCCAGATGAAATATGAATGCACAAAGTTATTTGATATTGAAACGTTGTAAGGTAATTCAAAAATAATATATCTTTATTGTAACCGTGTTGAGATAAATTTGAAGGATTTGAAAACATGATGTCGTCTGTGAAACGTTATTAAAAACTCTGAAGGTAAAACTGGCTTAATAAATCGCTTATTTGGTAACCAATACGATATACGATATTTTTAATTTTAATGTAAACAGGTAAACAGATCTTTTCAACGAAATATATTGTAACGGGCATTTATATTAAAACTGTGTTCGATTTATTTTCACTTATTTATTTACACCAATAACTACACGACTATATACACATGTATATTCACACTTATTTCTCTGACTATATACGACTTTCTATGATCTATGACCGATTGTGATCTATGACTGACTATCTATCACTAACTTTGCCATGTCATTGCCATCAACATTATATATCTAACCTGAAAAGCTCTAGATGATTCCAGTGTTGTTTTCGTTGTTTCTGGAAGTTATTTCTCAGTATATGGCTTCGAGAGTAGACCAGGATTTATGTTTGTTGCTTCTGATGTTTCCCGTGTTTTCTGGAATGTGCATTGTGTGTGTAGTTCATTATTCGGGTAATTCTTCACGTTACAATATTAAGGCGAGTGAATGAAATAAAATAAACGAAAACTTCTGTTTCTGTTAACTTCACAACAGGTCTAACACCCTAATCTCATGATTTACAGTGCCAAAATATATTGCTCCATTTAAAATCCAAGTAGCCTGAAATTCCGTTTTTTCCCAAAAGATAGAGGTAAAGTATACGACAGAATGTTTTTTGTTTGTATGTAATCTCATTTCTCATAGTCAACTTACATTTATTCTATCATTTGATTCATTCATTCAAGAGGATGCTGAGAAATAGTCTCATAAACAAATTATATAATCAAAACTCCTGCATAAGTCTGCTATATATCCACGAATTTTCCATGCGGTCATAGGCTGGTGAGATAACGATCTGGCTTGTAAACTAGCTAAGAATCTATGGATCGAATTCCCCCTAACCCAAAACAGCCACAAATTCCACAGCATGCACTATCGCCAATTCAGTCAAGTGTTATAAATCTGTTTTCGAACATTATACTGCTACTACTATTAGAATGCTCGCCTTATATAAACATAGCTGAATCTAAATTATATTAAAAGGGATTATGAGCATTTCGAACTTGGAAGAAGAGGATTGTATATTATTATTGTCTGCAATGAGTTTATGCATTCTCCTTGATAGGAATACTTTGGGCACTCAGGTCTGCTACTACAGACTCACTCGAACTCTCTTTCTCTCTCTCGCCGTAACTTGTTAAAAAGTCCATGAAACAAGTTAGGTCCCGTTAGCTGCTGCCTTGCAGAAAGTTGTTTCAGCGAGAAGGAAAAGCCACACATTGAAGCAGGCGCCCTAAGTGAATTACCGCATACACCAGCAAGTATATGGCGCTATCATATTTTGATAATAAAATTTTCAAGTGTTCAAGCGCAATATTGATTTTTATTTCATTACTTGTAATATGATTGCACATGCTTTGGAAATTCTCAGGACACGAGGGTAACCACTAGGTATGCATAAGTTAGCATATATCTAACGAGTTTAACTTCACTACATGTTTTCCCGTTAAGCTGTAATTAATAAGGGATGTTGTTGTAGTGCAAATATGATGTAGCCATTTTGAATTCTAGGTATATTAGCTTAAGAGAATCATCTCATTTCTACCCATGCTACGATGTTATTGTCCAAACTAGTTCTCATTTAGACCCTTTCAGACTATTCATTTACTGGTTTAAGTTTTGGAAAAGCCAGTTACTTAGAGTTTGTCTCATTTTCTTCGAAATTCCGAATTAGTGCAGTCTATAATTGCCAGTTTGATAATGTTGGGTTAATCAATGGTTGAAACTAAACCTAAACCTAAATTTCATTTTCTGTTTTCCAAAACTCTCAACTGAATGTTGATCTAACAATTCACATTCTTCATCAAGCGGTTTGTCTTAAATAATTAACGGTCGAACCTGATAACCTTTAAAAACTCACTTTAAATTTTGAAGCGATCTTTTTGACAAGAAAAATAAAATAGATAATTATTAATTTACAAACAGCAAGAATCGATTTGGCCAATGAAATTAAATGCGATTGGTTCAAGTTAAACGCGTTTTAAACGCTTAACTGAGCTTAGAGCTCCACTTTGGGTTTCATTAGTGAAAATTGTATGTAGTTAGAACTATATGTGTGTTTACCTTTCTCAACGATAGACTTTCTACGTTTAACGCTTTAAGCTTTGTCTTATTACTAGCTGTTTTACCCGGCACTTCCTGGGCAAACACTTTCGTAGATTGTGCTACAAGAACATAAATTCATTGAAAGTCTTGATTATGGAACCCTTCTATGAGACCTACTCGCACGTAGAACCAGTCCGAACTCCAACCCACATCAATCCACAGATATGCACCAAGAGAGAACCAGCATGATAATTCTTCCTGCATATGTCTCAAGGATTCTCTAGAATGGAACCCTCCCGTTGCACTGACAGACTCTCACAAAACAATCCAGTGATATATTACACACAAATATATACCGAAAAATCCACGAGAACTCAGCCATAGAACTCAAAGATACTTCTTTGGGAATATATAGATATGGAACCCTCAACCTAGAAGGACATAAAATATAGCCCATGTCACCCGCGTAAATATAAAAAAATCAATAATTCTTTTGTATCGAAATCGGATATGTAGTTTTCGAGATTTTTGTGCTCATAAGAAAAGTCGTTACTCATAAAGTCTAAATGATTTTCCGGTATGTAACCCTTCACCTTTACATTCCAATTACACTGACAGACTCTCACAAAACAATCCAGTGACATACTACATACAAATATATACCAAAAAATCCACGAAAATTCAGCCATAGAGCTCAGATATACTTCTTTGGGAATTACAGATTTAGAACCCTCGACCTAGGAGGCCCAGACGCACATGAAATATAGCTTATGTCACCCGCGCACATATAGATAATTTTTTTTATCGAAATCGGATAAGTAGTCTTCGATATTTTTGTGGTCATTCGAAAAGTCGTTACTCGTATATAGATTACTATAGATAGGTTATGGTGTATTTGGAGAATATCTTAAAAACAGTTAAATTATTATTCCTACACTCCTATTCTGTAATTTGGTGTGAAGCAGTGTATTGACAAATATAAAAAGTGCCATCTACGAGTGATTAGACAAGCTTGTCATTTGTCAATATGACAGGAACTTTGTTATCGTAATAACGATCAAAATTTTGCTGAAGAAATTGGTTTCATGAAAATCGACATTAGAACTCGATTAAGCTAATCTAAGTTTTCATAAACTCTGTTTTGAAAGAGAATGATAACATCGGCCCTTACTCTTTGGAGGGCAAAATTAATTCAACAATTGAATAAACATAAACAGATAAATTAACATGTACCTTGATCAGTGATTTAAGTTGAAAAGCTCCTTCAACAATGAGCTATGGTATTTTCGGGTGAATTGGGTTAAATCTTTAGATATTCAGTTCAAGATTTATTTTCTAAAATATTCACAATTATTAGACATTAGATTTCTGATATAAACTTTGTCATATCACATAGATGCCTACTACATTCATGGTCTTAAAACAATGTTTTTCCCTCAACAACAAATCCATGCATTTTCTATTGAATATAACTTTTAGCATGGTATCATTCTAGATAATAATACAATAATACTGCATTTTTCAGTTACACTTAAGAAAACAAAGGTAATGATAGAGGTGAAATTTTTATCTCATTGACATGCCACTCTTAGAGAAATGACAATTGTCTTTCTCATGACATTTCTGCAATATTCATCTAGACAATTATTTATACCGTCAACTATTAGCACTGACGCTTTACATGCGAATGTACGCGAACGTTGAAATTCTGGCTGGAAAAATTGGATGGATGCATGCATCTAGAAACATTTTTTTTTTTGGCTATAAATATAACTTTTTATGCAGGAACATATCATCACATCGTGTTGATCGGGCAATGCTCTTGAACGTGCAAAACTTCTCGAGCAGCAATCGTTGACGACATCTAGTGCTTCTACTTTAAGGTAGGTAGGTACCTACTTATGTGTGTGGATATTGCTGGCTCGTTGAGGAGAAGTGCCTCCTCTCTAAATATGTGAGATATCTGCTCTCTGAATCGATTCACAATAATATAGGCAAGCAACGTTATATTGAGTTCTTAGGATTTCATCTTTGTCATTGTTCTGTAAGAAGATCTAGCCAAGCTTGGTTAATATATGAGTGTATAAGAATATTACCGAGATGTAGAAATTAATGAGCATTCTTTATAATTTCTGAAAAATATTAAAAGGTATCCCAAATTCGTTGAGGAGAAGTGTCTCTTCTCTAAATATGTGATATCTCTCTGAATCGATTCGCAATAATATTATAGTTGAATGATACATAGGGATATCAGATAATTTTAAATGTTTGAATAACCTCAAAACAATTTAATTAGAAAAAATAATAGTTTTTTTTTTTCGTTTTTCAAGGAAAACTTTAATAATGACATTTTCGTAGAAAGATCATACAAGATATGCTCAAGAAGTTATCAGAACCAATTGTGTAGGTACTATTTTTGGGTAGCAAATATCTTTTATAGCTTCGTTTTAGGTAAATTTCTTATTGAAATATACCTATTGCGATCGTTCACACTTTTGAATTTCGAAAACATTTCAACGGCATGTTGTTATATGTCTATAAGTTAGTCCAAAAAAACATTTGGTTCAAAAGTTTATATATATATATATATATATATATGGGATATTACGAAATTTGTTAACACGATAGAGGTCGCAGTTTTGAAGGTATCAAGTTCAAATTTGCTACAAAAATCAATCTCTCAAATATCTCGGTCGAGTTCGTTATTGGACAATATCGGGTAAGTAGTTTCAAAATGGCGACCATTCAAACATTTAAAAAAATTATCAAAAAAGAGCAGTAGTGTAAATATTATTAAAAATAATTTTAGGTTATAGATATAATCAGTACCTACAACTTTTGTTCAAAGCATTTTTTTATAAAATACACAGGTAAAAAAATAAAAATTAATAAAGAAAAATAACAAATATTGATAAAACATGAACACTCAATATAAATTTGATGTAATTGTACATTTTCTGGAGATCTTAATATAGACCCTAATTAAAAAAATATATAGTATATTTATTGAAAAAAAAATAGACGAAAAAAAAAATTTTCCTTGAAGTGGACTCGAACCCTGTCTGCTTTATATTCAACAGCCAAAACAAAAACCTCTAACCGCAAGGCTATGACAATTTTATTTAATAACATGTAGGTATACCAATGAAAAGGTTGTTAAAATTTCAATTCAAAGATTTTTGAAAAATTTACCTTTCCGCTGACTACAGGCCATCGGGATTTTTTAAATTTGTAACACAGCATGATTTTGTAGATAATCTACGCATACATATTCTGATTGCTATGAAATTGGCGCGTCAAAAAGAAGAAGAGAATTGATAATAATGAAGTTTTTTTTGAAATCCTTGCAATGAATTGTCACTCATTGCATTGTTAGTATTTTCTTCACAGTTTCTATATTTATAATTTGACTTCTTCACATGTAAAATTTTCACAGTTGAGCTTATTATACCTACATATTCTGAGCAGCATAATATTTCAGAACTATCTTTGACAAACTCTTATCCAAAACATTTCATGTATCTTGAGAATATTCTCCTATATATTCTAAGCGAGATGGAAATTTCCAATTTCGTTTGATAGATCAAAGTTTAACCAAAAAATAGTAAATTAAACTTACAATCCATTTTAATTTCTTCTAGATGTATTGGAAATGGAACATCCTGTACACATGATAACCCCTGCACTCTGAGCTAATTGAAAAATCATCTGATTCCAGTCTCTTTTTATATAATGGTGAAACACATGAATATTCTAAAATCTGGTTATTCAGAAAATACAAATATATCACTAACATCCTGGCATAAGTGACGTCTTTATGGAAAAGAACTGGTTATTTCATATTTCCAGAAAAAAAATCATAGCAGAAACCGACAAAAACTCCATTAAAGCTATAGATAATCCGTTTGTCCCTTAAGTAAGCCTGTATGAAAGAAAACCACGATAAAAATCAAATATCATAAATTTTAGTCTTCGAAATGACACAACAGATATAACAAAGTGTTATAATATTCTACTTTGAATGACATATTGGTTAAAGATGTTCTATCCTTTTTTTTTGGGGGGAAGAGCTCTGACCCATGTTAGATGTTATAAATGTTCAAATTTACATACAAAAATCATATCTCTGAGACTTTTATGATACCACAAGACATTTCCAACAAAACAGGCATCATCTAAACTAAACCAGTATCAAAATGCCGAAGAATCTGCAATAAATTTCTGGTAATGTACAGGATGTTTCGTAATAGCTACTTAAATCTGGTGATCTGATCGTGATTCAGCAGAAGAGATAGCTGCTTTGAATACAGTCTAATTTGTTCTTGAGTACCTAATTAATAAAGGAAAATATATTCCATTGATATTTTGATCTTTCTATTATCATCTATTTCTTAGAAACTATAATACCTTTATACCAATGAAGGTATTATTATGTGGAGTAACACTTTAACTAAAAGGCATATTTTTTGAAAATTCATGAAGCTAGTGTGTAATAAATAATAGTTTAAGAAACTAAAAACACGCTTCAATAGCAAACCAAAGTGATAATTTGAATATAATTTCATTAACACTTCATATAAAGGTAGAGTGATTAATAAAAGATATCATTTTAATTTAAAAGAGCGTGGGGTGCTTGATGTCCATTGATGTAAATATTTTATATCGATAGATACTGATATAAGTCATTACAAAATTATCTTAGAAAGCACCCCACGCTTTTTTACATTGAAATAATATATCCTATTAATCACTCTACCCTAACATGAAGTGTCAATGAAGTTATTTTCTAATTTTTAGATTGGTTTGTTATTAAAGCGTGTTTTTTTAGATTCTTAAACTAATGCTATTAAAGAGCTGTTTTCGGTATTTTATTTAAGTTTCTTAAGCCATTATTTATTTTGCTGTAGAAATCAAATAAGCGTTTTGAGATGTGGACTTATAAATTATCAAAAGGTCCCACTCGCACGTGTACAACATGACAAAACCTTCCAACCCCCATACAGATAGAAAGTTCCACGAAAATTCATCCAGAAATAGGTATGGAACCCTCCATCAAATAGTCCCACTCACTCTTAAACTCCATAGCAAATCCTCCAACACATATTTATATCGAGAATTCCACAAAAATCCATCCATAAAACTCCGAAAGGTATGGGTACAAAACCTTTCATCAAAAAGTCCCACTCGCAGGTACACAACTATAAGTATGAAACCTCTGATCTAAAAGTCCTACACGCACGTACCGAACATCACCAAAACCTTCCAACTCATATACAGATAGAAAGTTCCACGAAAATTCATCCAGAAATCAAAAACACCCATAGGTATGGAACCCTCCACCAAATAGTCTCACTCGCACTTACATACCATCACATATCCCCTCAACATACATGCATGTCCAAAATTCCACGAGAATCCATCCATAGAGCTCAGAGATATAGTTATAGAACCCCCCATCAAGGAGTCCCACTCGCACATATACATAAAATTATGGTATTGTCATCGGTCCTTTAGAAGTATATAAAGTTTCAAGTCGATCCGATGTTTTAAAGTGGGTGAAAATCGTGTCCAAAGATTCTTGCCAAGCTAATAAAACCGTTTTAAAAAGAAATATTTTGGAATAAGCAAATATGTTTCTATTTTATATGGCATTATGGAAAAAAAGATGAAAGAAAAAAGTATAAATTAAAGAGACAGCTGCTGCCAAATTATATGTCTGAAAATAATTTTATGAAATGAAACGTCGACGTTCAACGTGTTTCATATATACAGGGTGATTCGATAAAAACAATTTTAGATGTAGTTTTTTATGATTTGAGGATTCTGTGAAAAAATAGACCTTAAAAAATTAAAAACCGTGGGGTAAGTATATACGTACCATTTTTTGTAGTAGCTTGAATAAGAAATGCTAAAACAAAAACACTGTCATTTGAGGTTATGTCCTCATCTCTATATTGTCAATCATGATGGTTTAAATAACGTATAGATTGTGTTCTATGGACTTTCAATTAACTAAATTTAGGATAATAGATTAGTATTACATAGATGGTAATCACGAAAATTGCTGCGTAGCTGTCGATATAAACAATTTAAATTCAAATAGCAATAATTGTTTGTCGAAAGGGGGTTTGGTTAAATTAAAAGTAACGTTACGATCGAAGCTTATTATAACAATTTTGCGTTTGGTGTGTAATGTAGACAATAATGGGAGCTTTAATAATGCACCAAATACAAAGAAAGGTTTCAATGGTTTTATAACTATGATAGCACATATAGTTGTTATAATAGCTAGTTGTTCTGGCTGACCAGTTTTGCTCCCCGTATAAATCCGGTGAGACCATAACATGTTATTTTATGTATTTATGGCCTATTTAGACTAGTCTTAAATTACGCTTCCGAAAACGACAACATTACTTGTTACTATATTCGCATCAGAACTAAAACTGCTTATATAAACTACCTGGAATACATTACTCTTCAACGTCATCATTTTCTAAACATTAAGTTCATTTTGTAAGAAAGGAGATTATTTTTGAAGCCTGTTGATAATTTTTGGGCCTGATCACAATTTATAACGTTAGCTAACACTTCGGTCTCGAAATTGATAAATTGCTTCTGTTTGAAAAATTACTCTTTCTTTTAATAGATCTGCATCTGCCTGATAAACAGGGTCCGAAATAAAATTGCTAACAATATTCTCGAAGGAGTCATCTGTTTATTATGTACCGAGTGTTCCGCGTTCCCACTCACCCCTACTTGTTATTATATAAGATACAGGAAAAATTATTCGAGCAAAGTAACGTGGAATTATCTGTGATTTACAAATATTTAAATTTTATGCTGCTATTACTGCGCAATTTCTAGAGAAAAATGAGTTCCTTGTGATACTTTGTAAATTACGTCATCTAGCGGTAGAGAAGGAAACTTGAAAATAATTTCCAGCACTTTCTCCTATGCGAATTTGCCATACATTTTATCCTTCCTAAGTTGTAGGATTTTTCTATTTATTTTTCCTAATAATTATTCCGTTAACATTACAAGAAAAGTAGATACTTACTACAAAGTTTCCTTCAGTTTCCTTGTCTCTGTTTAAATAACAATATAATTAATTGTCCAAGCAGAAAATATATAACACATTCGTATATGCTCTCCTCGGAGCTTTTCCTCTTTGCGCACCGACAAAATAATATTGTTGGTCGAAAATGTTCTCATTTATTAAGGGACACTCAATATGCAGCTAGCATATATGCGAAATTTCTCTCCGGAATTCATGGTGAATGGAGAAATTTTCTCCATTTGCCTCTCACTCAACGTATGAGTTAGCCGAAGTGTAGCCATTTTCATTTGACATAAATTTAGGTATGTAATATTATTTTCCGGATAGAAAGATATATAGGTAGGTATTATTATATGAAATGAAAATTGTTGACATAAAATAATATGAAGGTTTTTTGTGTGTTGTTAATATTTCATCAGCTTTGAATTAACTCAGTCTTTAGTAGTTTCTCTCTTTCTTGTACAAAGTTCAAAATAAGAAATATATCTTAGGACTTCTTATGTCCAACAGTACAGTGTCATTAATCGTTTCCCTAAATATAAATAGAAGAGTAAATTGTTGTTCATCGTGTTCGAAACCCATTTAATAATCACACATTTCATAATCCGCAGGGTTAAGATCAGGCGACCTTGCAGACGCTGAATCTACAAAACGTCTATATTTAATACGATCTTGAAAACTAAACAGTTAAAAGGTTCTCCCTCTTTCGATTAATATACTAGGTTGAATTAAAACCATTTTTTTCAGTTACGTAATTGTTGTGTTTGGTGGAATTTTGAGCATTAGTCTACAAGTAGCTGAGTTGAATTCTTCCTAGTTCATCATAGAACCCATTTTGTGACAGTGCTATACTGAATCTTCATTTCTCCTCCTTTTATATGACGATCTTCTGAAAATATATTTAACAATTTTATCATCTCCTTCGCTAAAGCTTATATACAGTAAATTATATAAATTTTCCACATCAACTGGTGTGCAGAATAGTTTCAAGTTTAAGCTTTCACATCATACATTTCCGTACATATTTTGCCTTATATTATTCAATATGCATCACGTATGCTGCTTCCCGCAGGTACGAGCAATTCCATAATATTCAAAATATAATTTTCTCTAATATAATATGGACGCAGATGACGAAGAAGTGGACGGCACAGTCGTAACTTGTTCGTTCACTGGACGCTGCTGCCAACGATTTCCATAATTAAATATATTTAGGCTGCAGAGGACGATACGAAAAGCAGTAGTAGGGTAAATGCTTCACAGCAATACGGGAGATGAAATAATATTATAGGAAGCGTTGAGAAGGGCGTTCCCAAAATCCGGGTGTAACTTTCCAAATGTTGAAAAAATTTCATTCTTTTACCCGAGCTCCTAACAATTCCCCCTATAAAGTTTACTACGCTTAACTTTAATACAAATTTACAGAACCCTCAGGGTATGAGTTCTAACCCATACTTGCCACATTTTGTATTTGTATCTGTATTTTTTTCAAATTAAAGCCTACTTTGAGAGTTTCGTTAAGTCTTCTTTTGTCATCTAGATTATTATTGGATTCTGCATTGTTCCATCAATTGACCTGCAAGTTGTCCAGATTCCAAGCAAACGGATATAATGCTTTCTACACTTATGTATGCAATAAATCAACTAAACAATAGGCTCCCATCGATGTCTTCTCATCTCTTAACAGTTCAGGTCATGTCAATCTTCGGAATGGCATTCAGTGTACTCGTCCCGTTCGTTTCAGTTCCTCTTTTCTCGTCAAACCAATGTCCTTTGTTTGCAATCTTCAATTTTGGAACAATCCAAAAATTCAAGAAGACTACATCGAAAATGTGCAGAGGCTATCAGAGTTGTATATCTTTTGAATAGTCAAAAACTGACTGTTGTACAAGGTTTACTGAATGCACTGGTGCATTATTGGTTCTGAAGAAGTTTTATTCTCAGAGTTCAGAAATTGAATATCAGTCTTTTCGTCATCTAATCTCTTCGAGCATATTCTTGTTGCACAATATCACCTCCATAATGAACTTGAAACACTGCTCCAATTTTTATGTGCTCATTTCTGTAGTGGTTCGAAAACGAAAAGCTTTTGTTATCTTGTTTTGAGGATAACAACTGCGTATTTGCGATCCTTTGCTGGTGATTAGCAAATATTTCCAATTTTTCCTGACCGACTTCGGAGCAAAGCTTTTCAAACGATAAGCAATTTTAAATGATCTTCGTGCACACAAAAGTCATGTGTTTATGGTTATAATTTTTGTAAGAAAAGAGTTTGTAATTCTAGACGACTGTCTCTGATACTAGCAATATTTTCAATGCTCAAACACCTTCCTTCAATATTTTTATAGTGAAAATTCTTTGATCACATCTTTATGACATTCTAGATATGGATAATTCAGACCTGATTTGTTCGTTCTAATTTCCCCAGCTAATTACTAAATAGTAAATCGTCACAGACACTACTGGTGAGTTTTGTTTATGCTCCAGATAGCCGATTTAATGCATAATAAAATCCAGGGTCCGTGCTTAGAACTTGTTTTATTCATTTGTCTGTATGTTTTTGTGTACATTTATGCGTTGCCCGCTTATTTGGGTCATAGAGTTGATGCAGTGGCTGTGCTTGTATACTTTATTAAATGCGATTGTTGACCACAGCCTCATTTATGTAACTTTAACATTGCTTATCCTTTTATTATGTGTGTTCCACTCAGTTCCAAAACTTGACGTGTTCGTACAATTGAATTTCATCATAATTTTGTCAAACTTTGGTACCTATATAGGTATAGTAGGATACACCTGAATAGGCAACGAAATGCATGGCATGTAATTAAAAAAATACTACATCCACATGTCATCACAATATTTGTGGGTCAGACATATTTACAACCAGTACACGACTAAGACAGTGAAGGAGCCTCAGTCCACTTTTGTTTATCACATTCATGGATGAAACTATTAAAAAAATGCAAGCCCAGAACCAAGAAATTGGAAATAGGACATACTGGGCTAGAAAGAATATCAATAAGCGAAGGCTCATTTGCAGATGCCGTTGTTAATACTATCTGAAAGTGAGAAAGACCTAGAAATCAATTTAAATATATAGAACACGGTATTGGAAGAAAATGAATTAAGAATAAATAAGATTAATACCAAAGTGATGATGGTTGGGGAAAATATGGAAAAGCTAAAGATAGTGAGATCATATAGATCAAGTAGATCATTTCCAATACATAGGAGTAACTCGAGAAAAAAGGGCAGCATGAAATAGATATCAACACCAGAATACAAAAAGTTGTTGTCTTTGTTGATCTACCTCGCATTGGACAAAAAAATCAATAATAAAAAGGACATAAATAGAGATACAGAAATCAATGTTTTTAAAACAATATATAAACCAGTACTTACTTTTGGTTGCGAAACCTGGACATTGACAGAGCTGCAGAAAAGTAAGATACAGGCCACGGAGATGCGGTACTTAAGAAGAGTTAGAGGGGTCACCAAAAGAGACAGAATTTAAAATAAAGATATAAGGCAAGATCTAGAAATAAAGCCAACCCTAGAATACGTTGAAGAGAGACAGCTATATTGGTGGGGACACCTGCAGAGGATGGATGAAAACAGATCATTTAAGAAAGTATGGAGAGTTAGAATAGAGAAGAATCGCAAAAGGCGCCGACCAAGAAGCACCTGAGGTAAAATAATCACACAACTGCTGGAGAAGAGACGGACGAGCTGGAAGAAGCAACTGGACCGGCATACGATAGGAAGGAGTGGAGAAAATTTGATCAAATATAAAAAGACTGTAAACCCTACACCATTATATTATGGTAGAAGGGTATAAGGATTATATATAAATATATAATTTTAAGTTTTTCTAAGATTGGCACAAAAGCTAGCTAGAGACGGAGAAAACTTCTTCACAGCACTAGAGGATCTACTATGCAGAGTTACTCATGGTAGGTTGCCATTGCTTTCCACAAGAAGATATAAGAGATAGAATTCAAAATGTATCAGACTATAATATATTAGGCAGTATACAAATACAATGGATTCCAACAGAGTGGATAGGAAATACAAATGTTTAATATAGTTTATCCCAAGGAAATAGACATACATATACCATGACGGATTTTTCTCTGGGATTTGACTAGAATAATTCTTCAGTACATTAATTTGATGAATCTTCAAGGTATATCCAGCATAAGTTATGTAGTCTCCCGAATATTTTTTTCTTAAGATGACTCGATTGGAAAACGTTGAATTCTCTCTACAGTACAAACACTTTTACGAATGTATTGAAGATATAAGCCATCTTTAATACAAATAACGAGTATGTTCTACATACTATGTACAAACACCATTTTGCTTTATTGTGACCGAATGTTGTTATTCATACCCTCAAAAAATATATTCCAGACCGCATGTGATCGATAACGGTAGACGTATAATAGGTATGTGACCCTATCAATGGGTAATTTATCACCAAATGAAGTCCATTCAGGAAAACAAGTAGTTAGTAGCAAGGCCGTTATTTTTGGTGACACAAATTCATCGTTTTTGTTTTTGTTTTGGAATTGTATTGGCCTCCCTAATTCCGTGACATGATTCGATTGTATTCAAATTGAATTATTGTTTCCTCTTGTTTCTGTAAATTACCCTTGATATTCGAATGGTAGAGGGAGGGCTTGAGGGAGTTAGTTGCCGCTTTGCGTGAAATTAAGTGAACACTGTCAACTCCAATTTATATTCGATATTAATGAATTCATTGTGGCAATATCAAAAAGAGGTTTAACTCTTCTATTAGTATCTCAGCAAAAATACAGCAAATATGAATGAAATCTAAGTTCGTTCCATGTTATTTTCAAGCTCCTTAAAACAAGCATAACGTTTTTCATTTGCTTTGAAAGAAAATTTGTATTATTCTTGGCAAGTTTTAACCATCACATTTAATTTTCCAATTTGGGAACAACTTTGTCCAGTCGCTCTATAGAGTAGTGAATAACATGATATTTAAAGAAACTGAAGAACATTATGCCTGTCAGGAAATTCAAGAGAACTTGGTATCCGGTTAGACCTCATTTCTTTTATCAGCATATCTAAGTACTAATCTTGCGTTTTTTCCTGGTACGTATTCTTTAATATGGTCATTATCATGACTCTCATGTCCATAAAAAGGCTGGAAATCACTTATGCAAATTTCCTCATAAAGAAGCAGAGACTAGATTGCTCAAACGATATATCTCCACCAACGTCGAATATGCGGCAGCCATTGGACCAAATTTATATTTCGATCACGAATCCAAAATAATAATATATGACATCGGTGGGCTTCGGATCGTTGGTTGGTTCCTGGAACGCAATTAACATTGCGCCAATGAATAGAGTATAGAGGAGCTGGGAGAACGTGTTGGGTTGCTGCTGGAGCAGCCCATGACCGTACTATACAAGACGTCTAAATATTGCGGACGGCCCGCTTTCGACCCTTCTACTGAGATCGTCTAGTTCGCATATGTAACTAGATGGAAGATTCACTAAGACCGACAACGCTTGCATGCCGACAGGAAACTTTGATTGGGTTTGGCCGGTCCAGCGCTTCGGCAGCTAATAATTATTGTCACAATTCAAAATCTGGATGCAGACATAGCATGCCTCTTGCATATTGAATGATGGGTAGAATAAGGTTGAATGATGGGGATGCAACGACATCCGGCGTAGAAATGCATGAATAAAATAGGGGATATGGAAAAATCGAAGCAAGTTCTGCAATATATTATTTAATAGGAAACAGATACAGAACTGACTTGATCAAACATCAACATCAACTACAATTGGTATTATAATTTCAATATATTCAGCAGCAATGAACACTGACTGAGAAAGCGTCTTATCAACTTTAATAGAACGCAAAAGTCTCCTTTCCACTAGCAATAAAATCAAGCATACTCCAAGGAGTTTGCTGAGACCACTGAACTGGTGCCAAAAGATACAAGAAAAACATCATTTGAAATAGGCTATTGAAAATAAGAATATATGTGTATGCTAATTTATATCTTCTAAGGAGCTTTTAGAACATGAGCTACATAATGATATGAATGAGCGGGAGAAAAGACTTGATGAAAAGTCCTGAAATTATCAGATCACTGTAGTCGTTTCCAAATGCTATAGTCATTTATATATGAGTTAAGGTAATTAAAGCAGTACATCAGAATTTTGACTTTCCTTCGATGTGGATCAGTAAAGTACCTATTTCCGCTCCAAAAAATGACTAGTAGTTTTTCATTATTACACAACTTTGGAGGATTCAATTATACAGGATGGGAATTTTAAATGGATCGATGCTTATAGTGGCCCTGGGAATAAGATCTTTTCTAAATCAAATTAGAAGACACCACTTGTGGCACCTTTTTGGAAAGCTTATTATAAAAGGAATTTGTCGATAACATTTTTATTGACATCTGTCAAACCATTGATCAGAAATTTACTAAAAACTGATTTTTAACTATTTAATGAATAGCTACATTAATAATAACAATAATACTGGAATGTCACCTTTTTAGCATTGAAAATCTGCCCAATAAACTGTTGGCATATACCCAACCGATGGTAAAATTCCTTCCTTAAAACTTCTGGCCTGATTGACCGTAACTCTGTCCGAATCTTTGCATTTAAGTCTTCCAGATTTCTAGGTCTGTTGACATAGACCTTGGTTTTTAAATCACTACATAAATAAAAACTAATGGTGTAATATCCGGGGATCTGAGAGGCCATACTCGCTATCCTATCCAAATACTTGGAAATGCAGCATTTAGGAATTCCCTTAAATTTCTTGCAGAATGGGAAGGAACTCTATCATGCTAAAAAATATCCTTTGCTCTAGATTTCCATAATTAGGGAATACTCTTTGGAACTCTGGTATTAAAAATGTTATAGGTCTCCATTTAAATTGTCTAGAAATCTGGATGTCTTAAATGCAAAGATTTGGGCAGAGTTACGTTCAGTCATGCCAGAAATTTTGAGAAAAATAAGGGAAGAATTCTACCATCGGTTGTGTCTGTGCCAATAGTTTAGTGGGGAAAATTTTCAATAATTGTCACGCTAAAAAGGTGAAACTCCTGTATTAATGTAATTGTTTATTAAATAGTTAAGAATCAGTTTTTACTAAATTTCGGACAAATGTCAAAAAATTGTTATCGACAATTTTTTTTTTCAATAAGCTTTCCAAAAAGATGCCACGAGTAGTGTCTTCTAATTTGAAAAAACAATGCTGTTTAGGGCTGCCCCTTTGGGTTCGCAATTTTTTTTATATGACACAAGCGCACTTCATAAGAAATCGAAATTGAGGACGTATTTTTGAAAGATGTTATTTCCGCTATAAGCAGCGTTCCATCCTGTAGAGATATTAGACGGCTTTACCGCTGACCCAAACTACAAGACATCAGACTATACAACCCCATTTTTTAGAGCTCTTACTTCGCTATCTTCGAAAATTTAGGTTGAGGAGGAGATCGCAAGAGCAACAGCTAAACTCAAAGTGTTCCTTCCGTCATTTTTCAGCTATGGGAAAAATGGAGTCTCTCTACACAGTCTGTTTCTTTTTATATGAAAATCAGAATCTACTTTCATAAAGACATTTAATAACATTAAACTATTATCTCTCTAAACTCAACTTCTGGTGCCTTGTTGATGGGCTACTATAAAGTCCACAATCCAAGTAGTGATGCCCTATAATTAGGATCACGGCTCTATAATCAAGAATCCCTTATTGTCTCTGTGTAGGTACTTTAGATGGGCGCTCGTTGTGTCTTAATTACCTGACGTAAAGGACCCAGATGAGAAGAAGGCTTTTATAGGCCTACAAAGATGCCACATTAGGAGGAAATGGACGGTTTTATCTCCTTCACTCAAAGAAATATTAGAAGGGAAGTAAATACATCAAATATGATGTAGTCATTCAACGTGATCTGATTATGTACTTATTAATTGGAAAGGATATTTTATTATCCCTTAGAATATTGCTAATAAGTTGAGAGTTATATAAGTAAACGAGGATATAGAATAGATATGAGTTTACCTTTTAACCTCGATCGATTATGGGTAACTAGTCATGAATGGGCGTTACAGGACTCACTCCTAAAAGTTGATTCGATTCCAGTTTTTTTCTAAAACTGATTTGAAGCTTTGTCTCTAGACAACGTTGATTCCCAACCAAACATCGACTTGTAATCGTCTCACGTCCGAGTATTAAAAGCATTTACCCCAGCATTAACTTTCTATATTTTCACTTTTCTGAATTTCCCCCGGGAGGATTTCTCGAATTCGAACTAATATCATATGAGAGTAGCTGGGTGTCCAAATCAAATTAGATTGTTTCAAATTGAGCCTCTGGATTCCATTTTGGATTTACTGATAATTTGAAGCTACGATTGTAGTTTTCTTGAATTTGGTGTCGGTTCGCTTAGGTTAGGTTAGGTTAGGCTAGGTTAGGTTAAGTTAAGTTAGGTTATGTAAGGTTAGGTTAGGTTAGGTTCTATTGAGCTCATAATTTAATAGAAGATTGTTGGTAATGGAAAACTATAAATGTGGTTATTTGAAGAGTAGAAGATAGCTACATTTCAAATAAATTTAGCGAATTTTACTAAAATCAAAAAGCGTTGACTCTCATTTAACTTTACTTGTGTAATCTCATATCATCTTTAATAAGTTAAAAGGAACATTTAAATTTCAGGGTAGGACAACACTTTTAAAATATATTTTACATTTCCCAAAACGAGCATAAATTGCCAGGCTACAATTACTATTATATTCTTTTGTGGATACTTTGCTCAATGAAGAACATCTTGTGGTGCACAAAATCTCTTTACCCAAAGTTTCCGTCTTCTTTCCTTTTTTGTTCAGTGTGTATGTGAGTGGAGCGCAGAGAAATTCGCCATTTAACTTTATAGAAAAGAAGGCCAAGCTAGATGGAAAAAAAAAGTTGTGAAGTCACCATAAAACAAGCGGTTACGGCAGAGAGAACAAGCACAGCCGCTGTGCTGTCGGGAATTATGAAAGAGTATGAGGACCAGGTTTAATATAACAACAATATCATCTTATAACCAAGTTGAGGGTCATTGGCTGCTTCACTAGTAGATATATATATATATATATATATATATATATATATATATATATATATATGGAGGGTGGGAGAGGATATGATATTGCGTTGTTCTGCTTTCCGTTTTATGTCGAGCAGCATCCGGAACAAAAAGTAAGCCGTTTGGTCTTGGGTTGGCGATATTTATGAGGAGCAGCTCACTACTTGTGGTTAGGTTTTCTTTTTGTTTGTTGTTTGTTTTGGGTATGGAACATGAATACGAATATGGATATAATATGTATGCTTTTTTTGAGGTAAGAAGGGAGAATGTGTTTGTTGTATTGAATGATTGGATTGGGGTTCAGGTGTTTGCAAGAATTTATGAATATTTGATAGTTGTTGAAAAAACTTTGATCAAAGTGTTAAGACAAAACTTGGAAGATATGGGATGAGATATATTTCAAAACTGGCAATAGTACATGATTGAAAAACTATCTAATAAGGATATTTTATTATTCCTTTCCACAAGTAAAGTATTGTAACGGGAATTTATATTAAAACTGGGTTCGATTTATTTTCACTTATTTATTTATACCAATAACTACACGACTATATACACATTTATATTCACACTATATTTCTTGGACTATAACGACCTTCTACTGTCTATGTGATCTATGACTGGCTGAATATCTATCACAAACTGGTCATTGCCATCAACCTTATATATCTAACCTAAAAAGCTCTAGTGTTGTTTTCGTTGTTTCTGGAGGTTATTTCTCAATATATGGTTTCGAGAAAAGACCAGGACTTATTCTCGTTGCCTCTGAGGTCTCCCGTGTTTTCCGGACTGTGCATTGTGTGTGTAGTTTATTATTCGGGTAAGTCTTCACGTGACAGTATACTCCTTAGCCATAACAATAGAACTTTCTATGACACAAGAATTCACTGCTTTCTCGATGTAACCGATAATGAATGTAGTTTTCAAAAGTTAACAGTTGATGTAGTTGATAAGAGTTCAAATTCCTCTCAAACCAAACAAACTTACTTGCAGATATACCTAGGTATATGTCTAACTTCGATAAATTATATCTTCAATAAAAGCTACAGATGATATACTGGAGGCGTGAGAATGGCTCTACTCTATTATTTGCATCTAGAATAGTCTAATTAATGGTATCTATCTTCGTTGTTGATAACTCCATTCATATTTTCCAGAATTAAACGATCACTTTGGTCTGCGAAAAAAAGACAGCACTCTAGATGGAACAGCCAACATAAAATTCTCGTCGTAAAGATGGCGCGAACGGAATTGTGACCATAATGTATAAGAAAAGTATTCAAACAAGATCGGTTATAAACTAGAGAAAACGCATCTCAAAGTAATAAAAAGCAAATTCCCTGTATTTTCCAGATCTTTTTACGATGGCCACAAAACAACTGTTCACTATTTATCCACAGACATTAAAGAAGTGAAATAAAACGACCCACTCATTCAATGTCGACAGGATTTGTTTGAGGAGATGAACATCTCTGGTATTTCTTTCTTCCATATAGCCTCACAATACTTGTTTTCTAGATAAACTGAAAACGAAAAGGCATCAAGGCTATTATCTGGATTATCAAATGTCATTCCTCAGTATCTCTGTTTTCGTGCTAAATGTTTTTTTATTCTCAAAATCATTTATTCAATAGACAATGTGACCAAGTATCTTTGTGCTGATACTCAACAAGATTTATTTAGCATTCTCTTGAATAAAAATGCCTTACCTTCTTTCCATAATTTCAGTGGAAAAGATATCTTGAGGTCAGCATTTATATTATTCCATACAAGTACTTGGAAGAAACTATATCCAGATGAATTCGAGCCCAAGAATGATTAAAAAATTTTAATTAATTTTTCCAATACTTCTGAAAATTTGTTTTAAAATGATACACTAACTTATTCTTGAGATGTTTGAAATAAAAATCAAATGGGAGTTTTGATGGAGATGAACACTGTAATTGACAAAATAATGTAGCCAAGTTACATTATAGGATTTTCATAGTCATATAGAACATCAAAGCTATGTCATAGATGGAATCATGGTTTATATTGTAGCGTGACTCCAGTTCGACAATTGGAATCACACAATTATTGATAACTCAACGTATTAATTTGTGTGTGTTAAATTGCTATACTTCGACAATAATTGACCTTCTCGAATGGCACGACGCTGGTCTCAATTTCTCGCTCAATAGTGTTTGACTAGCAATGATTAAATTAATGACTTTCTATCTCATTAGGGAGCTCGCTTTGTGTCCCAGGTAATCATTCCAGAATGATTTTTTGGCAAGGTTCGAGAAGGTAGATGATTTCCTTATAGTGGCTGCAGTTGGGCGTTACTAGAAGATTTGAAGTTACCCTCCTATTGATGGAAAAAGATGTTGGAAAGAAGAAGAAAGAAGTATCGAAATATGAGCCAGCATAAATTAAATTTGTAATACCACTTTGTTGTCTTAGAGGTATACTTTTTCAAGTGGTCCGTTCCTAAAAGGTATGAACAAATTTTGCTTATATAGTGCGTTTCATGCTGACAATGCAGTGTGGCCGAGTATAGGAACATATTTAAAATGATATACAGGATGTCACGTTTTGGGTAATTTTGTGGGGTATCTCCGTTTTTCTTATTAATAGAAAGTTACGGTTTTCGCGATAGCCTGCTACTTTTTCGTAAAACTAAAGATGCCGTTAATGAAATTTTCGTAGCCCTTTTAGTTTTTAAGATACAGGGCATTTTTGAAAATGTTGCATTTTGGGACACCCCCTCGTATTTCCGTTATCCTTCAACTAATCGAAAATGTAAAATAACATTCTTATAGATCTTTTTCCTTAGAATGCATTGGTGTAGATAATTTTTGTTACATATCTACTACTTGTGAGTTATAAACTTATGTTTAGCCCAGAGTTTTGAATTGGGGCACCATCTTGCCGTAGGTAAACAGCATTAAAAATGTATTTTTTGTGTTTGTTGAATTGTTACTTTATGCTACAAAATTGTTATAAAAAAACTCTATATATTTTGAAAATGTTATGCTCTTATAAAAAGATACGTATATACAAGGTGTTCAATTCTTCGTTACTTATATGTAATTTTGAATTGTTTATTGTTGTTATTAATGGTCTAACATTAAATTATGCATTTAATTGTAGAAAATTGTCATTTAGTTGTGTGTTTCTGCGAAAAAGTACATATAATTATATTATTTTGAAAAGGTAAAAAAAAAACAAATTTCCTAGTCTATTAAATATACAGGGTGTTCTATTAAAATAAACATAAGTTTGGTTTACAATTCAAAAATAGTAAATATGTTACAAAAATTATCTACACCAGTGCATTCTACGGAAAAAAATTATAAGAATATTATTTTACCCTTTCGATAGGCTGAGGGATAACGGAGATACGATGGGGTCCCAAAATTCCACATTTTCAAATATGCCTTGTATTTTAAAAACTAAGAGGACTATGAAAATTTTGTTAACGGCATCTTTAGTTTTACGAAAAAGTAGTACACTGTCGCGAAAACCGCAACTCTGTATCTACAAAAATAACGAAGATACCCAGCAAAAGTACCCAAAATGGGACAGCCTGCATTCTCATTTTAAAACGCTCTATATTAACTACCTATCGTTTCGGAACACATTATCTTTTCTATTCCAATCAAAAAACACCCCAGAAACCACTTTATCATGGATTTTCAGAGCCATCAAATCGACGCGATAGAAAAAAATAGTCTCTTCCATGTCCTAAAGCAACTTTACTCCCTAGAAGAATACCGCACTATAAGTCATTCCATATACTTACTATTGTTTCCTGAATTTTTTACACAACTAAGCGATTTAGCTCGTTGTTTTTTATTCAGTAGCGCAATAAAACAATGTTACATTATGTGGAGCTTTGGAGGTAAATCATTCCCCCTAAGGGAAAACGGATTCTGGATGACCTCACCAGCGCCAGCCAGCCAACAACACACTCTGATGGAAGATCCTTGTTCGCCGTTACACGTCCACTACTCCGAAGACGGATGATCGGGGTCTTCAAGGTCATAATACTTCACCTTGCTACTTAATACGACTGCTACCTACCTAGTAGTTGTCATGCGGTCTTAGCCTATATGTGCCGCCTGCTGTTCCGGCAACTTGCTACCCACCATAATAATAGTTCGTTATTCCCCGAAGGATCTTCTATTCCCCCCACTCTATCTTGAAGGCGGTTGTGTTTAATAAGATAGACGAGGTAAGATCCAATTTGAGATTTCAGTGTTGTAACATTATGCCAGACATGCTAGTGCAGTTAGTAGAGAAAGTTTCAAATTATTATTGTCGATAAGATGTTCGAGCAAATGACCATCGGTCTATTCTTATTAAAATGATCTATTTACATAGTAGTAATTTCAATAGGATACAGATTTGAGGAGATGGTGATGATTAGATGATTAGAAATAGCCATTGGGTTAAAAATAATTTTACTTTTGACCTATAAAAGTAGACTATATGCTTTGTACAGTCCTTTAAGAAGGGAACAGTTTCAGCTTAAAACTTTGATAGAAAAATCTTCATAATTGCTTAAAAATGTTCTCATAAACGTGTAGATAATGTTTGGGATTTGGAACCGTTAGCTTAGATACAACAATATAAAAACAGAGAAATACCACAACACACCAACAATTCTATTAATTATTGTCACTCGACAATTGTTTTGACAACAAAGTTGGCATCTTCAGGGGTAAACCTGTTACTACAGGTTTACCTTCTTATAGAAATTACCTATTGCAATCGTTGACACTTTTGAAATTAGAAAAAAAATAACTTGATAAAGGTCGCAATTTTGGAAGTATCAAATTGAGATTTGCGACAAAAACCAATCTCCTAAATATCTCTTCGAGTGAATGGACGTACGTCTATATGGTAGTTATTTATCGTAAATGGCGTGAATAAGAATATCAGAAAAGAATCGTAACCGTTCCTCTTCTCATGTAGGCGAGAATCTAGGTTAACACGCGAATTCTCTCTCTCTAGATATATTATCGTTTTTATGAGGCCTTTCCACCTCATATGTTTTTTGGTCACGTATTGATAATTTTGGTATATACGGTCTTATAATAGTATTATGACGCCAAAAATGTATTATATATATATGTATATATGTGTATATAATATTGCGTGGAAATAATCTACAAATAGCTTCAGAACAATTCTTTTGCAGCAATCTGTTGATGTGAGAGAGAATGAGCTGGATCACGACAACGCATTAGTATCATCGTAAAAATAAATTAGCTTTGTTTTGTTCGTTATAATATAGGTATTACATTTTCATTTTGATAATTAAATAGGATATATCAGAAGAAAGAGCGTTTCAAATTCGTTGGACGTTTATTTGGGCTCTTAAGGAATTGTATTCTTAATTATATATGGTGATATTCATGATTTCATGGTATGAATGAAGATTCCATATTATCATTTTTATAGTAACATAAATTCAGCAACAAAGAAAGAAGAAACATACAAGATTATTATTTACATGGATAATGGCTTCGTGAGATCTAACTGCATACCAAGCTCTTTTGAATTTCCATAAATCATATAGCTCCTGACATGCATAGCGTTTTTCAGTTGCATTAAGAGAACATTTTCATATTCACACCGTTTCACGATGTGAATATATTACTTCTGGTTTTTTGAAAAATCAGTTTTCAGGAATTTTGACCCACAAAATCAACTCCAATCAAAAAACATAAGTCTATAGGCAAGCAAGCATGCAATTAGGCAAGCAAGAAAGTTAATCCGCACGATAACTCAAGAAGGGAACCGAATTTGGACAAAGGATTTTTCGCTGTTGGTTGGTATCGGCCCAAGAAAGAGCCCTATTGTTTTTGGAAAAGTTTAGATACTCTGGTGTCGAGTTACGGCTGAAAAACCCTGTTTTTAGACCATTTCTTAAGAAAAATCGCGAAAATCTTAAATTTCTTCACTTTCTTGGACTAAAGTTATAATTTAGCTGAATATATCAAAATAAGACTAAATATAACATTTTCGCCAGATAAAATTTAAAATTATTGGTACAAGGAGTAATGCTAATTGGTGTCACAATTTCTTATTCACCAAATTTATTTTTCGAGTTTGGGAATAAGTTCACCAATAAAAAGTAAAATTTCCAATTATTTGTGTGTCTTGTAGATCTCTACATACACGTCTACTAATCCATTGGGTGATTGAAACACTCATTATACCACACTTCTTAGTAAAAGGTATTCTTCAAACTCCACCTTCATGCAATATCTAATTACAAAAACTACAGAGCTTATTGTTTGATTAGGTTTTGAAATTGAGGAAATTTATTTCATCCGTTGTTTCTTCTGGTTCCTTAAGATACTCGTTATAGCAAATTTTATCATTTCGTTAGAGCCGTTTTCACGCCACAGTCTTGAGCCAAAACACATAACTCAGCTTTTGCTTAGCAACCAGTGCAAGCAGGCTTTACGATAAGGGTCACCGAATAATTAAACAAAAAAAAAGCAACAAAATCGGCCACTTGCTCCCGAGATAATTTTTACACAGACAGACCGACAGACCAATGGCTGAAAATTCTTCTTCTGTTCTCAGGGCCCTTGCAACGTTAATCCGATAATGAAAATTAATAAAATGCCCTCTTTAATTGGCTACTTAGATTAGCGGTAGGAAAGTAAAAAAAAGAGCAATAAATATTAGTATAACAAGTAACTGCTATTAGGATGCTTCACGCATTGTAAAAATAATTTTGACACTAAAATTAAAAATTTTCACTTCACATTGAATAAATATTCAATCATACTGCGCCTACCAGCATTAATGTAAGCAATGTGGATTGGCGTCTTTGCTCTCAAGTAGCTGTTTTCACGTAATTAATGGTTTGATTTCACCTTATTTATTGAAAAATTTCAAGTTCAAAGATTCTGTTACCTCATAGCTGTCAAATGGATAAACCGATTTTGATTTAGTTTTTTTGTACGGATTTGATGGAGAGAGTATTCTTACTTATTTTTCGATTAAGTTTAACGTATTTCTCAGTGGCCACTAATCTCTCAAACAGATGACCTGATTTTTTATATATGTGAGTTGTTCTAAATTGTTTTCAGCTTGTTTTTGTTGGGTGATTTTAAATCTAATATGGGTACTATTCTCATTGCCAACAGTACTTAGTTGTATTTTAAAAAAATCGTTCTTACCAGTTCGATAACGTCCTTGAACTATTGCCACTGCATTATTTAGACCGACCAAACATTTAACCTATATCTGCATGGTATATTAAGCACTTAATATGAAATTTTACGCTTTGATCTCTCTTGCAAACTATATCCCACATGTCTCATAAAGCTATATATAATGTTCCTCCAACCTTATATTATATAGTTACATCTAGGCACTTAAGCCTTCGTGTCTCGAGTTACCGACGTTTATCGTTCGGCATCTACCGACACCATCCCATACTAAACCTAACCTCAAATCTTCACATTATGTATGGAAGCTGGAAATCTTGGCCCTCTCTAACATTAGAGCCTGGCTAATTGCTGAGATGTCGAACGCCTCCTTCAATATGTGTTTGTGTAGGATACTGTGACGATGCTTCGCCTTCCGACACCTACTTCCTGAAGTTTTGATGGCTCGTTGTTCTTCTCCTTCCTGTGATTATGTAAGGAAACGATCATTGTCGTCTTACTGGACAAGCTGTTGGATTAACCATTATAATGCTTTTGCTTGAGTTGGACAACTATTACTTGATGAACAAACTTTTATCCTCTGTAGATTCTGCCGTTGATATGCAAAAAATTGATATCACAGAAGTTTGGAAATTTTAGTTGGTGAAACGGAAAACAATGCAGGTTTGTGACGTATACTGCTTGAACTGTGTTTCCCAGTGGCTATTACTAAAAATGAATATGAGAAATAAAATATATTGTCCTCGGTATTGTTTCAACTTTGCTAATAAATTTGTGAGCAAATTTAAGTTAACGCCCATAAAATAGCATAAGTGAGGTGACTGCCATTGTTTCGGAGGAAATATATCAGTAAAATGTCTGCACTGAGGGGGGTCTAAGGTTGGATAGCTTGTTATTCATAAAATATGATGAACATTTAAAAAATTGGCGGATGCGCGGTTATACTACATGTGTTAGATTTTGGTGATGAAATTATAGATAATAATAAAATCAGAATTATGATCTTCTAGATTTTAGCGTGACTCGGTTTGACTATTGAACAAAATTTATTTAATCAATTAAATAAATGACACATACCTAAGCCGATTAGAAATTAAGAAACAAAGTTGTCTGTAACAAATCGCTCTAACACTTAATTTTTTTGTATCCGACGCTGGCTCACAGCAATAAATTATAGTTTGAAATTTATCAATTACTTGATAAAATCTCCAAAATTATAGATGCTTCTATTATATTTATATTTATTACATATTATATTTATATTTATTTATATTATATTAACTGTGTACTGAAAAATTATTTTAAATTTCAAGTTCTACGTGATCATTCTTATATTTTCCAAAACCTGAATGAATCTCATATATTAATATAATTAAGATGACCCTAATTCTGAAGATATTGATCCATTTTCAACATAGCTGGTCATTTTGAGGGGCATCACCTTCTGTGACAGCTTTACTCTTGAAGATGTCAACATTGTCGGCAAAACAATAAATTTTGGGTGAATTTTTTTTTATATTGTGATAATTTGTTTCTGCTATAAATTATTTCTACGCCAACGGTATGACAGATCAATTCTAATTTGAATAAATAATTAATTGGTCTATATTATTTGTAAAATATTTGGGGGCTAGCGGTTGTTAATATTTGTTAAATGGAGTTATATAATAAAAAAAATACCTGAAAAGCTAAAATTAACTTGCTTATAATTTTCTTTAATTGAGTCAGTCCCTAGATAGATTTATTGAATCAGTAAGGTGTTGAATTGAAATAAGATAATATGTAGATATCAGCAATTGTTATAAACATTTAAAATACGTAGGAATCTGAAAGAATTAAGGTGTTCTCTTAATCTCTACTAGGCTGAAAGCATAAAAGTTCAATTATATGTCATATAATATCTTAATCTGAAATGGCCAAAGCAAAACATTCACTAGAGCTTGCTAGGTTACCAAATCACATTTGATATACATCTCTAGTATTTATGGAAAACATATTTATAGAGCTACCAAATACAATTAAGAATGAAAATTTGATTGCATCATTTAATTAAAGCTAAAGTATTCCTAGCCTGAACGCGAAACTTTATATTCTGACAGGCAAAAACTTAAAATCCCTCTCTTCGTCGTTTCACCATCTTCACTTTAAGCGTAGGTATACCTACATATTTTCTCAAACGATGGATTATACAATTAGGCGAGACTGCCTCAACTATGAAAACTTTCAAGTTTATTGTTTAAAGACTTGAGCCATAATAAAATACGAATAGCAAGATAGTGAAAACATACAGAACCGAATGGACGGACTCGTTAAATTCCAAACCGAGAATCAATGCAACGTTTCCGCTGGATTAATCTGCTTTTTGGAAGAGCATAATATACACAAACTAAAGCGCGAGGCACGGAATGGCGTCGCTTACAAAAGTTGGTTGAAACTCCTGGAACTCGTGCAACTTTTGAGATGGTACTGGTTGGTCGGTTTCTGAAGCTGAATTGACTTTGGTTCCAGATGAATGCTTTTATTTAATAGATGTTATCTTAATAGGGAATTCATTGAATTTTGACCATTTATATCAATTCGAGCATACAAGATTCTCCAGTTAACATTCAATTTTGTTGATCAGCTTAGGGATCCCTACATTGAATTAAAAAAATAGAACCCTGTGGTGTTTACAACAAAACCTATGCGCTGATCATACGGAACTACCTCGATGCGAACGCGACTTACACATGAGCCGTGCTCATTTGCCTTGGATCATACTGCAAAAATTTATCCATGAAATATTCAGTAATTCTAATAGATAACTTAAAAAAACTACGGCCGACTTCGTTAGATGATACACCAAAAGAATAAAATAAAAATATATATACAGGGAGGCTCTCCGGGAAAGACATCAATCGATTGTAAAGCAAACGATAACAACAAACAGAAAATTTGGTTATATATAATATTTCCATGTTAGTCGCATTTCCGTTTATGCCCGAAGTAGATGCCAGCTTTGTTGTTTTTAATGGAATACCCTATATATTACCCAATTCTTAGATTTGTTGTACAATTTGAAAACATTTTATATATAATGTCCTATACCTATAATCATTTTTGACATATTTAAAATTTGATGTCATGAAATTTGAAATATGTCAAAAACGGTTAGAATAGTAGTGAATACAGGTGAATGGTTTCAAACTAGGTCGCAAGATTATTTAATAAAATTTGGAGTGCAATTTTTAATCAACATTCCGTCAATGGTCGCCTTAATGAGCGTCACGCGTTTCACAAATTCATGCTACAGCACAAAAACGCAGCAAAGGAATCATCTGGATAAGCTTTCAAAGATTTGAGAGGAATAGCAATGAGGAGTAGGGAGTGTTGTTTTGTAGCATAAGAAAACATTGTGTCCTATCCATAACAACTTTACAGAAACTCCAAATCCCACCGAATTAATCCTTCTGACTAAATCCCCGGGAGCTACACTGCTTCTCTACAAATTACTAGTTTACCAGCTACCAGGTACGTTTGTGTGTGAGATGTTTTCCACATTGCACCGCTTAAGAAAACTTTTATGTACACTAATTTCTTGGTGACTATATATATATAGAGTGGGAAAAACTTTGGACTTTTCTCCATATATTTTTGTTGTTTGCAATTGTTTTAGTGGTGGACTCTTAGAAGCTTTGGATTTGTTTTTCAATATTCTCGTTTGCCGTTAGGATGATTCTTCTAGATACTAGCATATGACCAGTGATATATCATTTTAAATTTCCATTCATATTCTGAATTCAAGATGTTGTTACGTCAAAAATCACAATAGTCTGGGATGGTCAAGTGTAATATAGTGTGAAGCAATCTCAATTTTGGATTCTATCTGAACCAACAAAGGAACTGGGAAGGTTCCAACCACAAAAAAGAGTACTAGCAACTCCTCCTTGATTACCATCAAAATGTGTTTGAGCCATTTTCCTCCCACCGCCAGACAACAAACAAACAAACGATGTTCTTGTGCAGATTTCAATATCAAAAGGATGAGAAGGACACACCCGTATCGATTGATTCGACATCCTTCCGTCGAGAATATATCTCTCATCGTAATCGAAAGGATTCTCAAAGGGAGATAGAGGAACGACAGCGATGTGACTGAAATATTACGGAAACATTTCTGTCTCGGTATACTAGTACTAGCAGTCGTCGGGAAATGTTCCGCTTTTCTTACAAATTTGCTTTTCCAATTGACTTTGATGGGCCGTATCATGTAGATGAATAATAATACAAAGTAGGAAATTTGGCAATGAGGATGTTTACCATTGGGTTTTTTTCATTATATTGATTTGTTTGAAGTTACATCCCAGATTCTCGTAAATTAGGAAATACTGTTCTACAATTGTAATAATATTTTTAATTATTTCTTTATAAGATATTAGCTAAAGATTTTGTTTGCTAAGCTACAGAATACTTCTTTTTACATGAGAAATATATAAAATCCTGATGATAACTTCTGATAAGAAGAATATCTAGATAGTATTAAGATAGTTATCGCAATATAGTCACTGACAAAAGTATGAGGTTAAAACCTGCCGACTACAATTCAAGACTTGAATTTATTCACTGGATATTTAGAAATCAAAGAAATTGTCGGATAATATTGTTAAGTGATGAAGCATCATTCTTTCGAAACGTCATTGATAACACCAGGAATTCACATTGTCGGGCAATCGAAAATCCACGACAAACTCGGGAATCCCATTTTCAAGATAGATCTACTGTGAATTTGGGTGCGGCATTATTGATGACCGTCTCATTGGTGCGTTTATAATGGAAGATCGTCTCACAGCCATTCGTTATTTACATTTCATTGAAAATGATCTCCCAATATTACTGGATGATGTTCCTCTTAATTTAAGACAATGAATATGGTGGATTCAGCATGATGGGGCACCTCCACACTTTGGTCGACAAATAAAAACTGTCTTAAACAAAAATAAGCAAATCGGTGGATTGGAAGAGGCTCTGCAGTTGCTTGGCCAGCAAGGTCACCAGACTTTAATCCGCTAGATTACTTTTTATGTGGAAGAT
The DNA here is from genome assembly GCA_958507055.1 of Crioceris asparagi. Classification (NCBI taxonomy): domain Eukaryota; kingdom Metazoa; phylum Arthropoda; class Insecta; order Coleoptera; family Chrysomelidae; genus Crioceris; species Crioceris asparagi. The sequence continues at coordinate 81,036,373 of OY293829.1, forward strand.
TGAAAAGTTTGGTTTATGCAGAAAATATTGAAATCATGGATGCCGCAGAAACTATTCGTGCTGATCCTGGGACTGCTGGCAGAGCTACCACTTCAATTCTATGAAGAGCTAGACTATGTATTCAGCAACTAGGTGGACGTTATGAGCAACTAACTCACTAAAGCGATTTCTTTTTAAATGGTTTTTAATTAGTAGGGAATCTCTTCAAATGCTTCTAGCACAGATAGGCGAAAATTCCGGGTATTATTAGACATTTTTAACTTGAAATCACCCCAGCAATACACTTCCAAGCTATGACAGTTATATCATGGGACATCCTGTACATCAAAATAATGTACTAAGTAATTGAAATTCTCAAAATATCCTAGAGAAAAATCTGCGATGATAGATGTATGTTTAACTCCTCAAGTCAACTCACATTATCTATTTATATTCCTTTCTCAAACCTATACATATATTGAAATCTATTATATTTTTATACTATTTAATGTAGATTATCAGTAAACCAAACAGTCTACCATCCTGATAAAACTTAAAATAATTTGTCTCAATACATTAAGATCAAGAGATCGACATGAATTTTGCAAACCAGAAATCAGATATTGATTTGGTTATTAAGAAATGTTGAAAATTGTTACAAGTACAATGATTTACTGTTATATCTTTTTTCAAGAATAAAGAAAATACAATGAAGCAAGCAAATTTAAAATTACCATGATTCTTTTAGTTTGTAGATTCTATTCTCATTTACCAACTTTTCGTTATTTCATCTGATGACATCCTTTCTGCTCTCACAGAATTTGGTGTTAAAAATGAAATCAAATACCGAAAAATGTATTCAATTGACATGAAGTAATAACCTTTAGATTGCCTCTATGCTTTCCAGTACTTATATTTCTGTGAAAGTGCATTTTCCGAGCTCTCGAAGGAAATTGTATAATATTTCTAGGCCTTCTTCAGTATGACTGTTTAATTTAAAGTGTGTAGTGCAAGTCTTGTTAGACAGCAATTATTTTTCTACAAACAAAAACGACTTTTGTAACGCTGTTATCTCAGTATTATATTTATGAAGTAGCTACTTAATTTATGCTTCAACTCAGTAGCTATTTTCTTGGTTATTCTCTATGATATAATAGAAAAATATATTTTCCCATATAAAGGCATCTACTAAGTAAATAGTTTGCTTCATACTAGAAATGTCTGCGTTTCCACCACCAATATTATTTTCATCATTTTTCCTGTTATATTGATTGTAGTTTTTTTTCAACGTCTTCCACGCCAGTTTCATGTTGATTTTGTCTATTTTGACATTTTATAGAACTTATTTTTCTATTCTTCTGGTTTGTCGCTATGTGAAGGAGAAAATTGTTGCACATTTTCGCCTTTTTAAAAATGCTCGAACTTAATAAACTATGATCAAATAAACATTGTCAAGAAACCACTGACAAAAGTAAATTTCTTTCTGGGTAATTTAGTTTTAAGAGCTCCGGAACGGAGATAAATCGATGGGGTTAGAAATGCAAATTTTGACCCAATTTTGTTTAGCATGCGCCGTTTTCCGAATAATCAATTTGCTGACATAAATATTTGATTGGTGTCACTGAAGCCTTTCCAATTGGTTGTATCAGGCAAATGCGAAATATAATCATCTCCATGATGATTTAAAAATAAAACTTATCTTGACTTGTCCGAGGTCATAATAACTTGCCATGTCAAAAGCAGAAAAAATGTGTACAAGGGATTTAATAATACTAGCAAGAGGGATGTTCCTGGAAGTCCTAATTATCTCTTGGAATAGACAAGAAACAAATTTTGTTGAAGTTTCATATTTTTCAACTGTTTATTTTAAAAATAGTGTAGCTTAACTCTACGAAATAAAATATTATGATCATTTTTTTTGTGGTGAGATCATAATTCTAGCAGTTTGTCTGTCTGTATGTCTCCATGTATGTGTGTCTGTTGTTCTGTTTGAAGATTTTGCTGGTGTTTTTTTTTTTCATTTGTTGGGTAACGATACTGCTCATCTGTGACACACAATAGGTGTTATGTTCGAGTTAGTTATTAGAGAATATGGAAAACATTTAACTCAAGTGTGAAAATGGGCCCGAAGATTTTGATAAAACGTGTCTTAAACTCCAAGTGCAGGCTCTAAAGTTCAAAGGTCAACTAGACATAATAGACCACTGTTGCTCACAATCATTAACCAAATAATAGATCCGGCATGACGACAGCAATATCTTCCGGTCATTTTGAATACAATGCAGTCGTAATCTACCTGTTTAGTTTACCTACCTACCGGTGAACACCCTCTTCCGTTCTTGAATATACACAAAGTACACATACAAGGTGGGAATTTTACATGAAACGCTGCTTATAGCGGTCCTGGGAATAGGATTTTTCAATCGATATAAGAATCATACATGTCATCAAAGATTTTCTATGCAGTTCGCTTTTGCTATGTAAAAAAAGATAGGTGATCCGAATAGGGGGCGCAGCCCTAAACAAATTTGTTTTCTCAAATTAGAAGAAACCACTTGCAGCAACTATTTGGAAAGCTGATTGAAAAAGGAATTAGTCGATAGCATTTTTTGACATCTGTCATAAATTTAGTAAAAACTGATTCTCAACTATTTAATGAACAATTACATTAATAATAACATTAATACTGGAATGTCACTTTTTTAGGTAACAGTTGTTGAAACCCCATTAACCTTTTGGCACAGACTCCACCAATGGTACAACTCTTCCCATACTCTTCCCAAAACTTCTAGCATGATTAAAAGTATCTCTGCCAAATCTTTCAATTCAATCATTCCAGATTTCTAGGTCTGTTGACATAGACTTTATTTTTTATATCGCTCCATAAATAAACATCTAATGGTGTAATATCCGGGGATCTGGGAGGCCACTCTATAAATCCTCGCCGTCCTATATCCACGTATTTGCAAATGCAGCATTTCAAAATGCCCTTACCTTTCTTGCAGAATTGGAAGGAACTCTATCCTGTTGAAAAAAATAACCTTTGCTCTAGATTTCCATCTTCAGTGCATATTTTTTGTTAAAGTATTGGGAAGAGTAAGGGAAGAGTTCTACCATCGGTTGGGTCTATGTCAAATGGTTAATGGGACACATTTTCAACAACTGTCTAACTAACTAAAAAGGTGATATTTCAGGATTAATGATATTGCTAATGTAATTGTTCATTAAATAGTTAAAAATCAGTTGTCAGAAAATTTCTTACAAATGGTTTAAAAGATTTATCAACAAATTCCTTTTTCAATAATAAGCTTTCCAAAGAGCTGCCACAAGTGGTGTCTTCTAATTTAAAAAAAAAAAACAAAGTTGTTCAGGGCTAAAAAAATCTTTGAGGACATATTTTTTTTATTTTGGAAAAATCTTATGCCCAGGGCCACTAAAAACAGCGCTCCATTTAAAATCTCCACCCTGTATAGTGAGCGTGCGGCTCATTAAATTGTCAACGTATTTCAATATGATAAAGTCCATTCTGTAAGCATGTATTATCACTCTCGACTGCAGCTAATCGCATCCTAAGATCTCTCTGTGAAATATGGAAAATTATGTTGTAATGCACACAATATGGTCATAGTTTACCTATATTTCACGGCTGAGCGTCTTCATAGAATGAAGCCATTAAAGTGGTTTTGTTGCGTGAAGTCTTGAGGGCTTGACAGTTTTACTGCAACACATTATTTGTGGTTGAATGCAGCATCTATATATATATATATATGCCATTAGTTTTCGTAATATTGCGTAATAAACACGAAGTTAAATGTATATCAGGGGTGTCCAATCTCACGACTTTTTTACCACGCAAATTTAGCGCCCGTGAAAATATTTGTGTTTGCTTCAGGATCATCTTTTTACCAAGGAGCATTGACTGATCGATTCGAGTCTAATCGATATATTTAAAAAAATAATATATAGTTCTTAGTTCTTTGTAGGTTAAGAGGAAAATATGGTAAATATTGGTAGTATTTTCATCTCCGGGAGTTTCCTCTTATATTTTTTTAAGATCTTTCAGAGTCACCTCGTGTTTTTTTAAGCAACTACACTTCATTTTTGTAGACAACGTAAGTTGAAACGCATCAAAAAAAACTAGCTTCATTAATTACTGAGTGGGAAATGATAATAATGGTATTATTTATTCTAAGGTGGAAAGTACCAGCTTAAATGTGTAGGAACCTGGAATTTCTATTTTGACATAACATTTTCCAGCTTTTAGCAAGAGACGCAACGCTTCAGATTATGTGCAAGGACTTTCATGACAAATTATCTCAGGAACGAGATAATCCTGGCGTGGATAGACAGATAGCTGATGACAGATCTGTTGAGAATCAGATATCCCGACATTTGGATCCGATTACAATGCTCTTTCGTGTAGAAAAGTAAATCTACATTCCAAAGATTTTATTTAGTATTTTTCGTAACAAAACAGTTAAACTCTTCCAGTGCATTTAAACCAATTTACCACTGTGAACGTTTGGATGAAGGATTCTAGCATGGCCAATTTTATTCAGGACCAGTAAGCTGCTCAATTTTTTCTCAAGTCCTTTAGCCTACATGAAAGAGGACTACATCAACTGCTTCAGTCACCCTAATACCATTAGCGCTGGAGAATTGATGAAGTACCTACTCTACACCAAAACTCTTGAGTATTTTAAGTGAGGAAGAAGACTGTCAATAACAGGACATAAAGGAAACAAAGAACGGATAAAATTATCGCCTATTATATTACGAAATAATGGCGCAGTATGATAAATTTTGCACTGTAGAACTAATGAATGTTATTTTACCAGATACAGACGATATGGTTGAGTTGAGAGCGGTTCATAAGTATGAAACAGATTCACTTCTAGCGTTTGGAACAGGTCGTATTCTATTCTCAATTTGACAGCTTATTGTATGAAAATATTACCCCCTTTTTCCACCTCTTCTGGATTATGAGCACCCCCCTCAAAAATGAGAAGTTTTTCAAATTTGGTGCAATCATAACAAAAAAAAAGTCTGAAAATGTAAAATTTAGAATGAAGGAAATAATGTTTAGTATTTTTCAATTTATTTTTCAGTTGATTCAAAAGTTGAAAATGACCACCATTCACTAAATGACAATAAGCCAGGCGAACTTGGAATTTTAGTAGAACATTTTGTCAATCAAGTAGGCTAGTGTTATTATGATATTTGTAAATTGCTGACAGGCATCGGTGTATTGAACATTATTTGTGTTTGTATTTGATTTATCTATGTCTCTTTTTTCCGAAACTCAAAAAATAGCATTTTAATTATGATAAAATGTGGTAATAAAAGAAGAACTCAACAGAAGAAAGTTTGTGTAATATTCAATAATAAATACTCTGGTCAACATGTCTCACAATCTACAGTCAGCTAAATAGAAACAAAATTTCGTGAAAATTGACATGTAAAAACTATTCAAAAGCCAGGTCTAAATGTTAAATTGGATGAGGAAAAAAGTAAGATGTACTGTAAGCGGTTGAGGAAAATTCGCATACGACAAGTAGATAACTTGCAGCCGACAATGGTGTAAGTAAATCATCGATATTGAGAGCTTTACATAAAGAAAATACCGTCCTTATAAAGTTCAGTTGGTTCAGGAGTTAAATGAGAATGATCCTGATAGAAGGCAACAATTCCGTGAACTGATGATGGACACGATGGAAGCAGATTTGCAGTTGATAAACAAAGGTAACAAGGTACTTCTGGGTTCGCGGATTCCATTTTATTGCACACACTTTGCAAGGTCTACTCATTCTTTCAAGTTTTGAAACTAAGGAATATAATAGAATATTCAAAAGCAACCAAAACACCAAGTATGTAAATAATGGGTGGGAAAGCTGATATGCGATGAGGCGTGGCCGAACAAGGGATGATGTCAACACAATATATTGTTTACAGTTCCGTCTATCTCTGTTAATAGGTCATTAATTTAAAGTATCAAAATTTTACATATTCAAAATACATTTTCTCAGTTATGATAGCACCACATTTGAAAAACTTGATACTGCTGAACAGAGGATGAAAGTTCCTGCCACACTACTCCCCATCTCTTCTTCGTCATTATTAAAACTATACCTCACCATAGAATCAATAACTTACATTATATGGTAACATGAATGTGATCGACTGCTAGAATCCTAATTCAAGCACGGCTTAATAGTGAAGGTTTTGTTCACTATTAACTTAATGGCTAGCTTTAGAAAATTACTAGGTGTAATAATGATAAAATTGTGTGTTTCAAGGTTGCCAATACTCTGTAAAAGTAGGATAGGTACTCCAAGTAGAAGAAAAAGACGTATCGAATAAGCGGAAATAATTATTTCATTTCTAAGGCGTCCCGTACTCGATGTCTCCCACGACAAGATTGAATGACATCAACCGTATAAATTCCTGAAATCGATAACATCCCCTCAATCTTGTTAAAGCGTCACCCCAACAACTGAATCAAATCTAGATCATCTGCTGGAACGCTTGATCAATCAATTATATCGGAACTAGAATCGGAAATTTTTGTTCGAAAAATAAAAAAATCTCAAACCCAGAGTCTTTCAATCTCTCCTGCTCTGCTGTGGTATTGAAATTTCAACAGGCATTCGTCTTCCTGAAAGGATTTTATTGCCAATTTGTTAACTCTATTGTCTGAGTGTGGGGCTGAAAAATTTAGCACGGCATATAAGGAGAATTGAAATATTATTAGTCGCAAATATGTCACACGTAAACGGAAAAGTGTCGCTGACATGATTGATCGGCGTTAATATTTCACACGAGTAATTAATCATGTTTTCAGAATTATTCATTTTAAGCAAATGCGATTGCAAATATTTTATGATTAATAATTCTTTAAATTGAGATTTATTTAAGAAATTGAATAAAAAGCCTTTGATTGATGGAGACTGTAAATACTGAAATTAAATTGAGCATTGTTTGCTGCATAGGTGCTCCATATATTTGATTGCTGGAATTTCCATGAGCAAATCTTTGGCATACCTACTATATATATATATACAGGTTTGCGCAAAATGAGCGGAACACCTTATTTATGGTTTAATTATAAAGGATACAAGAAATCGACTTAAATAAAAGTATTTTTGAATATTTTATGTAGGTAGTATTTAGTGGTATTTGCAGATTTTCCTTTTGTGTCATATTTTCTAAGATGTGACGTCATCGGACAATCATCTACCATTTGAAATCAAATCCATAAGATCTTTTCCTGAATGTCGAAAGGTTTTGAAATCATACTTACTGGAGAGAGCCTTTTATGCAGTAAGCGATTTTTTTGTTAAAAATTGTTAATACTTAATATTAAGCTTCTTACACCCACTGGTTTAGTGAATATTATTTGATGTTTGATATCCTAAGGGTCTTTTGTAATGTAAAATCATCTGTCACACAAAATTAAATCTATAACGGCTTATCCCAGATTCAATTAAATACCTACTACCTAGGATAATGCCTTTTATGCAGTTAACGACTTCTTTCACTAAGGCACGTTTCTGCTCAGCTCACGCACTGGTTTATTGTTTGTACAAAATTTGTTTTTGTTTTGTGATTTAGTTAGTGTTTACCTTCTGACTGAATTTACAGCTGTATGTTAACTTACTTTCTAACCGAATATACAGCTGTAGGTTTCATTCTGATACTTACTATCTTATATTTTTACATCTTTATATTTTTATATTTTTGTTTTATATTATATAAATTTATTTAATTTTAATTTAATTTTTAGTTTTGCCTTTGTTTTGTTTTGTAGTGTTTGATTTTGATATTTTTATTTTGCTTTGTCTACAAAATTTATATTTTTTCGACAATAAAGCATTCTCTCTCTCTCTCTCTCTCTCTCTCTCTCTCTCTCTCTCTCTCTCTCTCTCTCTCTCTCTATTTTAAATGGCTCTCCCTGTATTTATATATTTTTTCGAGTAGATATGATCTTTCTGAATTCACCGATACCAGGTATAGTGGGTACCTATGTGAAATTAAATTGGTAAACATTAATAATTGTCTCATACAAAACGAACGATAATTGAGAACATTTTCCGCATTACAGTAGGCGTTCAATGTGAAAGCCTTCTACCACTTGACAGTATCCCAATCTGTTATATTTTGAAGTGCCGCTCTAATTCGATCTTCTTGTTCTTGGAGAAATTAAGGTAGATCCCTATAAATCATAGACTTTAAATGACCCCATAGAGAAACGTCTAGTGGAGATGAATCTGGTGACCTTGCTGGCCACACAATATATCTCTTCGTGCCACCCACCTCTGTGGAAATACTGTGTTCAAGAATCTCCTAACCCTGGCAGCATAGTGAGATGGAGCACCATCTTGCTGGAACCAAATTTCTTCTGAAAGTTATAACTGTTTAGCACGGTTGAGATACAATCGAATTACTTGTGAAACTATCTGATCTCGTAAAAGTTATAAATAACTATCAACATTTAACAATTCTCGCATAACAAAAGATCCAATTATTCTTCCTCTCATTATTCCACACCAAACGTTCTGATTTCAGCTGTTACCTCGTTTTAGTTCTTTTCTATATACGAAAGTTGTGATAGAATAGTGGAAAGAAGCTGTTGTGAATTTAATGCCAAATATTCGGTGTTACCTCCAATGAATTGGAAAATATGTCATGTTTACGCCAAGTTTTATTCTTACTGGAACAAAAATCACCTCAAAACTAGGATTAAAATAATAACCGAAGTTGAACAAAATAATGAAGTGAATGTTTTGATATTTAGCATTAAGGACACGTTTATTAATCTTGCTTAGGTGTGTTTCCGTTTCTTAAGGAGGTATTTACATTTTTGAGAATTCTATGACCCAAATAATATGAACGCTATAATTTGCCATTAAACATGAAACAATTGCAACTACTATCAACTTTCTTTATGTATTATTATTGAAAAATGAGCACGGTTTGATAAACAACTAAAATCGTTTATTCATTCAACTTAAGAACTCGATAATGATTCATTTGGATCTTTGTGACCGACGTTTTGTACTTGTACTACTTTCTTGTACTACAACTTTCAAAACAATCAATTTGACAACTAAAATGTGGTATCAGTAACAGCGATTGTTTTACGTTCAAGGTAACTTAGTCATTTGTAAAAAAGACATTCGCGATGGAAAGTTGAGAAAAATCTCGAATATCTTTATTATTATTTAAAAAAGACAACAAATTGTAATATAGATTTCCCTAAAATTAAATTTTCTATCTAATGACGATAGAAAAATAAGTATGAGAGATATAAATTTTGAAATAGACATCTGACATGAAATTTTTTTGCAGTAAAAATAACATACGTCAAAACCTTTGACAGATAAGTTATAACAACCAGGTGCTTTCATACTTAATTAAATGTGCAGAATTCAAATACCTACAGGAGTTTCCATCTGAAGAAACAAAGTAAGTAAAATCTTCGGTGTAACCGTAAATATTTTCACTAAATTGGGCAACGTTGATTGTAGCCAGGTTCTAATTTTCATATTTCTATCTCGATTCTTAGGTGAAAACCTTCTAATGGCACGTTTAAAAAATCACCCTGTACATATAATAAAATAAAACGTTAGAAGGGGTTGGCAAGCGGCAGGGCACAATATAAAGAAAAGCAGCGCGGGCACGAGGAAAATCCTTTGCTCGCCGCTCTCCAAGCAAGACCGGTTGACGTTGTCGCAGCATCGTTTAGCGCTGCCACTAAAAACGAAATTTTAACTGGATTTTCCTCTCTCTTTTTCTCTTCCAGAATGACCCCATTGAGTATGAAAGCCGTCGTAACAACGGAAAAGGCGACAACTTAGTCTTGAGCATTCTTTATATTATATTCGTAGCTGTTGTAATCGTAACACGGATTTAGCACACTGCACACAAGTCATTCGCAGACACGATACGAATAATTAGAAAACGAGTTCCACAGGAAATGAAATCGCAGCATCTATATAGTATTAGAAAGTAGTAGCTTCTACTAGCGCTGCTGTGGATTTGAAAGCAGTAAAATTATTTCAGAGTGTCCTCCTTGTTGTTTTTCCACTTTTACCAGTCGAGAAAAGTTTGTTTTAATTGTGTAATTCGAATGAAAGATATGGTTCTTATTCTTGACTAATGTTCCGGTTAAAAGATAAATAATTACTGTAATTAAGGAAAATGAATTCATTGTTTCAACGAGTGGCACAATTTTATAATTTTTATAAATTACAAACTAACATAGGCTTTGTATTTGTATCGATAATTTCAAAATTAGTATTTCAACGCACCGGAAGAAAGATAATTATTATTAAGGGCTCTTACTATACTTTGTTTTTAAGTTCAAATTGCTCAAAATCTTCCAGATGCGTCAAACAATTTCCTAGTACTGAGGATCGAATCCATTGCTACATGACCTAAAACAGCCACTTCCATCGCTTCGTCTCGTTCGTGCACCCTCTTTTTATTTTCGACTGAACCAGTAGCTTCGAATATATGGAAACTAGTTGCAAAACGTAAGTAGTGGCGACATTTCTTTCGCAGAATGACGTTCGTTAAATGAATTACAGGTTATTCGCGCAGAGTCGTCATTCTTAAGAAACAATTTTAAAATTTCCACCCTTTCTTCTACGGAATACACCATTTTATTCTAGTGAAAACCACAAGCGAGTTAAAACGGTGGTAACATTCGTAAAAATTCACGATGAACTGAGGTAAATAAAGGAGTAAATAATAAAGTCTCAATCTGTTTTGAACCAAAAAAGAAAACAAATAAATTCTGAAATGCCAGTCTGATAACAATAATTTTCCTCAAGGTCAATTACAAATATTTTATCTTGTCGTTTCGTTATGGATGGAAGTTTTTAATAAAAATTTTTGTGGGTCAAATAATACTCGATGAGATCTTTGAAATATGATATAGCAAAACCCCTCATCCCTATTTAAAATTAGGGGGTGGTGCTTACGCCCGTTAGGGGGTAGGAGCTATGGGACTGAAAAAAGTAGCAAAGTTGTTCCCGCTTGAAACAAAAATCAAGCATTTTTTCATTGGCCCACCCTGTATATCCAGAAGTAGAGGTCCGATATACATTATTCTTTCTTTTTGATTTAAAGGATGATTCATGAAGAATGCTGTATGTAGAGTTATTGCTTTTTACATTTATTTTAGTTATTGTAACGAACTTGGCTTCGGTGATCGGTGCCATAATGGTGGGCTTGTACGATACGTCGGAAGGCGGAGCACCTTAGCGAGTGCGGACGTTGATGGGACCCGGGTAGTGTGTTGCATACCGCTATTGGTATTGGTCAGCCATGCATGCCTGGGTCAAGACATATTCCCGAAGCTTCTAGTAACTTCGCGAAAGTTCGGGAGAGCTCGCTTGGCATCGGAAGATGGGCGTAGAAAATACGAGAGCCAATCTGCTTGCCTATATATTGGAGAGTGCTGCGGAGTCAGTGAGTCAGTCTGGGGCAATCGCCCGGTGCAGACGAGTAAGTCTGGGGCAGTGAATATAAATTGTAGATAGTTGAATATAAATTGTACATAGTTGTAAATATAAATAGTGTTAAGTTAGATAAATAGTGAATATAAAATGTATATAGTTATGGATATTTAGTGTGTATATATAAATACTGTAGGAATAAATAAACTGTTGTAAATAAATAAAGCCGAGTCACTTTTATATGCCCGTTACATTATTTACCATATAGGGGCTGTTACAATTACATCGGATTTTTACGAAATTTTTTTAACACCCTGTACCGATTTTCAGCAATAATAATGAGCATAAGAACTATGAAACGATCTTTTTTTAACATTATCTTTTCTGGTTTATGTCAATATCTCTATTTATATAGAAGATATAGGGTATTGAATAATAACGTGTTTTTTCAATCCTAAGTCTAAATGCAGAATAAACTGCGAGGTAGCTTATGTCAATTAAATCTGTCTGACTGTCTGTTTAAAATGCAAAATAATCAATAACTCTACAGCATTCATCAACTAAGATAACAAAACAAGTAAAGTGTTGGTCGGTCTATCGATAAATCGACATCATCTCAAAATTATTCGCATGTAAAAACTTACCAGTTGTATTACTTTCCACTGCACATAGCCATGGAACGTGAATATATATCTCTAGTGAACGTGTCTGTATTATTGTATGAATATTTCATGGTATTCCAATTTCAAATACAATGGCTATAAGAGTTTGATGCACGAATGGGACCACTTCAATCCCTGCTGTATATAAACTGTTATATGTTATGGAATTGCTCCATTATATCAAGAGAAATACTTATAAATACAGGGTGTCTCAGCGAGACCGTTCGTTAGAATGTTATTGGGTTCTGGTCAGAAAAATGAAATTGATAATTGAGAATTCTATATAATCGATTGTGTTTTCTTCGACTAAAATATTATAAGAATAATATATAAAAAAATATTTCTGGTGTTTCGGTAATACCGATAGTCGGCATCTACTTTATGATTTTAAATGGAACACCCTATATATATATATATATATATATATATATATATATATATATATATATATATATATATAGTTTTGATTGTTCCTAAGCTTCATTATTATCTTTACTTTTTTCAATTTGATAAAGCCGTTTTGGAGTTTTCCATTTTCCAAATATTTAAGGTTAAACTATACATAAATTGCAAACAAATTTAAATTTTTTTATCGAGAAAGCCATGGGAGCAACAAAACTGTTTGGAATTTTTGATATATTTTAACAAATCTCCTCTCATTTAAATAATAACAAAAGCGGAATAGATTGCTGATATTCATTGTTTAAATTAATTTCTTCTTCTATTCTTTGCCTCAGAACGTTTATATCTGGAGGCCTATTATAATATACCCTGTTTCTTGAACACAACACAAAAAAATATCTAGAGGACTTAGGTCCGGGCTGTTCGCTGGCCATTTTATAGTACCATGTCTACCGATCCAAATATATATAACTGTTGTTAAGATGATTTGTGACAGGCATGGTATTATGGGATGGAGCACCGTCTTGTTGCCAAATGAGGCGGTTGTAACGGTAAACATTCCTGCTGTATTAAAGGAAGACTCGTCTATGAATATAATTTTATTTAAAACTCTGGATCCAGCTGCATGAGTCTAACTGTTTGCAATGCATAATCAAGTCGGTCCTGCATATTTTATTTGGAAAGATCCTGGACAGGCGTAAATTTATAAGGATGAAATTTGTAAAATTTTTAGGTTGAATGAATTCTATAATCTGTTTCCATCGGTTTTATCATTTATATTGATAATATATCTGAAATCAGAGAAAAAAAAATTTTTGTGGTCGCGCATAATATACAGGGTTCTCCATTTACAAAGTCTATATTTACCTATATTTTACAAATTTGTAATTGATGGCTATGAAATCTTTCCAGTTTTTGGCTAATTTATTCTAAATTCACGATTTTTGCCCTGAAGAAGAGAATAAACATTCTCGAAAGCTCGGCTTTAATCAAAGAATTTTATTGATTATATGACTGCATCCCCAAGAACATCTTTTTATTTATATACATATATATATATTAAATTTTTGGTATAATAAATGAACATTGTAGATGCTAATTCATTATTATTTTTAACAGCCTTATATTGATAATCCTATTCAATTATGAATATAATATCTTCGTATCTATGGCGTAAGCATAATGTTTTTTTTGAGACTAGTATCTGATACTGGAATGTAAACATAATGTTATGTCAATTGTTTGATTGAATTCAATGATCGCCATGGTTAATGAACATGATAGTAGTTGTTGTCAGGGTTGGTTATATATAAATTTGATTACTAATATCTCTGTCTTAAATGCACAAGTTATTATTCAGTAAGAAACGAATCAAGTAAATATATCATCAATTGTAAGAACCATTTCACTGAAGGTTTCTCTAATGATTTTAATGATTTCGTTGCCTTGCTCACTAATTTCATTATATTAACACTTTTTTTGTTACAGGTAAGAACGGTGACCTTTTTTGAGAATTGTCAAAGTAGCAATCGTCCCACGATGCGTAGCTGTTACCGATGGAAAGCTATTCTCAAAAAGAATGAATACCAAGAGTGAAGAACAGTATGTAGCTAGTTCCCACTATCTATTTTTTTTCTGCAAAAACAGCAATTAGTTAGAGATAAATACGAAGGATTAAAAGCCTTAAATGAATCAAAAAAAATTTACAAGGACTTTTTCGAGAAAATTCTAGAATGATCAAGAAATTCCTAGAATTATTTGAAAAGTTCTCAAATGTAAGCCTATATTCTAACGAAATGAGAAATTTTAGAAAATTTTAGAATGATCTAGAAATTTCTTGAATAATCTAGAACAACGCAGAATAATTTGATCTGATTGATCAAGCATATTTGAGATGTTCGGAAGAATTCGAGAATGACAGAACATTCTAGAAATGATTTAGAAGGCTCTCAAATAGATGCCACGTTTCTGAACGATTAAGAATGTTCTAGAAATTTCTCGATTGATCTAGATTGTATGCCAATTTTCCAATCAATATAGAATGCTCTACAAATGCCTCCAATGATCTAGAAAGTTCCGAAATGTATCTCAACTTTCTGATCGAAATAAGCCAGCGAAGCGAGTATTCACAGCTAGTTATGTTTATAAAATATTATATTTCAAGTGCAAAAGTAATCTTTAGGAAACTATTAAAATCACAATAACATTTATAAACCAACAGATCTATGAATGAAAACTGCACAAATCACTAGTCTCTGTCAAGTATCATATCAGACTGAAATGTTGTTATTTGATAGGTATTTATTTTCAGCCATATTAAATCTTCCAATTCCAGCATCATAGAGTTTACCACTTTCCCACAATATTGTATGGTGCTAGAGTGTACAGTGTAATATGGCGATTTTGAGGTCTGACCTAGTTTGCCTGCGCCTGGAATAATCTAACCGTCTGGAATACGGGAAAAATTCCCGTATGTTTATTCGCTCCCATCACACTTCTAACTTTAATATAACCAGGAAAAACATGTTCTTGCTTCTGACACTGCATTGATGAAAAAGTGTTTTATTTTTTTGCAGTTTGTAAATAGATATTTTTGCAACGTACATGCATGTAGAAAAATGAATTGTGCTTTTGTTTGGAAAATGGGTTTTCGGGACATGTGAACGAGTAGATGGCCGACATTAACCTGGCGAATTTGATAAACATATGAATATTCCATTCGACAGACTTGCATAATTGAACAAAAAACATTATTAACGCGTCGAATTTATTCAGTATAAAAGCAAAATACGTTAAAATATTCTGCATCTGTTGATTTGGGACAAGGTTAAAATCAACATGTTTTATTTTGCTATATAAACTCAGATTGTTGCATAAAAATTATCCTTACTTCTGGATTGCTATCCCTTTTATGCTTTCTAGCAAATGCAAGCGCTCAAACATAGGGAATCTACACTCGAGATAGGTACTGTTGACATTTGTAGCGATTTTTGATTTATTGCTGTAGGGGAGACAGGTGCAAAACGAGGTTTGGGCAGGACAGGATATGCGCCAGTTTGCGTGATTTTACGAAGTTTGGCAAATAACGAAGTGCTATGAGGTGAGTAAGCAAAATTAAAAGTATTTTTTACCGAAGAGAAGCTTCCAACGCTCGAATACGAGTACGGCACTCAAAGAAGCAGAAGAAAATATACTTTGCCAACAGCACTGGCAATCTTTTACTTATATCTTATGTACAGTACTCGACGTGTAAAGCTAACGAGTTTTGGCGAGAAGCTTACTAAAAATTACTGACGAATTGAATGAATTAGTGGCCTTATAAGAACGAGCCATGAAGAATATTTTTTTTGTTTTTAAACAGTGAAAGGGTCAATCGCCTAAAATAATCAATCCTTCAAAATGGCATCAGGGAAACGATTGATTTAAAAATAACACCTACATATTAAGTGTTGAATTCAATAAATATTTCCTTCACAACACAGCGTCAGCCTAATAGTCTTCCAATGATTTACATCCACCCTTATTCCACTTTATATATATAATATTCCACGGAAATTCTCTAATAATATTAAACAGCTGATGCCTTCGGCGTGAATTTCCTTTTCTCCGGAATTCGTTAAACATGGCGTTGGTTGCCCTGTTAGCTTCTCTGCACAATATTAAAATTGTGGTGGTATTTCGGTTCCACCAAGTTGTCTCTCTTTGTTGCATTGGCGCATTCACACTTTTCCTTCTCTATAATATAATTCAATAAAGGTTGAGAGAAGTTGAATGTGTTACGTGTAATATAAAGTTATAAGTTAACTAAAGAGCTAGCTGAGAACCTAACGGCCTTGGTCGCTGTGACATTTATTAACTCTTTTGTAATAAGCTCTTGCTTTCAGCTTTATTGAGGCATTGCATCCTTATAACTTCTTGATACAAAGAATAGAGAGAGAATAGGGTGGGGACAAATATAACGTACTAAAACACATCACGCAATTAAACAAAAAGTTGTTTTGGAAAAAACATATGTGATATATTTATAAAGAAATAGAAGCATTCAAGATTATAATGATTTGTCAAATTAACTTCAGAATAGATTATACAAGTTAGATTGCTTGAATATTATTATTGAAATAAAGGTTGAAGTGAATAGTAATATACGTTTGGAGGAAATGTTGGATCTAGTCTATGGCGATTTCTTAATTCACGACCTCTAACACATGTATTTTCAAACTGCTGCAAAAACTTTCCAGTTCTGTCATCAAAATCAGAAAAAAATCCAGCGACTTGTAATTATGCATCAGCTGCTTCTTCTATAGGGAGTAATTATATTGAAGTTAACATCTTAACGGATACTGCAAAATTTTCTACTTTAGAAATAAATTCACGTTTTGAACCCATTTGCCCTACTTTTTGGATCACAGATTGATTTAAATGGAAAAAACATCCTTTTGTTTCAATTCCAGAAAATTCAGCTTGAAAAGCATTCATGCTGCCTTTTCGAAATCAAGAAGACAAGAATCGGGATTTAAGATTGGTAGTCGGGTTTTTACCACAAGTACCTAACAATCTTCTATAAATTTCTTCAGTCTTATTTGGCAGTAACGCAAAATCACAAGGAAATGCTATACCATCAAGTTGAACGTGGATAGTATAATCTTGAATGACTTTTTATTGTTTATCCCAAGACTTTACCCTCATAAGATAGCAAAAAAATTATATTTTCGAGCGATGAGATAAGCTCCAGTATACTACAAAATAAATATAAATATTACTCAATAGTTGTCGATTTTCATGTGTATCCATATTTTTACGTACCTCTTTCGAATCGTGACGATCTCAACAAAAATCATCTCAACAGTAGACTGTCCTAGTGCTGATTTTTTTTTTTAATAAAACACTCAATACAAAAGTTCTCCGTTGGAGTTACGATACACCCTGTATATTACAAAATACGCATAATAATTAATACTGAGCAGTAGTTGAACTTTATGGTTGGTATCTATAGTGTTTCTTGTGTCTGTCGAGACAAGCTCGACAAAAACCACATCTAGACACTACTCGACTATACTATAGATGGAATTCTGCTGGCTCTAGCACACTCCTCTGGCTTTGCTCGTGCTCTAGTCGATGATGGAAATTTGACCCCAATCCTACCGGCGACAACCACCACCCTCCAGACCACACACACATTAAACGCTGTTCTCGCCCCCGTCTCTCGCCTAATTCGTCGGTCATCCGCAAGAAGTGCTGCAGGGTGGTGGTGAAGGTACCCTCCGTTTCGGGCGGTAAAATCCCGACAGATTCCCCAGCCCACATCTGTGTGTCTATTTAGATCGTGGGGTTGATTTTATCGACCGTCCCACACTCAGGCCGGGAACTTTCATTGCCCTCATCGTCGTGGCCGCCGCTTCTAGAGTATTGTCGACCTAGGAATTTTTAATTAAGCCGCCGGAAGTCCGGTTTGTCTGTGTATGTGTGGTTATGATTAAGGGTTATGGGAGCAGGAACATTTTTCGAATCGCATATATACCTCTAGAGCTAGGCACTCTATAACCATAATACTCAATAATACTGAGAGAGAGACTTGGGAGGATTGGGAAGGAAGAATAATATCATTCCTATATTGTTGTTGGAATGCCGATGGAGAGATTTTTGAACCGTATAAAATAAATATTATGGTATCTATATATTAATACGTAGACCATTTTTAAGGCATAATACGAGCACAGAGGAATATGACATTTGGAATAGTGAAACTTTAAATTGTGACGTAATATTACCGGCGTTAAGTCGAAACATTACAATTTATTTTGGAACAAGGAAGAAAATCAAGATTCCTTAACCAAAAATCCTCGATCTTCATCTTGCTAAAATTTATTTCCTAACAAAAACTACTATTGACTTTATTAGTAGTTGTATCCCTGACCAATATCAAATAATATTAATTTTATTGATACAGGTAACTTTTGGCACAAATTTCAAAAGTATCAGCACCAATAGAGTTGATATTATTGGGCGATAACTAATCAAGTCAATCCTGGTTTTACTTAAATAGAATTTTGAGTGTTAACAAGAATTTTCAGTCAATATGTAAAACTATTTAAATTTTTGAAAAATGGCTCATTATTACATTTCTACGAATGATCTATGCTCTAAGATCGCCGTCCCAAGTTATTGATTTTCGTTGGGAAAAGCCCGGGAAATTATTTTGAATTATACAGAGTGTCGCAGAAATTTACGAGCCGTCTGAATTTTTTTGTCTTTACCCAAGAACAAGGTTAAGTATTCCTGATAGATTCAGCAAAATTGACCGATTTCTGAAGGTAGTAAATATACGAGTAAGTCCAAATTTAAATTTGCAACAAATGTGATGATACCTTACCATTCCCATTCGCTTCTTTTTCATAACCAGTTGATATGGTTATGAAATTTAGGTGTGAGGGAAAAACAATAGACCTTGATTTCAACAACCTCTCTAATTGAATTGAGAACAGCAGCAGCATTAAACGACATTTTATTAAATCGTCTATTATTTTCATGGCATTTATTATTATATGCACAGCATCACAGTGAGAGCTTTTGGCAAAGCTTGGTAATCGTAGTGGGTAGAAAATATGTATATGGGATAAAGGATTTTCCAGATTTCCCGGTGTGTGTTCGTGTACGCTAAATTAAATCTAGAGAGAAATAAAAATAATAGAGCTGTTGTTTGTTGAAGCATAATTTAGTTTATTGTTTATTTTTTCAAGTGTTTTTGTTAACAATATTTATTTATAAACATTGAAAGCTCTGTGTTGATAGTATTATTAACTGTATTGTTGATTGATATGTGCTCCAGATTTGCGTCAAATATTTATATATTGATCTCGAATTTTTGAATGATTTAATATTCAATAAAACGATGATTCTTGGAGATGTAGTCATTCATTACATAGAATTCATTGAATAATGCCAAGCTTTCGAGAATGTTTGTTCTCTTCTTCAGGGCAAAAGTCGTGAATTCAAAGAAAAATAGCCATGGGCAGGAAATAGTTCATAGCCATCAATTACAAATATAAATAATGGTATTTTTAATAGAACAATGATTTTTTTAATGACCTAAAATGATTTTCAACGAGATCCAATGCTATTTTTGAAGATATGACGTCGTCGGTGTTTTTTTTACCCAAATAGACTAACCGCCCAATGGTTTAAAGCTGGAAGCCTCGAAATTGGAAATTTTACTTAATTGCAATACATACATCGTGTAAGAGTAAATCCAATTTTGTATCTAAATAATCCTGAAGAAGCTCCAGATCTCCTAATTTGAAATTAAAATCAAAGTTCGCCAACGAAATAAAGATTTCGTATCGATTTTTAAGCTCACCTAGTTGTCTAAATAAGTAATCTGGATGTTGAGAGAAGTTCATTGATGAAATTTTGGTACTAGACTGGGTTAGACTAGGTAATAACCTATCAATAAAATTATATCGCATTCGGAACTTATGGATTTAAAATAAAACGAGTGACCCAACAGTGCTGTAATTTTTAAATGAACATAATGAATTATTGTGCCGTAGAGTTATATTTAGAAAATTATATATCTACTACAGTCATGCTCATGTCGCGTGTTTTACAGCATTTTCTGTTGAACATAATATAATTTTCTTCATGGTGAATCTGAATAACATTAAATTATATTGCATCTTTGGGGAATATGAAATTCTAAATAACAACACGAAGGCCATGATGAGTGAATAAATATGAATATTGCGCTGGATGCAGTAGATAGTAATGGAGCGTAATTTTTCATGAAATCCAACCTATTGTAAGCTAATAAAATAAACGGTTATAATAAATTGTATGGAATGATTTTACTCCGGTGAATATTATGCAGAAAACTGGAATGAAACTCAAAAAGTCAACTCTCCAAACTTCTCTGTAAAACAACTGACCTGTGCCTGGATTTCCCTTGTTTCTTCACGTGCCTATCTATTTTGTTCATAATATACGGAAATACTACAGACAAAATTTTCACTTTGAAACAAATTAGATGTGTCAGTTAAGTGCAAAATCTTCAATTCCACATACCTTTGTGAATATTGATAAATAAATGTGATGAAGCCAGTTGACATGACATTGGAGAATATCAAAAGTAATGACGTTGAGAATGGATTTCTATCAAGAGAACATTCAAGAGCCTTTATCTCGTTTATAATTACAATAACAATGAACATTGATCAATATTTGAAAACTGTTTTAGTTACAATCTACTTTATGTTTATGAAAGCTTAGCTCTACTAGAATTAACTGTTCTATCAATTCTTATATGGTCTTACTAACTTTTTGGGGACGCATACTTCACCTAACCTAACCTAACCATACCTTACATAACCTAATCTTACCTAACCTAACTTAACCTAACCTCACCTAACCTAACCTAACTTAACCTAACCTAACTTAACCTAACTTCCAAAACTCGATTCAAGCTCGAAACACCAAAATCTACACTCCTGATCTTATTTACTTCATATTCGACGATTGTCAATTATTTTCAATTCTAATTTCATTTATACAAAACTCGATACTTTGGCGTGAGCCCTCAGATCAACTACTGTTGGTTTCAGACCTCGTTTTGATTGCTTGGAATCTTCCAATGTAATTTCCATGCATCTATAACAAATTAAATTTTTTGGAGTTAAACCAAATATTAAAGAATAAAGATTGATTTAGTGATAAGAATAAAAAATGGCGCGTTTTATAGTAAATAAATTCCCGAACATCGACAATAGGTATCTAGCAACGACAATAGCTGGTTCCCCGTCTCTAAATGCGTCCAAGCTTTCAATCCTTCCTCCAATAATTTCAAGATCGGAGATTCTCTTTACAATAAAGTGTAGTTTATATTGATTATTCCTCCCCAACTGACTAGATGTCTTAATATTTAACAACTATATTTCAAGATGTGAACATTCCTCACACAAAAGTTATCGCACAATATTCCCAAGACAAATAATAATATAGACAGAGAGCATCATCTATTTATCAAATAAACAGAGGAACAAAGAACCGGATGATCCAGAAAATATATATTTAGAGACCAACAGAGGCTGGAGAGAAGAAAGTGGAGGAGGATATTGAGGATATATATATGTTTTATACAGGATGATTAGATATTGATGTGAAAAAAAAATTGAATGGGTGGTTCTCCACCAGATTTGATGCGAGTTCATATGAATGTTAGTGCTAAATTTCGGATATTCCATTAGACTCATTGGCGTAGCAGACATTTTAATTAGGGTCTAAGGCCGCCAAATCAATTCCGTAAAATAACAACACCTTATACATTAAATGCAAAGTTAGTACCAGATCACTTTAGAGCATTTAAAAAAATCAAGTTATGAAAAAAAAATGTGTTCAGTACCTATTTAATTTCCTGAAACAGAATAAAATTTCGATTTTCTTTGTATTTTCAACAACCATCCCGCAGGCATCAGAAGAAAATTCCCAAGAAGGTAAGTTTCACACAAGAAAAAAATTGTTTGTGGTTTTGTGGGTCTATCTAACAATTAAGTGCAAAAATGTTTTAAATCGTGTTATTCTTTTAAAAATTATTTTTAAGTAAACATCTGGAGTGTGGTCAGTTTTTTCCCGACTCACCCTGTATAAAGAAACCCTATGGCGGCTAAAGAGAAGGAGAAAGTGAAGAAGGGCATTGACTATACGCTCTATTTATTTTATATAGACACAAACAAAAAGAAAAGACATATCTCACTCCACACCCCAGACGACCCCCACAAGGAAATTTGAGATAAAATACAAGGACGATATGGCAAAGTGATGATAAAATCTTTCTCATTCTCTGATTTTTTTTTGTTGTTGTCTCTAGATGACAGTTTTTGTGTGTGTGTCTGTTCGAATTTAGTGTGGCTCTATCCCTGTCTGATGCTGGATGATTTCGAATTTTTCGATAGCTCACAACAATTCGACACACAATAACACAGGAACATAATGATATAAAGGGAAGCTGGTCTGGGGTTAAGTGGTGTGTCTTATCTGTGCTATTATATTAAATTGTCTATATATCCAGAGAGTAAAGACATAAAAAGTCGGGTCTGGATTTCTGCTATACATATATTATTTATGTACACGTTGTTCCTCGGGGAACTGTATCCAAGTACAATGTGATCTGTGATCACAAACATATTAGTATCTCAATATTTGAATTTGCACAGCAATGTAGATGTTGATGTATTATGGACATAAAGACGGTGTTATTCCTGAAACTACATCGTTTTATATACATATATATATATGGGCTACTCGGCTAAAATATTTTCAAAAATGTTGCACTCAATTTGTAGGTCTATTGTGGTCCCCATCAGAGCTGTTCTCGCCATTACGTAGTCTACAGCTCGCCCTCCAGTTTGAGAGTTCTAATGAAATCCAAAATCTGGGATAGCTTCCAGGAGGTTACTTCTGCATGTTTCTTGTCCAAATCATTTCTTGCATTGGCTAGCAATGGCGAGGCATTCTGTCACCAGGTGATCCGGAGTTTCCTCCTCCTCCCCACAGAATGTGCACTCGTCGTTCTCTGCTAAACCCAAGCTCGTTAGGTATTTTCTGATGCGCCAATGCCCAGTAAAGAATCCAGTGAGAAGGAGTAGCATATTGTAGCTAAGATCCAGACAATTTCTAGATCTTGCAGTATTCAAGCTTCCAAAAAACTTTTTGGAATAATCCAACTCATCGAGATTCTGCCAGAGTGTTTCTCTTTCGTTGTTATTATACCTTCTCCTGAAACTATTTCTTGTAGGTACATTTACCTGTACCACAGAAAGGTTCTGGCCTAATGAAAGGAGTTCGTGCAAGTTCTTGGCAAATGTGTTGGCCTCTTCATTTCCTTTGATTCACGAGTGGCCGGGAATTCAGACAAAACAAACCTTGTTTTTCTTTCCTATTTCGTTGAGCTTTCTTCGTGGCATTCTCAATACAATTATTTGAACTGACGCCTTAGATAGTAGTGATTCTAATGCTCATTCAAATAGACTATGACGCTGCTACCAGTCGTCATCGCTTCTGTGTCAGTAAAGTGTGGATACCTTTTTGCACGAAAAAAACAAAGCTGACAGCGAATGGAGAACAAAGCGATGCCGCCAATCCAAACATACTCGCATGTCGCAGCTTTCAAATCACAAGTGTAGAGAACTTTATCCAAATTTTGATGCCAGAAAAAATAGCCAACAGTCACTCGTCTTTTTTTTGGCAATCGGTCATTATTAGCATTTCAATCCCTATAGAGAGATCTAGAAAAATACACAGATCGGACGGAATTTATCCCGATTTAAACGTGAAGCATGGGGATGGGGTTGTACTAATAATTGATATTCCACTTCTGCATCATGCACGTGGTGGTAGTATCATCCGGATTCCGGCGCGACCATTGAAATCATGATGCATTACACCAATTATATTGCGCTAATAAATTTCTATTCGATGTAGCGGGGCATCGTCGTATGGTGGTATCTATTTTGGGATTTGGAAGGTTCAGGTTCGGGTTATGCACATACACTGTTTGTGGATATAGATATACAAAGTTTGTACCGCTGCTATATAAGCTACGTCTATCTATGTATTTATAGCAAATTGTTATTTATTGGAATGATCTCTATTTCTATATATCTGTATTGCAGTTGTAGATGCGAACTCTTTCATTATTTAGCTATCTGGTCTTTGCAGGTCAACACCATTGTTTTGGTTTTGTTCTATTTGTTTGTTTTCCAATTAATCATTTATGAATCGTATTTGTTGCCTCTTTCTGCATGAAAATCAGGAGAAAACCATTTTATTCATACCATGATGGTTAGACTCATTGATGAATTACCTTTTGAAAAAAAAATGTTATGAGCGGTAGCGAGTGCAGTGAATATTCTTGTTTGTTATTTGAATGTTACATTTTATATATTGGATCAAATTTAGTCAAAATTAATGTGAGCCAGGCTTGAAATATTGAAAACAGCCAAAGTATCACTAATCCACAAAGCAGGCGATGAGGAAAATGAAACTAATTAGATATATTTGATTGATTTCTCAAATTGCGAAAGTTCTGAAAAAAATAATACAAAAGAAATTATAGTACTTTACAAACAAATCTGACTTAATATCAGAAATGCAATTTCGTTTATAGAAGGTGATAAATATTTCTCTTAACAACTTTATTAGCTCCTGCACTAAAAAATACAAAATAATATTAGTTCTATTAGTGCTAGTACATTTGAAGTTTAGCAAATGGGTACTTGACTAACTTTTTTGAACAATTTTCATTTTGTAGTTGGACATTCAATTAAATCAAAAAAAAAACAAAAAAATACAAGTCTATTTTGAAAATTTTTAGAAATATATTCAAAAATTGTTTTTAAATTTCCCGCTTGAATTCTAAAAACAGTTGCAACGTCACAATCTCCCTTAGTTAGTGTTCCACGATATTAAAGAAAGGAGGAATAGATTAGAAAACACTATCTGACCAGAGAAGAAGATACAATGTTGTAAGTTCTCTCTGAGGAGGATTTGTTCATCTACTTGTTGATTACTACGTCATTATTTTGGTCGATTTTGATAGACGTTCACAGTCGCGTGATAATGGAATTGAAATCAAAACTATTTAAATTGATTATATTTTAAATTCCAAGAGAAATTTCACCTGCATAATGTGATTTTTGGTATGCTAGGACTACCTAATATCGTCTGAACATCACTCTATATTGAATTTCCGTTAATGTCAAGTAACCAATTGTAGTTAGATATACTATTTGCACAAACATAAAGTGTAAAGTTGGCTGAAACAAATAGCAAACCCAAAAACATTAATATAGGTGTGCCACAGGGAACCATACTTAGACTACTATTTTCTATTATTTACATAAATGGTTTATTAGAAGAAACGGAAACAGTAATGAATAAATATCTAAGGATATTAGATAACTGACTAAATGCCCCTATAAGAAAAAAGAATCAAATTTGTTATTAATAAAGGAACTTTTTTCTGTATTGCTTATGTTAAAATGTACCTAATGAGTGAATTGAAACTTCAATTATGAGATTATTAAAATGAAGGTTTCCAAAAATAAGAGGCACAAAAACTGATAAGCCAGCAAGATCTCCCGATTTATTAACATTAGATTATTCTCCATTCAGATGGCACAATCACATTATTTATAAAACATAATATGGTTATCTAGATGATCATTGAAATAGAAAATTGTTAAAAATCAATTAAATAAAGAACGATCAATGGCTTTATGTCATATCAGCTTCGTATAACTGACCTCGATATTACTAAAAATAACAAGAGAAGGATTTTGAGCATCTTATTAAAAGAACATTGTAAGACATTTGTTATTTTAGATTATTTTTGTAGTAAAAAGTTATATTTGTAATTCAATATACATAATTGTACACGCAGAATATTTTTAAAGGTTAATCTTTTATAGAAATTATTTTCATGTAAACTTAACAGGAATCATCGAAATACAACCAAGTTACGTTACTTTTTTTTCCATACTGTACTGATCCAAATACTTGAATGAGCTCATTACATTCTGTTTGACCTTTTCACCCTAGTTTTATTCACAAAATTGCTTTCATTCGATAAAATCTACATCTATTTTGAGAATCTTTCATCAAATCTAATGTCAAAGTAAGTGTAGGTAGAAGAGCTCTACAAACAAAATACACCTACATGATTTACATCGTATTCGTGACTCTATATATATATATATATATATATATATATATATATATATATATATATATATATATATATATATTTATATATATATACATATATATATAAACAGATCAATATCATACTAATGAACTCTTGAATCCAGACACTCTCATTAGACAGAAAGTCATTCCTATCATTTCGAGTGAATTAAATTAATTTAATGTCTCTGTTAACGAATTATATTCACCAATACGCTATTGTGTAATTATTAGAATAAGCACAATAGCTTTATGTATGTATGTGAACGTATCTAGTCTAAACTAAACTGAAAATCATCTGCTGTCTTGGTTTAGGTCGTAAAATTTCAACTTAACTATACAAAGCTTTTGTCTCGATAGTTTATTTTTTTGTATGCTGCAGAAACTGACGTTGATTTGAGAGGTAAATGATTCACTAAGAACTAATTAGAATTGAATCTGACAGATAGAGATGTAATTCAATAATATTTCTATTAACTAATTACGAATATATTCAAATTATGATTTTGTCTGTCACAGCAAGTCTTACACTCATGAATTTAATTGATCAGATTGTTAGGTGTTTATCAATATATGTTCGATTCTACTAAGAAGCTCATTCTTTTGAATCGTGTTATTTCTAATAAGTACGTATAAATGTAAAATGTAAAAGAAAGCCCGATTCGTAGTAAAGAAACGACTCTTAGCTGGAATTTGCGATCTTTTTCAATCTTTCCAATCTTAAATAGTATATACCTAATCATCCTTGTAATCTATTTAACACTAACATCCTACAAAATCAGCAAATATATGCCTAAAAATATTAAATATAAGTTCGCGAATAAGTAAGGTTAAACGAAATGATGATTGACTTGTACAGTGTGTTTGACGTTTAAATCCTCTCAATTTCAATGGTGCCTAAACTGCTAATATAACGTTTGCGACATTGAACATTTTTAAAATATTCTATATCGAAATCATAAACCAAGTGGTCAGATTTTAAGTGACCAAAGATAGTTTCATGTTTAGAATTAACTAAAGAAATATTTTTCACAAATACTTGCTTTAGAGCAAGAATACGATAATATTATGGCAACTTTCGATGACGAAGGTGACGAACTTTGTCTTCAGGCTTTCGAAAATATGAATGCAGTGATTGCTTTACAAGAAGAATTGTCGTTAATTCATAAAATAATCTAATGCTGCGAAAGTTATACTGGCTTTGTAACATTGATATCAACAGCACTTGAATGTTGACTAAACTGCAGAAGTTAATAATCATCTAGTTCAAACTCCCTTTTTCGCGAAGTTATGATTAGTATTTACACGCATTTTTTGGCTAATTTTGAAGAATGTTACCATTTAATAGAATGCAAGGATGATTAGGTATATAATATTTTTGGGATTGAAAATATACTTACAAATCGAGTTCCCACTCGTCCTAAGAACGAAATTTTCCCAGTTTTATTAACAAATGATTAAAAATACCGCCTTGCACCTCAATGTTACTGAAAGTTATGCTAAAATACACAAATTAATTGGAAACTTTTGATTATTATGGCTTTTATAGCAAAAACTGGTAAACTGGAATTTAACCACATTTGAATATTTTCATATATTACATAGTCACTTCCGAATTTTGTCGTTAATTGACTGGATTCATAAAGTGACGGATTATTTCTGTTCACTTTAAATGCAAAAAAACATGTAGTATCTACAAGGTATGCTTAAAAAAGTTTTGGCTGCAATCATTTCACGTCAACAAAAACATCAGCGACAAAACTAATTTCATTCAACAAGGTCTAAAGTAGGTAGCTTAATTGCACCATGAAACTTTTAAATGCAGGTCACTGAATATTCTGAAGCAAATTAAAATCAAACCTCCGATATACGATGATGGCATGCCTTCTTTCCCACTTATTTGTTGTGTGACAGAGATAAATGTGCAGAATTCGTTAAGTACCTACGGAACCACAATAAAGCAGCAAGAGTCTATATATAATACATATATGTATATATATAGTGTAGTAAACAGACTGCGGAGATAGCGAGATGAGGAAGGAGTCTCTTTAGAGAGAAAGTTTTGCTAATTTCATTAGAAGTAAACGCGTCAAGTTTCCGCTGTGCACAAGAATGTGCATCCTCAGTTGATCAGAGGGTGCTGCCGATGCTGCTTCCCGCGCCGCCTTCCGTCCTTCCGCCCCTTCGTTCCCTTCGGAATACTTTGGCGCGCGCTGTGAATTGCCGATAGCGAACACGATGATGAGGTATTTATCACACTTCCACTTCTTCATCCATCCATCCACGCGTCCATTGTCTTTAAGATCTTCTTGTGCAAAAGTTTGCCGAGAGAATGTTGTTAATGTGACTTAGAAGGTGCTGTTTTATCATCAAAGGTTAATCATTAATATAGGTAGTGGGTTTGTTTATATCATAGTAGTTGACACTGATTGATATAGGAGGTCTATATTGTAGTAGGATATTCGGTTGATTTTATATGGAGTTGTTTAGAAGTAAACCTGGAAGGTTTGAAGTTGTGAATAAAGGTTCATCTATAATACAAGTAAATAAAATCGAAGTGTTTGTTTGTAATATCAAAATTACAGTTTTTAACTAATTGCTTATGACTTAGCAACTCATAAACATTTTCCACCCTGTACATATAAATTGCTCTGAGATATTCTAGAACATTTACATTTCTTGTTATCTAAAAAGGCTATACGCTCTAATACTGGGTTTGTACTAGGTATCCAAGCTTAACCGGGGACAAAGTCGAAGCCATCTGCTAGTCTAATAAAAATTACAATTTTTTTTTTCTTCTCGACAGCATCTTTTTCACGTAGCACTCACACACATATTTATATATATCTACATATTTTACGAATAAATTCATCAAGTTTTGCGCGTGCTAAGCGCTCAGCCAGCTTTTCCAGGCTAGAAAGTACACCTACATATATATACATGAGCAGATAATAACAACAATGTGGAACCGCTCTCACACATACTGAACACCAACAGAACCGAACACAGGCCATAGTAGCGCCAGCCAATATAAATTATATTTTCCTTCACGCGAATATTATACGTCATCCTGCTACACGCTGACTTTCCACCGATAACACGTGTGATAAATGGCTTATTTAATTGGATCAACATAGAGAAGAGAGAGAGCGAGAGCCTTTGGTTCGTACGTTTTTTTTTCTTTTTCGTTCTATCACGCTCACTTTTTCTTATATTGGCTTAGGTACACATCTTTTTGTAATTAATTTTGACGCACGCGTTTTCTCTCCCGTTTTTTCCAGCTCTACGATTGATGGTGAAGTTGTTGGAGAGTTATCAGGTCTATTTTAGGCTGTGGTTACAGAAATTTGGAAATACAAACATTTTCACCAGATATCATTTTAGAGAAAGGCCAGGAGAATTAAATTCTTATCTTGAAAGCGACCTGGTAACTATTGGTCAAAGTGTTATTGACACTATAGTAACTTTCTGTTTAATTCTATAAGAAATATACCAATTGTAGCTTGACTCGGTTCGGACAATCGATGCACTTGAAACGGTTTATTTAATCAACTGAATTAAAAACACACAAAATAAACAAACCAAATTGTTTGTAATAAATTTTTACAAAAGCATCTAAATTTACCCACCCCTTCTTTACATACAAAAAAGTAATATAAATTACAGTGACATGAGCCATTCCCTTCCGAATGTATCATCGTCACCATTTCAACTAATAGAATAGAAAAAAACAGATGACAAGAAGATCTCTCAGACCGGCGTTTTACAAAGCCTTTCCCAGAGCTTCTATTATTCAAATTAATAGGTATATATATATGTATCCACGTTTTCTCTCTCTCTTTTGCTCCTACTTCTTCTCCAGCTGATATAGATTTGTCAGGCCACAGAGAAATTCCGACGACGACGACGATGAGTTTTCCATGCCAGTGATTCGCCTGGTATAATATGTTAGGGAGAGAAAACGAGAGACTTCTCTCCAAGCTAGCGAACCATCAAGTCGAATTACTAAAACATTTTGCTCACTCTATGTATATAGATAAACCATATATATATGTATATATTATATACAGAAAACGTCCTGGATTGGTCTGGATATGTAGATACTTTGGTATGGTGGTGCCGAATTAAATGCGGCTCAGATCCAATTATTGCAACTAGAAGTCATTATTATGTTTCTTGTGTGGGAATGCGATAAGCGACAAGACTTGTATATACAGGGTGAGTTGCCTATGCTTTAATAACAAATAAAACCATTTAATAAAATTAAAATTCAGAGAGCCCCCCCTGATTTATTCAGGGTGTTTGCTCGACCTTAAATGTTGCCTTATCTCTTGAACCGTAACAAGTACTTTCAAAAAGTAAATAGGTAATACTAATAAAGTTACGATAATAACCAATAATATATATAAAATAAAGATAAAAATTTTAAGGAAGCCCCATTCAACAATGAACTTTTATTTTTACTCGATTACAATAATGGCTGATTTTATTTATCATAAAAATATTTTCCTGAAATATAAGGTTTTAAAATATTATTTTGACATCCGCTTCAAACGAGCTGTCAATGGTTGTGACGTCAGACCTTGCTTGCCGAATAACTGGACTGTGGACAGCTGGTAAAAGCCCATAATAATAAACGTGCTATTAAAGTAGTTGTAATTTAATTTTAGTGATTTGATCTCAATGTATCGTTGTTATATTATTTATTTATAAGTTTGTATATTAAATACTTTGATTAAAAATGGTTGATGCAGGTTTCACAAAAGGAAAATCAGATAATTTACCTACAGTTAATATGTTTATGGCTGCGTCATTCAAATGTTGCCATCCGGAGTAAAAGAAATTAATTATTTAAAAGTGTTACACTTCTTATAGTCTGTTTTAGTGCTTCTGACGATTCTTCTAACTTATTTCCAAGCAATCAATGATATAAACAATATTATTATATCGAGCTCAAAAAGCTAAAAGCAGATTTGACTTTATAAAAGAAATTTGTGGCCTTATAATAAAATTTCCTACATAATTACTAATAATTGGTGAAGATTTAGAAAATATTTTAGAAGCATTACCCTCACTTATGCCAAAATCATTTCCTACACGTATAAATGAATTTCCAGATCTATTTTTTTAGAGTTAAGAATATTAAATATAAAGTCTATTTTACATTATTTTTCCATTAAATAGTTCTGGATATAATATTAAAATGGGAGGCAGATTTCTTTGGATAAAAATTCCCCACATTTATTCTGCCTGCTTTTAGCCCTTTATATCGGCGATTTTTATATTCAGATGCCTGAATAAAAATTTCATTTGGAGTTTTGCATCAAATGGCAAATAGCATGGCCTCGGGGGCTCGACTCGTCTCGACGCAAGGAGTGACGTCACAGCAGCTCCCGCGCGTTTGGCCTCGTTTGTATTAGCTGAGAGAGGATTTGAATTTAATAATTTAATGTTAAATAAGTATTTCGATTCAAGGACTAATATTTGGTATGGGGTGCTCTTATACATAAACACACATATTAATGAATTAAAAAAGATATAGAACACTTTCTGTCAATTTACTTATAAAAATAAGGTTCATCCGTTTGTAAGGTTATATTTAAATTAATACACCCTTCACTTTCATTGCAAGGGTGGTTAAAAAAGGCGTTCGCAACTTTATAACGCCACATTTAATTTTCTAGACACCATTATCAACTTTGTTTTCTTTCTATAGATTGAAACAAAAGTTCAAACATATTCACATCAAAATAATTTGTTTTTAGGCCTAAGCTAACATAGGTTGTCTGATAATTGACCATAAAAATAATAAAACACACGATTTATGTATCTTTGAGGCCATTTTCGTCCTGAATAACGAATCGGTAAACTTTATATTGTACATAAAACATCCACATTTTCTCACTACAATGATAATAATTGCTCTCAACTTTCCAACAACTCAACCAATATATATATATATATATATATATATATATATATATATATATATAAATAAAAAGATGTTCTTGGGGATGCAGTCATATATTCAATAAAATTCTTTGACTGAAGCCGAGCTTTCGAGAATGTTTATTCTCTTCTTCAGGGCAAAAATCGTGAATTTATAATAAATTAACCAAAAACAGGAAAGATTTCATATTCATCATATTCCTGTTTTTGGTTAATTTATTATAAATTCACGATTTTTGCCCTGAAGAAGAGAATAAACATTCTCGAAAGCTCGGCTTCAGTCAAAGAATTTTATTGAATATATGACTGCATCCCCAAGAACATCTTTTTATTTATTATAAATCCAGTCAAGAATACAAAATCAATATATATATATATATATATATATATATATATATATATATATATATATATGTATATACATATATATCCAACATTCAACAAAACATATATGTCAAATAGATAAAAAAAAAACATCGTCATACCAGCATATTATGCTATGTATGTGTGCAAAACATGTGTAAATTCCAACTTATAATTACAAGCAAAAGGGCTTTTGTGTCTCAGAGCCATCCATTAAACAAACAATAGCAGTAAACACACACACATGCTGGCTTTCTGTCTGCTGGAAGAGAAGAAAAGCAGCATGAGCTTGTAATTGTTCTTGTTTGAATGTTATCCAAACGCCAAGTCGATCGATGGTGATTCATCTCAAGTGGACTGGATGTTTTTCATTTTTGTAATAGATTTCTTGTAATGAAAACAACACGTGGAACTCTAGACAAATATGAATGTGGGATAAAGTATTCAACTTTCCACCAATGGTAACCATGAAAAATGAGCAAATAAATCTGTAAAACTCTATTTGATTTTATGCTTTTTCTAATGTACCTACTTACGGTTGTTATTTGTTTTAGCATCTATCACCTTTTTTACTATAGTTTTTGGCTGTGATTTTCATTAACTATATCCAGAATAAGTAGATTTACTCTGGAACCATTCAAAAACTACTTGTGAGGTAGAATTTGTCACAGTATTGTCATTTTGGCAAGCGTCCAGCACATTATTACAAGCATCTAGAATAAATCATAGAACATTCTCGAATGATCTCATATCAAATGCAGCTATATAAAGCCGTGGCGATCACAGGACACAGTCTGTCAAAAAAATGAGTCATAAAAGTAGGTGATAGCTTAGATTGTCAAGATGATAAGAGATGACAAGACGTAGTGATAGGGAAGTTGGTGAACAGGTTTTTTTTTGGAAATAAACCTTTGAATGCAAAGTGCGGAGTGATTTACGTTAAACGTTGTGACAAACTATCAACGTTACACTGCCCCCTTCTTAGCTTTGATCCTCTTTATATCCTCCTCTTCAATCATCAAATTGTCTCACCGGAGTACGACCGCCTGTTTTTTCCGGGTGAACGTTTTCCAACAGATAACCTCCTTTTACTCAAGCTACCACGCTCCCTTGTTGTCTTACGGTCATCACCACATCGTATTGCTGAATAGTGATCGCGCAATCTGGATATTTGTGGCAGGAAGACGGCGATTGACGACAGTACATTCCACAGTCTCCAGTACAGCGCCTACTGTCTCGGTCAATGCATCGCTTCATGTGGCTTCGTCTATTGCAGCCCTAGCACCTTCTACTTCCTAAGCCTCTGGGTGGACTACCGCAGCGCGAAATGTTGTTCCTACGACCACTGTTGTCTGCACATTGCCTTTTATCACTTTGAAATCTGGATGTACTGCGCCATCTAAAAGGACCTTTTCTTCTATTGTTTGGTCTCTGTCTCAAGAGGTACTGCGCTCCTTCGAACTAGGTCCAGCATTATTCCTCTTAACATCAGGCTCTCTATTTGAGCTGTCCTTGGAGCAATAGTGAAGTTTCTGTTTGACGCTTTTTCCTTTCTTATATTCTTGTTTAAATTTAGCCTTCCTCATATTCTTTTCCAATTCTTGCCAGTTCTTCTTTATATTCTTGTCTAATCCTTGCCTGTTCTTCTTCATATTTTTGTCTCACTATTTCCTGTTCTTCTTTATCTTGTCAAATTTTGTTGCATTCTTTTTATATTCAAGCATATTTCTTGCCCTTGCTTCCTTTTCTTGTTGTCTTTTTTGGTCTTACAGGAGCTTCATAACATCTGCAATATAGTTACCATTCCGTTGTAATCTATTTATCTGATATTCATCATGAATACTAGCTATATATGAAGAATCCCACTTCTGACATCAAATGTAACGTTTAACCCAGTGCTAAACGTTGTGGGGGGTCACTTGCGTAAATCACTCAAATTTGTTTTCGCATGAAAGAGATATTTTTTAGAAATGCAAATATAAAAACGCCAACGGTATTTATGTGATATTATTAATAAAGCAACATTGATGACATTAGATTTATAGTGGTCTGTAGGTAATAATGTGTGAGTGCGTCATATCATTAAGATTTTAGTTACATATTACCATTATGGGTAACTTTCGGCATATTGAATCATGCTCAAAATATATAATAAGAGATAATATCACTGATATACATTAAAATATAATTGACAATTGAGATAGCTTCTGACAAAGGGATTATCGTTGTGACCTGGCAGTATAATTTTAAAGATCAGAGGAGAAGATAGCGATCATTGTTGAATTCCTATGTAATTTTTTAATAGAAGGGTAGGTATATTTATAATCTTTCTACAAAGTACATTCCTCAACAACACTGAAATGTTACACTGTTTTGCGCCCATCATCATCATCATCATCATCATCGTCATTCATTATATTATATCACATTTCATATTTTATGAGTTTGCTCACACAGATACAGACCAAATACCTCTCAACGTAAAAAATGCCATAACACAACATAAATTCCCAGCACTGGCTCCCTCTGGTGATTTTTTTAAAGCTACAATCATCATAAACGTCACGGTGGCGACGATTGTGTCCATCATGCGGCGTTTTTTAAGGGCGCCATCAAAAAGTCGTAAAAAAAAACAATTACAGTTCTCTCAATAAAAATGAAAAAAGCCATCTATGATGTTATTCGGTTATGATAAATACTTTGTTGTTTATATTGTGTAAGGCGATTATTTTTTGTTTTTACGATATAATCGTTGAAAATATTAATAGATACATCGGTGAAAGTATAAATTTCTATAAAATGCTATGACATCCGTATAAAAAATAAACGCATAATTGATATGCAAGAGTAAATACTCCTTTTTAATGCTGAAAGAGGCCAACAAGTTCAAACTCTTTATCACTTTGAATTAGTTGTTGTTCCTCAATTTTATTTAAATTAGGTATAACTCCCCGAAACATAGATAAATAAATAATTCCATGAAACAAAAAGCATTAGTTCTTATCTTATTCTAGTCATATCAGTCAATTACAATTCAGCATCAGCGATGATTATTATTATTATTATTAAATAACAATCTTTCTCCTTATGTGACCTTCCAGTAACACTGATTGTTGTTATGTAATATTTGGAAATTTTATTCCGATGCTGGTCTTCTTATTTGTTGGACTGAACAATAATATCAATTCTATTGGTAATGGTAATGTTGAAGTTGTAGTTTTCTTTGACACTGAACGTTCGCCAAAGAAGATAATACGTTGCTTATACTTATGCAGAGATTTAAAAAGACTCCGAAATACACATATTATGCCATCTCAGATTTTCGATAAAAATTTCCACTCGTTTTTAGGGGAAAGGAGGATTTGAGTGTTTCTGAATATGGGATCATTTCTCAACTCCCTTATTTCAAATGAATCAAAAATCATCGAAATCGGAGTACATCTACTATGTAGAAAAAAGTAAAGAAAAACATACTACCGAATTGTATACCTCCTCCTTTTTTTGAAGTATGTCAAAGAGTACCAGACCTTGTAAGTCTTTCGTTCTTTCATTGGATGTACGGAACCTTAGAGAGAAGTGCATTAATCCAATTAACATTCCACTTGAGTTTTGAATTTCAAATATTTAATCACTTTCCAAGATAAATTATACTAACGGAACACAAAAACCTATTCTTCAACAGAATTAGAATTTTAATTGAATTTTGAAATGGATTTACATTTCTTCCACAATCTTGTCGTGTCAGGAATGCTTTTTAATTAATCAAACAAGATACATTGTAGGCATTTATTTTAAATACTGCTGGTTTTATGTGTAGGAAAAGGCAAGCAAGCTTGTAGACTCTCAAGTCTTGACATTAATATGACCTACTTTAGCATAGAAAATATAGGTAGTCTCGCGTCTCTGTCGTAAATCAACAACTCTTGCAATCTTTCAAAAATTAGCTTATCCCACCAGCAAACGTGCTCCCAAGGATAATGCAAAATTTAAACGGTCTCTGTGTAGAGCCCTTTCTGTACATTCTGTAGCTCATTCATTTATTTGAATTTGTTTACCTGCTGAATGTAGCCTAGTCATATATTCGAATTAAAACCCTTATATAGTTAGATGGAAATTGATTACGAAAATTATATTCAAATGAGCTATACAAAATATAATAGATAGATATATAGATAGATAGCTTTATTTAATCACGTTACAATTACAATTGTTTGTGACAAGTCAGAAATTTAATCAAATAATTACTCCTAGAAAGATTCAAATTAAAATTAGAAATTAAAAGTAAGATTTTCATAATTCCAGAGTACAAAACTAAAAAACATGCAAAAATTATCATAATATAAATATCTAAGTATATACCAAGATATAAGAATATATAAAGTATATAATAAGAATCATTAGAACTCATACCCCGAGGGTTTCGTTCATTTGTGTTAAGGCAAAGCATAGTAAACTCAGGGACTCGTAGGAGAAATTGTGACGAAGAAACAAATGAGAGTAAATATTTTTTACAGAAACTATTACCGAAAAATGGTAAATAATAATGAAAATAGTATAATGTTTGTATATTTGCCATTTCAGAAAAGCGTCTAAAAAGTTGACTGAAAATAAGTAATTCGACAGGGCCGATTTCATAATCAAATTTAATCTCCTATTAATTATAATAAAACATTCAATTCAAAGTAACTTTAAAAGAACGAAAGATAAAGTGACTGACGTAAAAATTATTGAAAAATGCACTATTCATTTGAATCATTTGAAACAGGAGACATGAGAAATGGTCCCATATTCATAAAAACTCAAATTCGAAATCTGCTTCTTCCCTTCGAGAACCGCCTTGAAGGGGGTAGAAGGGCAAATTTTCTCAAAAATCAAACATTCTACATTTAATCTAGAATTAAAGATTAAAGGACAATATCCCGGAACGTTGAAATTTAGCATTTTTTCAAAAGAGTTACGGTTTTCAAGTTAAATTGATGTTAAAATCTCACATATGTGTATTTTCCCTATGTGGAGTGGGTGATTTCGTTCGAAAATTGAAAATCTCTGGGTATCACATGAAAGAAAATAATATTTTTAGCAACATTTATAATGAACATGATTTCCTTAGAGTTACGGTTTTCGAGTTACAGCGGTGTTTAAGTGGTAACATCTAAAATAGTTATGCGAAATTCCGCAGCGATGTTTTGAGATTTCAATAATAACAACTACAAGCAAAGAATATACATGGATAATAGAATAAGTACCATCTTCATTGGTATCAGTGAACGTTCAACGATTTTCGTGACTAATGTTACAGAAAAAAGTGTCAATTAAATGTTTTTGAGAAAAAATTGGACCGACGTTATTAGTTGGTGCACTGAAAAATACTAAATAATATTAATTCTGTTGGTGCTGGTACTTGAGATGTTGGTGCCGAAAGTTATCAATCTAACTGCAACTGCACAACTTCGAAAGTAACAGCACTAATAGAATCAATATTATTTTGAAATTTTCAGTGCACCAACTAATAACGTTGGTCCAGTTTATTATAAGAAATATTTAATAATATCTAAATTAATCACTTTTTTATCCTGCTGTCACAGATTTTCGATATAAGAATGCCCCCTCCATCCCGTTCGGGGGCAATTTTCGAAAAGAGATTTGGAATTTGATACTTTTATTATTGGACCATTTTCCAATCCTTCTCTTTCAAATTAAAAAAAACAACAACAAATAGAGCACAAAAGATGCGTACCTACAAACAAAAAAAACAATTATAGCTAAAAGCAAATGTTATGAAGCTAATTTAAAAATTGTATACATTTTTCATGAGCTCTCAAAACATTATTTAGTTTTTTTTTTCCAAAGATACACGGAATATTTTGATTCAATAGAATATAGGTTGATAAGCATATTAAACAATAAAAACATCAACATTCATAAACTTTTAGTGAATAACAACAATTTATAAAATTTCACAGATGACCAACTAATTGCACCTTTGTCATCTGACAGAAGCGCACCATGAAATGAAAAATTAGAGTTCATCCTCGAGGGACTAGGGATAAGCGCGGGACAAAAATACTTTTTTCAATAAAACAAAAAAAAAAAAAGATGAAATTACGACTCCGAGCTGCACCCCAATTAAGAGACTAACTGCAAGATAAATGCGGTTGTATATTTTTATTTCTCCGGTTGGACGCAAGATAACCGGACCCAAGTGACGTCATAATTAGTGTTACGATCACCGGGAACAGTGGGGTCGTAGAGCAGCAATCTGGCAAACTCGTATAGTTCAACCACTTTATATATATATATATTTATTTGTTATATATGAACTTGTTTCTTTTTTGTCGTTTTTTGTCTGTCGGCTGTTTGGTCTCTTATTTCTGCTCCATCCTGTTCCAGATATAATAAATAGTGTTTTTACTTTTTGTCTTCCACGGAAGCATTTTCATTTGCTCCACATATAATAAATGTATTTTCGTGAAGTGATGGCCGCCGCTAGCGCAAGGTTATCTGTGTTAAATTTAAACGTTGGTCAATAAAATAATACGAGTCCAGCATACGAGATTTGTTAACTGTAAGCAAACATTGATATAACAAATAAAATATAAAAATAAATAATAATGAATTGAGAGCATCTTATAAACCAATATATACAGGGTGATAGTCCGGAGATTTATATAAGGTCACAGCATATCAAAATTATGTATTTTTAAATAGAGTATATTATCTTGAATTTCAATTCCGCTCATTCTTCCTATTACGTACGTACTATTATAAAGTATTCCCTATACTTAAATTTCACAGTTATTGAGTCATTTACATATTTGATATTTTTTTGGAAACATCTACTGTTAGTTGATGTATTCACTAAGTAGAAAATAATGTATAAATAAACCATAGATTATTTAACAACTATAATAGTGAGACTAACAGCTGTAAACTAAATAGAAAACTAAAAATATTTTTCACAATAAATTGGACCAACTCTATTAGTTGGTGCGCTGAAAATTGAAAAGAATGTTAATTCTATTCATAATGATAATTTGAAAGTTGTGCAGTTAGGTATAAATTCAGACTATTTTTTTTTTTTTTGTAAGAAATATTTATTTGGAAATTTTCAGTGTAATTTGAGTCATCAAAATCATTCAACGTTCACAAA
This sequence comes from Crioceris asparagi, assembly GCA_958507055.1. Lineage (NCBI taxonomy): Eukaryota > Metazoa > Arthropoda > Insecta > Coleoptera > Chrysomelidae > Crioceris > Crioceris asparagi. Next base: position 81,076,071 of record OY293829.1, read on the forward strand.
GAAGATAATACGTTACTTATACTTATCCAGAGATTTCAAAACATCGTGGAAATACTCATATTATATGTTGCTACGTATAATCTCTTCTTTAATTTAGCCGTCTTATATTTTCAATTTTCTTAAAAAAATGCCCCCTCCATATAGCGGGAATAGGTACACATATTCAGTCCTTATCATTGCTGTAACTCAAAAACCGTAGCTCTTTTGAAGAAATTTTCTTTTTAAATATTTCCGGAAATGGTCTTATCTTTAATTCTGCTGTCTTAAATTTTCGATTTTCGAGAAAAATTACCTCCACCCCCTCGGGGCGGTTTTTAGAAGGCAAGAGTTTTGATATTTGAGTTTTTCTAAATATCCAACCATTTCTCAACTCTCTTCTTCCAAATGAATCAAAAATCATCAAAAATTTTCAACTCAACAAATAACAAACGCACAACCGAATTGTATACCTCCTTTTTTGGTCGCTCAGTAGGTCAAAAACAAAAATATTATTTTTTTCAAGTTGATTCTATATTTATAAGATGGAATTTGATTGAATAGAAAACTCAAACTGTGATAGTTAAGTGCAGAGAATACTTAACAAAAGTGATTGTATTTTCTAAGTGATTTTTTTAATCTGACGTAAAATACAGGATGTTCCATTTAAAATAACCGAGAACATCCTGGGCTTGAGTGAATACCAAATGAAACTTACATACGTAGGTACGTTAGAATAACCCTATATTGTTGTAATATGGAAAATGAGCGACAGTGAAATTTAAGATGCTATATAGGGTCTATTTCAAATAAATTGAGGGGGTTTAATCTAATTTTATTTTTTATTTTTCTTAGAGCATTTGAATGAAAGCTTGTGCTGTAAATGTTTTTTTATCATTAATTTATTTTGAATTAATAACTACACAATAGTTAGTTCTGGATGTCGATGGAACTTAGCGTTGATTAGAGTAGTCTGAATCTAGAAATTAAATTTTTTTAAATTATCTAGAAATGTATTCTAGAGTCAGAGAATATTAAAATAAATATTTTCTATCTAACCGATATTTAATAAATATGAAAAATATATTTTCAGAAATAAACGCAATATGTATTTCATTGTGTGCACCTTTCAGTTGATAATTACTTTGAATGGAGGAAACCATTGGATCCTCATATTTGATTTAGCTCATTAAATATTAACGTTACACTGCGATAAAATCTTCTGCATATTAGAGTACACTCAAGGCAATACTGACCCAACTGGCAAAAAGATCGACATTAAAATGTAGTACAATCTATCGAAAAAGACTCGGGTTGATTAAATAAATGAAGGACAAACCATAATATAAACTCTGTGCCATCATCAATGATTATGTTAAATAGATCTCTGGGTAAGTCGTATTATCACCAGTCTGGTGCTGTACCACAAACCATGAAATGAACTCTGTTTGTTTAACATGGCCTTTAAGTTATAAATGAAATGTCCCTTGCCCTTTTTCCTTAATATCCCTTCAACAGAGGTAATTTTTAGCATTAGGTTATCATTGAATTTATAAGAATTAAGCTAAAAATCTGGAAAGTAACTAATGAAAGATCCGTTATAAGATTTATTACATATGATCTAATTTCAATAAGAGAGCAAGGAATATCGGAAAGTAATGAAACTTTAATTATTGTTGAGGTAATTTATTTCGCAACAAAGAAATAATACAAAAATTAAGCTTTAGGCCTATTTTCCCTCATGAAGGCAGCAGAACAGCTCCAAAGATTGAAGGCTGTCTCTTCAAGAGTGGCCTTCTTTTCGGTGCATTTTTCAACATGTTCGTTCACTTTCGCCTCATCACTGCTGAGTTTGCTGAAGATTTCACGTAATCTCTCCTTGTTAACAACACCATTGTCATCCATACTGCCAACTTTTTTGGAAACACACAGACAGAAAGCTCCAAGTTTGGGGGTGTATTCGATTTTTTCATTTTTCGATGCCCTCTCTCTGATATCTTCATCCAGTTTGAAAGCTGGATCGTCTTGGCATTCCTTGAAGGCGGTCTTATATTTGTCCCGTGTTTCACCTGATAGTACCTATAAGAGACAATAGAGGGAACTTCTTTCTCATTTATATGATCGGGAATATAATTTTTGTTGTAAAAAAAAATCGTAAATAGATATAGAAAAAAAAAAATGAAATCTTGCAGCTTATAAGCGAGCTCAAAAGGTTTAAAAACGCATAAAATATTCAGAAAAAATTTAGGTCATGACTTGTAATTACAAGGCGGTAGGTAATTTTTGTTTTCTCAATTAAGTTTATCTAAAAAAGATATCAATAACGAGCCACTGATCTTTTGATTTCTAATATTAAACAAAATAATATTTAGGAGCATCGAAATTTGCTTATCCTCTATAGTATTTTCACCCAAAAACAATAATAGGTTATTGTTTTATATAGAGAAAAATATTGAGATAAGTAAGACAGTTTCTGAGCTAATTTTGTACCCATTACCGTTGCTTCTTTAAATTCGAGGACGTTCTTAATTTCATTGTTTCCTTCAAAACTCAAGAATGATCTCTTATATCAAATTTACTATGAGGAACTCTATTGAGAATCTTGTCCATTTTGATACTATTGCAATTACAGAAAATTAATTTTATCAAGGTTCCTAGCAAATTTTTCCGACAAATTAACATATAAATTTATCAAACCATTGTCTTATTTTACTGAGATAACTGAACTAAACTAGGGGGAATATAAAATCATTTGACTTCAATTCAACTCTATTAAGAAAATGATAAGCTAATCCTACTTGAATAGTAACAAACTTACCAGAGACAAAGATGCAGCGAAAATTGCCAACAGAACGATTCCCTTCATTTTTGATTGTTTTGGTATGTTGCTCTAACAAAACTGACAACTGAATTATCATTTTATATACATACATTATCTCACATTTGCAAATTATGTAATGCATTTAATATAAACATTTTGTATGTATATTGGCCAATAGTCAAAATAGTATTGATAAACATTATGCCATTATTCTACGATACTGATAAAGTTGTTGATAATCATACAATAATTCATTATTGTCTAGAAGTTTCTTTCTTGATATTATATTAAACATATGAGTGTGCCGATGAGATTGATATATGTTTGAATTTTTTTTCTGAATTGTCCTTAAAGGACTTAAAAATGCTTTCCCCCAGTTTAGATAGAATGAAACCTTTCGTGTGGGAGTCTGACCGGCATTTGGCCGGTTTTATTGACAGACGAATCAAACGGTGGAGGTATACAATTCGACAGATTGTCTGGATTTTTTTTTGATCGACGATCCAAATCGATGAATCATACATTTCGACTGCATGTCTGCATGTTTTTTCTTATGAATATTCGCATATTCTCCATAGGAAACGTGCTCCAATTTTGATGTTTTTTTTTTTCTTTGCGCGAGGATTATTGGGAATTGGTCATTTTGAAACATGTCCTTCCCTTCAAAAACTTCCCAAAAGGTGATAAACATGCGACAAAAATTCAAGGGGCTATTCCTTGGCTTGGTCTAAGAATATTTTGTCGTATGATGATTTTTAAAAACCCTTTTGTATCGAAGATACAGGGTGAACACAATTTGCGACAACCACCTAGAATTATTAGGTATGGGGATATTTGAAGTCATCAGCTTACGCTACTCCAGTGGAGAATTTGGACGACTTGCAAAATCGGATAATTGCTGAATGTAACTCAATTAGAAACGACCCTGGTGTGTTTGAAAGAGTTCGGCAGTCAATAACGAGAAGATTGAATGCTTTTATCCAGGCTAGAGGAAGTCATTTCGAACATTTATTGTAGATTGAGCAACTTAACTGTACTTTTTGATAATAAAATTATTATTGCTCGCAAATTTTACTCGCCCTATATCTCCAAAGCAGACGGGTTCAAGAAAAATCATCATAGGACAAAATATTCCTAGAATAGGTCAATGAACAACTCTTTGAATTTTTGCCGCATGTTTACCCAACACCCTGTATATATATAGATTATGGCTCCTGACTAGTAGGTGCTGCAATATTGTGTAATTCATATACAGATGTTATTAAAATCCATGAAACACTACCAATAATGTACAAAATATTGCATTTGAGAAGTTGGAACAAAGTCTTGTTCATATACCTATAATTATTTGATAATATGTAAGTTTAAAAATTATGTAAGTACCTAGATAGTCGACGAAATTCACTGGAAATCAAACAAACTTAAATTGTATTTTTTGCTAAACACATTTACTAAACTCTTTATACCTAATATCTTGGGCTCTTTGTTATTCGTTTTGTATTCATAAATCATTGTTGATAATAATAATTCTACTTCTGGACAACAACTTATCATATTATTAGATACGTACCGGGAATTTTATCAACATCGTAGGATGGAAAAATATCTACTAAATATTCCTCATTTGGAGCATGGTGTAATACAAATTGTGCCTATTTAGATTTATTTTTTTCAATTGGGGGCGATCTTTAGATGTATATATATATAAGAGTGTTGGCGAACGAATTAGTGACAGTTTTGTTAGATCAACGAACACAACAATCAAACAATATGAAGGGACTGATTTTCTTGGCTATTGTCGCTGCAGCCTTATCACTAGTGAGTACCTATCTATTTTATTAATTTAAACTTTTTATTAAGGCAGTTATTGTTAATATATTTACATCTTTCGAATATAGTATAATGTTTTCATTTGGGGATTTTGTTATGAGCACAAAAACGTTGATTTTCCAGATAGAAATATAATAATCTAATATTTTATTTCATAAACTTGCAGTTATTTGGAAATAGAAAAAATAAATACATGGTACAAATAGCCCGTAAAATAATATAAAATCATAGACAAACTTATAATTCCAGCATATCAACATAAAAAATGTAAGAATAAATTGATTCTACATTCGTGAGTGAGAAGAATTTAAATAATTTTCTCAAATATTAAATCAATAAATTTGATTTTGAACAATGGTCTAAGTGCTTAAGTAAAAAAAAACGTGCAATATAACTGTTTTCTAGTCGAAATAAAATATTTACATATAACTTGTTTTATTCAAAGTTGAACTATCCCGAATCCCGAAATAGTTTTTGACTAAATCTACTATCTAATAATTTGTTCTACTTGTGGTACAAAGAAAAATAGTTGAATACCGGTAGCTGGGAGAAATATTAAAGTTGAAACTAAGAATCATATATACCAATCAATATCTTCTTCGCGATGTCTATTCTTGAATAACATACCAAACAAATATTTCCGAAACGAAATGAAACAATCAATTTACAATAGTTTTATGGAACCTTACATTCGATTTTTGTCAAAAATTGTCATGTCCTTTTAAATGAAACACCCTGTATACAATGCAATATTTGAGCTCTTCTAAAAGTGTAAAGTAAAGTAAAGTAAGTAACAATTGTTGTTTGCCTTTAAAATATATAATAGTGGAAATTTAATCTATTGTTTCGATTCCACATCTTATACATTAATTTAATATTTTCCGCAATATCGCGTTATGAATTTCAAAATCAATTTACAGACTGATCCGAATTATTATGGATTAACTTGAAAAGCTTCTCAGCAGATAAAATTAATTAAAAAAGTTCATATAAACTTATCTCCCAAAACGCTTTGTTTTCGAGAAACGGTGTGTTGAAATATTGAAAAAAATCGTTTTTCTTATTTTTAGAAAAACTTAACTAGATTTTGCTTTCAATCTTTGTAGGTAGTATTGCCACTTCAAAGCAAATGTATAGCATTATAAATACGTTTTTGTTTTACCAGTGGCGTTCTTGAGACCATTTTAATTAATTTAAATAATAAAACAATTGTACACCAACGGTTCATCGCAATTATGTTAACAAATTTAGATATTCTGATCAATTCTAAACAAAAATGGTCTCTTTAGTCTTTTCGATAAAACGGACCGTTTCGAGAAAAATATAATTATTGTTTGCATGTGCACCAAATATCTTAGGTTTGCAAATGTGATGTAAATAAAAACGAATTGAAATTGCGCGAATTATCTTAATTTAATTGGCAAACCGAAGATATTAAGTGCACATGCAGAAATAATTTTTTTTTCGAGAACGGTTCGTTTTAGCGGAAAGACTAAAGAGACCATTTTTGTTCAGAATTGATCAGTATATTAACAAAACCTTAAACCTTTGGCGTAATTTTTTTAAATTATTTAAAATAATTGAAATGGTTTCACGAACGCCACTGGTAAAACAAAAACAATTGTTTATTATGCTACAAATTTGTTTTCTAAGTGGCAATAATACCTACTAAGTTTGAAAGCAAAATCTAGAAAATCTAAATATAATAAAAAACGATTTTTTTCGCAATATTTCAACACCCCGCATCTACAAAACGAAGCGTTTTTGGTGATAAGTTTATATGAACTATTTGGATTATTTTTATCTGCGGAATACGCTGTTAAAGTTTCTTCATTATAATTCGGACCACCCTGTATAGAATAATGTTTATCTGATTGTTATGGAAGTTTTATTGGAAGCACTTTTTGTTTTGATAAACACTGCGAATATTTTCCGTAGAAGAATCACTTGTTTACTTATTGAAATAATAATGATCAACAGGATTTTAGTAGAGTTCATAAGTAAAATATACAAAATATTGTTGAAAAAGTTTCAATTTTATTCATAAAAATCTCAAAAGTCTTATGTGCTCAAAATCGTTCTTAGTGATGATTGAATTTTCTAAGAAGTTCACCCGTTCCGTTAATATTCTTCTATCTAAAAAAAATCATGATTTCTCATATGATATGCTTTTTTATAATTCTGAAATTGAATGACTTGATAGTTTTGACATATTAAGTTTTATGAAACCGTTTCAATATATTTTTGAAACATTAAATTAAATTAAAAGATTCACATACAAAATCTTAGTTCGATCCTAAGTTATTGTTTTGGACTTTTGTACAATTTATCTAGAGAATACATAGTAATAAATTATATTCGAATTATGACACTTTCAAGCATTTTCAACATTTTCTTTGATCTTAGGTCGTATCAAATGACGTAGCAGATAAGTACAAAAACGCTTTCAAAGAATGCAACGATGATCCAGCATTGAAATTGGATGAGGCCATTAAGGAGAAGGTATCCAAAAATGAGAAGATCGATTACACTCCCAAACTTGGAGCATTCTGTCTGTGTGTTTCCAAGAAATTGGGCAGCATCGATAACAATGGCGTTGTTAATGTTGAGCGAATACGCACCAGATTCAGCAAATTCATCACCGATGAGGCCAAGTTGAACGAGCAAGTTCAGAAGTGCACCGAAAAGAAGGCTACTCCCGAAGAGACAGCCTTCAATATTTGGAGTTGCTCTACTGCCGTTATGAGGGAGAACAGACCAGTTGCTTGAGCTTTTTTTTTATCAATATATTATAATAGAAAATAAATGGTTATGAGTTTGATATTCTTATATTTTCAAATATTCCTGATTTTTAAAGAGTGAGTATTTATTATTTTATGAATCCCCATACGGACTAGGAACCTGAAATTTCATATTCTCACCTTAATCGGGGCCATATAAATGGACTATTCTAGAAATTAACTCATTCCTTGAAAACTCAAAACACGTTCCATCTGTCTTTTATTATTCCAGCCCAAACATTAAGTCATACTGAATGTTGCGTATAAATTGGGGATTTTCTGCTGCCTGAAATCGAACATTTTGACAATTATTGTTCCTGTTTATCAATATAAATAATTTTGGAGTCAAAAGCCTGGCTCCCATTGAACTTTGCACTCATCGTTTCACAAAACTCTGAGCGGCGGTGTCCATCATCTTCGTTCAGCTCATGCATTAGATTAACGAAAACATCTAGTGCCTAATCAAAAAGTATGCCATCCTCATAACACACATAGAAGCCGGGACAGTACCAAAAACGTTCAAAATTATCGGTCAAAGGTGCTCCAAGGCTAAAGAAAAGTTGTATTGAATATTTAGCCAAATCAAAATTGTAAAAATATACAAGATATTCCAGTTAAAAACACGTCGATAATCTTATACCTTTTTAATGATTCACCCTGTATAATATTAAGTAAAAACATGCGCGTTCTTGAACCAAAACCGAGGGTTTCTGAAAAAAATCAACCATAAATATTTACTGAATTTTACTCCATACTGACTCCATATGCAAGGAAAAATTTTGTTGATGATATTTGTTGATATTAAAATTGATAGCACTATGATTTATAAAAAAGAAAATTCGGGAATCGCGTTCATTTTTTCATCAGCACTAAAAATAAGAAATAGAGAAAGAAAAAATATGTCGGATCAAAAGTTTGCTACTGCTGCAACGAATCAAAGGCCTGCAGACTCGACATTTACATTTTAATAATATCGTCACATCTATTAACGAAAATTATTCCTAACCCAAGCTCTGCCACATGAAATACAGTATTCATATATTAGGAGAATCATAGTTTATCAGTTCATATATTATAAGTTCTATTTCAACTTTCAATCGCTCCATTCGCATTACATCCAACAGGCATTCTATATGTTTGTTGATGCAACTCGTCGATTGCTAGGACCGGTCAACTAACTCTACATTCAACTCGTTGATAGAGTTAGAGGTGAACGTGTCTGTTCATTTGGAAATTTGTCAACTCCCAACCAATTTAATCAGCCATTTGATTGTAAGAAGGTGAGTGGTAAGTAGGCGATTATTTAGAGACATGAAGGTTTTTTTTTGTTCTGTTAAGCTCCTATCATAATAATTAAGATCATACATCTGATTCGCTTCCATGCCATATTGTAACGCGACGGTTGGTAACTCCACGAATGGTAACGGACAGTTCGTGATGCCGATAATCCCTAACGGCGATACTTCGTAACAACGACAATTCGTTACTAGAATCATTCGTAACGGTAAAATTCGTAACGTCAAGACTTGCGTGTTACTTACCCATCAAAATTTGTTACCCGATGGAACTTTCAAAGTTGTGATTGAAATATTTTTCCAACCTTATATTACTTTTAACTTGATGGTGTCTCATTTCTCTGTGTTTTTGTGACTGCGAAATAAGACTGAAGAAACTTATCGAAGATTGTTACGAACCTATAAAAAACATTCATAATCCATATTATTCGCAGTTCATCTCAGAGTAGTCAAACATCAAAAAATGTACCTGATACAAATTTATCGGTACAAATACCTTCAACTAAATTATCTTTTTGAGTTATCTAATCAAAGTCATTCCACAGCACATTCAACAACATATATTCAGGCAGTTGAAGCAGTCATTAGATTAGGATTTGAAATAACTACTTGCAATAATGATAATATTAAAATCAAAATATGTTCAAGAAATTATTAATAATTTGATAAGGACTCCATCATGATTTGACATTATCAGTTATAAATAAATGTCAATGGTTGGATATTAATTTGTCTCCATATACAACATTTTGCAGTATAAATAGAAAAAAGACAGAGTTAGAATGAGAGTATTTCTGTAAACACAACCAAGATGAACAGTGCCGTCCTTTTGGCCATTATTGTTACTGTTATTTCACCAGTTGTGAGTATAATTTTTTCAAGCATAGTATCACTACAATAAATACTCCTTTTAACCTTTAAAAATAAAAATTAACCAACAAGACCGATTTTGGATATACTATAAAGGGGGTTAAGAAAACTTTACCTTGAAACTGTCAAACAAGATTTCCTATGAGCTTTTTGACACAAAAAAAAGTTACCTAAACATCCACCTTCCCTAGATATTTTCTAGGATATCCAAAGATAGATTAAAAAAATACAATCAAAAGATGTTTTTCCTGTTTTCTTACTCTGGTGATTTAATATGATATGTAACATTTTCATGGTCGCTGTTATTTTGATGTTCATGGACGGAAATCCTTCATTGACTGTCAGCAATAATGATGATTTATGATTGTAATTATAGATAAAACGTTTAACTTTATAAATATGTTATTCATACAGGTACTGTCAACATATGTAAAGGGTGACTACGAAAAAGCATTTGAAGAATGTAATCAGGATAGAAACACCAAACTGCCTGAATTATCAAGAATCTTGGCCAGCATAAACTTGGAATTACCATTTGATGAGCGGGTAGTCGCTTTCACCAAATGTATTTGCTACAAAGTGGGGATTCTAAACGAGCAAAATGAGGTGAATGTTGACCAACTGAGGAGCATGTACAAAACCCTCACCACAGATGAAACAGTAGTGGATGAGCTGTTGCGCAAATGTTCTGTGAGAAAATCAAACACTGCGCAGACTTCTTACAATCTGTGGAGTTGTACGGCTGCATTTTTACGAGGAAATGAATTATCCGAACAAAACAATAGATCACAATAATTTATTAGAATAATAAATAAATATAAATATAAATAAATCGTAATATTATTAAAATACCTCCCACAAGCAGAATGTTTATATATATATATATATATATATATATATATATATATATATATATATATATATATATATATATATATATGTTTATTCTTGTTTCTTGAGTCTGCTGATATGTTAAGTTTTGATTCTTTCTTGGGTTTGGGATTCTTAGATTTGGTCTTCTTCATTTGTATTACAAAATTAATTTAGAGCTGGGAGTTCATTAATAAAAAATAATAAAAAATAAAAGGTCCTTCTGTGACATTAAACTTGATAATTAATTACGATGGTAAAATAAAATAAACTTAAATTTTTATTCTTCTTGTGTATTGCTAGTCTCGCTTATATTTTTGATTTTGTTCTTTGTTTTCATCTTGTGGGATGCTTTTGGATTCATATTTGCTTTTTAATTCTTCGTTTAAGATGGAAGTGGAGAGTGGAAATCGTTTCAGAAACGACAAAAAGTTGTATTTCTATTCATCAAAATCAATAAACATATTTAAATAATTGAATCAAATTAATTGATATAAATATTACAGGGCTCATGACAGAGATGTTGTATTTTGAAGTCAAAAATAAAATGAGGACTCGATATCTCGAATCATTTCGTTCTGTTGATATTAATTTGAATTATTTTCCGTTAAGAAAAGATTGATACATTATTGTAGCATTATAGAATCTATTTGATAAATCGTTTCAAAAACATTACATTGGAGGACAAATTGATTGCGTTATAATTAATGATTATTTTGCAAATATATCAAATAGAGATTAGGTGGTATAAATAAAAAAAAATATCCCAGTTAAATTGACAGTCACTTACCATAGCAATAACAACCAAGATGAACAGTCTAGTAGTCTCTTTGGCCATTGTTGCTACAATATCTAAGTATTTTTTTTCGATCATGATCTAGTATCTGAAGATGGTATATTTACGTAACTTTATATATTTTTCATATTAGGTTAATTTAATTTGGGAATGTAGTTATTACGATAATTCGCACATTCGAATTTATAAAAAAATCAACTGCATGTTGTTGTATATCAATAAACAAATCCAAAATGAGTCTGTTATAGGAATTTATATATACCTATGTATAAAATATAAAGATGATTCTGGGAGATGCAAGATTTCGAGAATATGTATTATCTTCTTCAGGGCAAAAGTTGCGAACTTATAAAATAAGTCACTAAAATGATAGAGATTCTAGTTATAGCAAATCTTTAATAAAGTAACCTTTAAATTAAAATAATTTTAAATTGTAACCATTATTCTCACTCATCTTCCTATAAAGAAGAAAAAAATCAAAAAAACAATAATTCTCGTAGCTACAGACTGTTGTCGTGATTCATCCTGTAATTAGCCTTATATCCGTATCCCAAGTAATGCCCCTATCACACTAACCGTTTTCGGGTGACATTTACCAATTTCATTGTCAATTTCTGCCAATCAGCCTTCATCGGTCAACGGTTACCGTAGTGCTAATTGGTGGAGATAGCGGTCAATGTAATATAAAAACTCCAATTTGCAATGCACAAATCAGAGTTGATACATTATACGCGATTTCCTAAAAATCATTAATCTGATACACCTCCAGTGGAATATATTTTCTTATCAATTTATTTCAACCAATCAATGTTCATTTTACACACAGGTATTGTCAATTTACCAAGAGGGTGCATATGAATTAGCATTTAATCAATGTTATGCAGATCCCAATATCAAACTGGATCCGGAATTAGGTGGCATGGCTTTGGCATGGCATCGTTTACCGTACACTCCGAGAGTGGTCGCTTTAACCAAATGCATTTTCAAGAAAATTGACATAGTCAACGACAGAAACGAGGTGAATACTGAGCAACTGAGACAATTCTACAGAACCATGATCTCAGATGACGTCAGAGTTGATAATTATGTGAAAAAATGCTCTGTCCAAAAGGCTACCACTGAAGAGACGGCTTACAATATTTATCATTGTACGGGCACATTTGTATGAAAAAATATATCGGTGGAAAGATAATAAATATTATTACTTAATAAACTATTTCAATATACTGTAACGGTATTTTATAATTAAACTGGGTTCTATTTATTTTCACTTATTTATTTACACCACTATATACAAATTTATATTCACAGGATTACTTAGCGCTTAGTGCTGTATTTATATTCAGTGTTCTCTGCGCTAGTGCACTCACGCTCAAATCAACTTTTATGTTTGTTGTTTTTCTACATAAAAATAGATTTTTCTCTAAAACGGTCGACTCTAGAGCTCATGACCAGTTGTACGTTTTTTGCGTAGAAAACATTGACGGTTCAAATGGACGTGTCAAAATCGTAATTTTTCCATTGGCGTGGAAATTCGGGAGAAAAATACCCCACTACTTCTTCAAAATCTTCACCAATTATGACTTAACAAAAATGTTTTCTGTATGATAATCGGTTTCGGAGATATTCACAAAAAACTATTTTATTTTTTCAATTTCAACACCCTGTATTTCGAAAATGCTGCATTTTAGAGGATAAGTTAATATAAACTTTTTTTCATATTTTTGAACGAGCTATCACATCCGCAAGTCGTGCGCATATATAATGAAACACCCTATATAGTGAATTATCATCAAGTAAATATTGAAATATTAGAATTGCACTTTGAACTCAAAACAATAAACAATCACGCATATTATTCATTTTCTAAAGATCATTCCGACTTAGATCATGATTTGAAATATTTTAATTATTTGCTTCAACGATAATATACAATCAAATTATATGAGAAAGTTAAAAATAATTTGATAAGAACTTCAACATGATTTGACACTATCTGTTATAAATTCATAGTTGCTTAAGAAATTTCCTTATCAATGATTTGATAGTATAAATAGAAATAGAAATACAGTTGAAACGATAGTATTTCCACAAATACAATAATTATTAAGATGAACAGTCCCGTTCTTTTCGCCTTTATTGTTACTCTATTTTCACCAGCTGTAAGTATAATTTCATCAAATATATACATTCTAATATTACTACAATAAAAATTCCAGTTACTGTTAAAGCCAGAAATTACATTTGTATTGAAAAATATGTGCCTTTATAAATACTTAGTCTCTGCTTACCAAATTTTATGAAAATATACGAGCTAAAATCTAACACATTTTTCCCTTGTATAACAAATAACCATTATAGGTATTGTCACATTACATACCGGATGATTACGACATAGCCTTTGAACAATGCAATCAAGATCCAAATACCAAACTAACAGAATCACTAAGAGCCAAAGCCCTCTTAATCTTGGATTTACCATACGATAAGCAGGTAGCCGCTTTCACCAAGTGTATATGCAAAAAACTTGATATCGTGAACGAGAAAAATGAGGTGAATATTGACCAACTGAGGGACATCTACAAAACCCTCACCACCGATGAAGTCGAAGTGGAGAAGTTAGTGCGTAAATGCTCCGTCAGGAAGGCTACCGCTGAGGAGACTGCTCACAATCTGTGGAATTGTACGGCTGCATTTAGACGAGAAAAAGAATCACCCGAAGATAAATTATAATACGATCGCTTGACAGATCATTATTATCTAATAAAATGATAATTTTAATAGGTATTTATGCAATTCGAGATATTTCTTTCAATGTATGCAACCTCGTTTCGTATAGTAATACAATAATACATTTTCTGATAAAACTCAAATAATACTCATCATCAAAAAGTAAATATTTCTTGGTTCAATTTTGAAGAACATATTCTAACGTGAGAGACCAGTCAGTATAGGCCCCAAGAAGACTGGAAAGATGAGATCAAACTCAGCCTAAAAGTCGTGTAAAATTTTGTACGCATATCTTTCGTAAATGCGTCTTTGCGCATCATGCCGTACGCAACGAGCGGCTCTCGCTTAAAAAAGACAGCAGATCATGATCACGAAGATAAATAATAAGAACAAATAGTTAAGGCAACTGTCTAGATGTTCGTTAATGTTCGTTGTACCCGAGGCCACGCTATGATATGCAACTTCTGTAATCTCATGTGGCTACGTAGAGAAACATAGGAAGTTTACTCTCCTTGTATCCAGTCTTCTTGATAGGCCCGAAAGGTGAAATTACGCAGAGAGTTCTTGGAGTGACGTTTGTTGCTACACGTCACGCTAACAATTAATTAATTAGTGTTCCTGCAAGTTTTATTTTATAACAAAATGTTATGTTTATTTAAATGATAGATATATTGATAAAATAAGAGAATTATTATGATTTTTTTGTGAATAAATATATTTTCCACTTATTAAAATTGAAGCAGAGAGCATAATATCTTATCTTTTGCTAACGGTTGCAATGTCACTCGATGTGGTAAAAGAAATGTTCCATCCTTCATCGACTCAAATCTCTAGATTTATTTGAATTATTTTTCCACATTCATAATCCATATTGTTCAAAGTTCATCTCAGAGTAGTCAAACACATCAAAAACGTACCTGATACAAATTTATTGGCACAAATACCTTCAACTGAGTTATATTTTCGAGTAACTCAATCAAAGTCATTCCACAGCACATTCAACAACATATATTCAGGCAGTTGAAACAGTCATTAGATTAGGATTTGAAATAACTACTTGCAATAATGATAATATTAAAATAAAAATATGTTCAAGAAATTATTATTAATTCTATAAGGACTCCATCGTGATTTGACATTATCAGTTATAAATGTCAATGGTTGGATATTAATTTGTCTCCATATACAACATTTTGCAGTATAAATAGAAAAAAGACAGAGTTAGAATGAGAGTATTTCTGTAAATACAACCAAGATGAACAGTGCCGTCCTTTTGGCCATTATTGTTACTGTTATTTCACAAGTTGTGAGTATAATTTTTTCAAGCATAGTATCACTACAATAAATACTCCTTTTAACCTTTAAAAATAAAAATTAACCAACAAGACCGATTTTGGATATACTGTAAAGGGGGTTAAGAAAACTTTACCTTGAAACTGTCAAACAAGATTTCCTATGAGCTTTTTGACACAAAAAAAAGTTACCTAAACATCCACCTTCCCTAGATATTTTCTAGGATATCCAAAGATAGATTAAAAAAATACAATCAAAAGATGTTTATCCTGTTTTCTTACTCTGGTGATTTAATATGATATGTAACATTTTCATGGTCGCTGTTATTTTGACGTTCATGGACGGAAATCCTTCATTGACTGTCAGCAATAATGATGATTTATGATTGTAATTATAGATAAAACGTTTATCTTTATAAATATTTTATTCAATCAGGTACTGTCATCATATGTAAAGGGTGACTGCGAAAAAGCATTTGAAGAATGTAATCAAGATAGAAACACCAAACTGCCTGAATTATCAAGAATTTTGGCCAGCATAAACTTAGAATTACCATTTGATGAGCGGGTAGTCGCTTTTACCAAATGTATTTGCTACAAAGTGGGGATTCTAAATAAGTAGAATGAGGTGAATGTTGGCCAACTGAGGAGCATGTACAAAACTCTGAACACAGATGAAACAGTAGTGGATGAGCTTGTGCGCAAGTGTTCTGTGAGAAAATCAAACACTGCGCAGACTTGTTACAATCTGTGGAGTTGTACGGCTGCATTTTTACGAGGAAATGAATTATCCGAACAAAACAACAGATCTTGGAATGATAAATTATTATAATTAAATGATAATATCTATTATTAAATGACTTCCCACAGACAGGAGGTATATAAAGAATTCAAACAATAAACATATAAAAATAATTAAATCAAATCAATTGATTTACAGGAAAAAAGTTGTATCCTGAAGAAAAAAATAAAATAAAGACTCAGTTTCACCAATCATTTTGTTTTTAATTATAATATGTTGATATTATTCTGACTGATTCTTCGTTAAAAAAAAAGAATGATACATTATTGTAGCATTATTGAACATTTTTTTAATAATCAATTTGATAATGGAACCAACTCGCTTGAAAACATTGATTGTGTTATGAATAATGATTATTTTACATATCTATATATTAATTAGAGTTTAGGTGGTATAAATAAAAAACACGTCCGAGTTAAATTCACAGTAACCTACCATACAATAACAACCAAGATGAATAGTCTTCTCCTTTTGGCCATTGTTGCTACAATATCTTTACCACCTGTAAGTATATATACATTTTTCGATCATGCTCTAGTACCAGAAGATGGTATATTTACGTGTAAAATTAAAAGAATTTCATATTAGGTAAATTTTATATGGGACTGTACCTTCTGTGGTCGTTCGCACAAAAAATTCAACTGCATGGTGTTGTATAAGTAACAATAAACATGTCCATAATGAGTTTGCTTCTTGAAAGTTTTTATATGTATATAAAATAAAAAGATGATTCTTGGATTTGCGCTCGTTTCATATATACAATTCTTCGAAATAAACCAAGCTTTCGAGAATATTTGTTATCTTCTTCAGGGAAAATATTGTGATATTTAACTTAAAACTTTCGAATAGAAAAGATCTCATTTATTTATTCTAAACTCACAACTTTACACTCACGAAGACTATGGGATAGTTAGAAATATTTTCATATGCGGGCGATATTTTTCTTATACATATAGACAAAGCTGAAAAAAATCCCTTCACAACAACGTATCGACATTTAAAGTAAGAAATATATAAAAAACGATTAAAATATTCTTCGTTGTGGTAGGCCATAATAGTTTTTTTTCGAAATTTGAAAATTTCAGACGACGAAATTAAAGAAGAGACCAAATCCGGCAGCAATTAAGCTGAACATTTTTCAAAAACATCAAAGTTTTTCGAATTATGGCATTGATAAAGTCTGAAATTCGTGTATTTCCGCGATGTTTTGAAATCTGTGATTAAGTATAAGCAACGCATTATCTTCTTTTGTGAACGTTGATTGATTTTGAAAACTATTGTTACACTCAAAAGTGTGAAATAAATATGTTTTAGAAAAAATCTACCGACTTTACTTGTTGGTGCACTGAAAAATACAAAATAATATTAATTCTATTGGTACTGGTAATTTGGAAGTTGGTGCCAAAAGTTTTCTCTATCTAACTACAATTGCAAAACTTGAAAATTACCAGTAGATTCCAACAGAATCAATATAATTTTTTGTTTTATTTTTGAGTGCACCAACTAATAAAGTCGATCCAATTTATTGTAAAAAATATTTATGACCTACTAAATTCGGAAATATTTTGCTGCGTCTTTTTGAATTAACATACATAGTTTCTATCTTTATTTATTGGTAAGAAATAGGGCACCCATAAAATAATAAAAGTTGTACGGCATATTTTTGAATATAAAAAAGATAGAATATTTTCAATAATTCCATCATCTTCGTCTTGGTGCCTAGAACTTGCATATCTCTCCAAGTATTAAATGAGCTAATAAATAAAAACAATATAACGTTTATAAATATTTTGTTCATATAGGTCCTGTCATCTTATGTGCCAGGTGACTACGAATTAGCCTTTGAACAATGTAGTCAAGATCCAAACACCAAACTGACAGAACTATTAAGAGCCAGAGCCATCGTAAACTTGAGCTTACCATACGATAAGCAGGTAGTCGCTTTTACCAAATGTTTGTGCTTCAAAGTTGAGGCTCTCAACGAGCAAAATGAGGTGAATGTTGACCAGCTGAGGAACATTTACAAAACCCTCACCACAGATGAAACCAAGATGGCGGAGTTATTGCGTAAATGCTCTGTCCGCAAGGCGACCGTTGAACGGACTGCTTACAATTTGTGGAGTTGTACGGCTGCATTTAGACGAGAAAATGAATCATACGAAGAAAACTAGTGTGAATTCATACTATTGATAAAATGTAATAAAAAATTTAATTTTATAATGATATTTATTTAAAGCAAAATCCTGATTCAATCACTGATTTATCCACATAAAATCGTTGAACCTAGAAACCTAGAACCTAAAATAAATAGCCATTTCGTTTCGAATCTTTATGAATCTTTATGAAAATACTCCTGAAAATAAATAAGCAAACAAGAATTTCGTAATTTTCTATAAATCATCCCCTTGGCGGTAAAGTGGGATAAATTTAAAAATCGATTTATTGATGTATTTGGAACCTTGATCACTAAAATGGCAAAAGAAGGCGAAGTACGATACTACCGTAAGATAATTTTCATATAGAAATATACCTACTGCAATTGTTCGCAGTTTCGAGCTTATAAAAAAAACAGCGGGATCGTGTTGTCATTGTCAATAAAGAAGTCCAAAATGAATGGACTGAGCCGAGTTTTCGAGAATGTTTATTCTCTCCGTCAGGGCAAACTATATATCGTACAAAATTATTTCAACAACAACAAATTACTATTTAAACTACTTACAATCGTAAACAGGAATTATTTCATAACCACCATTCAGAATTTTCAATAGTTATTTACAAGTCACGCATTAAAATTGAAAGTTTTAAAGGTTCAGTGAAAAGAAAAAAGGTTAATATTTAAATAAAATTATGCATTAGAAACATATCTAAATATATACCACGACACAGACTAGACTGAAATATAATAAAACCGCTCCATTTAAAAAAAAACTGCTAAAATTATAATAGGTTGAAATATTTCCTTCAAATATTAAAATAATATGATATTTAATTTTGGCATGGAGTAAATATCTAATGGAATTAATTTGATAAGAAAGCCAACACAATTCAACAATATTACTTTGTAGAACAGATTGGTGACTTTATAATTAATGATTATTTTGTCTTTGATGGAGATTAGGCGGTATAGACATATCTCGAGTAAAACAGGATTAAAGATGGGTCTATAAGAGTTATTAAAGATATTTAAACTTATTAAAAAATGTGCATATTTTTGGTTAAAATGTATTGCGATCGGTAAATACTGCTTTTATTGTTCACATATTCGTAGCATATAGATTTCGAAATAAATATGAATGTGTAATATGAATGATAAATATACCAAAACTCAGCTGTATCACCAATCGACTTCTCAACCCCCAAACACTATACATACTGAAACTTATATCTGCGGAGCCATTCTTGAAATAGCTTGTGTGGACCTCGAGAGTCACACCGATTAAATATGAAAGTATCGGCAATCGATTTCTCGACTCTAAAACCCCCTTTTTGCTAATTCTTACCAAAATCTGCTAACCCTTCCTTGAAATAGCTAGTGTATACCTTAAGGGTCGCAATATATTAGATATGTACAAATTTTCATCGAAAATTTCCGATTAAATTAACAGAAATTCATATTAACAACTTTTATTTAAGAAAATGGGTTTTGTTGAAAAACAAAAAGGTTAAAGGTGATCAGTATGCGAACCCAGGAACTCTAGGTTAATACCCGGAACCTTAACTTCAACTGTGAGCTTGGCGTCACCTGCTCTTGAGTGTTCCCTCACGTTAGAATATGTTATACAAAATTAACCCAAGAAATATTTGGTTCTGAAAATAAATATTTCTTCTATTATTCTAAAGTCTTATTAAATCCTGAAAAAAATTGAAAAGGACTATCTTTTATCTGTAACTAAGCAAAACGAGGCTGCATGCATAAAAACAACATTTATTTCGAATTGTACATACAATATACCTCCTGCTTGTGGAAAGTCGTTTAAAAATATTATCATTTATTTTTAATAACGTAAAAAAATGTATTATTCTAATACATTATAATGATCTATCAAGCGATCATCACTAGTTTCCTTCGACTGATTGTTTTGCACGTAAAAATGCAGCCGTACAACTCCACAGCTTATATGCACTCAGCGCAGTGCTAGATTGTCGGCTTCATCTGTAGTGAGGGTTTTGTAAATGTTCCTCAGCTGGTCAAAATTCACCTCATTTTGCTCTTTGAGAAGCCCCACTTTGTAGCAAATACATTTGGTAAAAGCGACTACCCGCTCTTCAAATGGTAAATCCAAGTTTAAGCTGGCCAAGATTCTTAATAATTCGGGCAGTTTGGTGGTTCGATCTTGATTACATTCTTCAAATGCTTTTTCGTAATCACCCCTTACATAAGATGACAGTACATGTATGAATTCAATATTTAGAAAGATAAACGTTTTGTAATAATAATTTACAGAATAAATGTTCTTTATTGCTAACTGTAAATAGCCATGTTTGGGAATGATGGATACCCATCCTAGTAATGACAGCGACCAAGAAAACATATCATATACAAATTCCCAGAAATAGCAAAAAACTGAAAAAGACTTACAATCGTATGATTTTAATTTATCCATGGATATCTCAACCATTGTCAAGGGAAGGTGGAGGTTTATGTAACTTTAATTGTATGGAATGAAAAGATAACAAAAAAGAGATTATGCAAAGAAATCTTGGATGATAGTTTCAAGTAAAGCTTTTCTCATCTTCCTCTACATATCCAAAAATCCGCCTTCTCGGTTATATTTTATTTTTAAACTAGCTGACCCGACAGACGTTGCCCTGTCTTAACAAAAGCAAAAACAATATCTTGGTTTTCTAAATTCTCATCCATGACAACAATAGCAACTTCATCAATTGTTGCCGTATTATAGCGTCTTGAGTCCTTGTCCTGCAGGCGTCTTATCCGCTTTGCTGACAATTTTGTGGTAATCAGATGACATGCGGTTTAATGCAGTCTTGAATAATACAACCAATTCGTTGTCTGATGAAAAAACATTTGAAGTTGCTCCACACTTGGTCTGTTGGCCGATTTATTGTGTGCATAACGCTGATCGACTAGTTTTGCTGAATCGCCCATGCAATAAATTTGCAAAAATTGTACCACCATGTGACTTTAAAGCATTGCCATTCCCTCATCAACTTTTGACTGGCTGCATTTGGTTATTCACTTAGCTACAAACCTACTGTACGCAACTTTAATTGATATATGATTTCAATTGAAAATTACCAACGTATTCAGGCACGTGGTGGTAAAAGTTTATTGTTTTACAATATAGTTACCTTGAAAGTTAGAATAAAGTTGTCTTGAATAATTTTGTTGCGCCAAATGACTTCATTTGAAAACAATTATTGTATTCCTGTATTTGAATTAAAAATGTATAGAATCTGTCCCATTTCCGTAAACCAATGAATGCAAAGGCTCTGGTGGCAGTACCAATGGCGTCAATTTGACTTTACCGCTCCCGCAACACAATTCAGGGGCTTCATTCTTTCAATATAAGGTGTGATTGATTTAACTTACTGAGATGAATAAGCACTTCTCAAAAACTCACTGTATAATAAATTGAAATGAAACTATTATTTATCAACCGATCCATCTATGTTAAACGATATTTGCGGCTCGCGTTCTGTCAATTGCTGACAGTTATTTCAAACAACTGACATTTATCAAACAACTGTATGTACTGTATGTAAAATTAATATTGTCTTTAAGTTTTCATAATTTTTTTTAAATATAGTAATGTTCCACTCAACTTTCTTATTTTTTTCGTTCATAAGAACCTTCTTCTGATAATGAAAACAACAAAAAAGAATTAGCAAAATCGGTTCAGCTGCTCTCGAGATTTGCGCTTAGCAACACATTCAGCGATTAATTTTTATATTGAAGATAGAAGAAGATGTGTATTTGAGTATTTACAACTGGGAGAATACTGTAACAATAATGGCCAAAGCTACGGGATTACTCATCTTGGTAGTATTTGCAGTATTTACTACTGTAGTTTCAACTCTGTCCCTTTTTTCATTTATACTGCCAAATCTTTGATATGACGGCAACTTAATCTCCAACTATATACATTTATTTATAACAGATAGTGTCAAATCATTATCGACTCCTTATCAAATTACCTATTAATAATTTCTCGAATATATTTTAAAATCCATATCATCATTATTACAAATCGTTATTTCAAATAATAATCTAATAATGACCGCCTGAATGTTTTGTTTGAATGTGACTACTGGGATATGAAGTGCGATTAATATAGATAATGAATGTTGAAACATAATTCAAGTAACTTATTAAAGATTTAAGTTGCTGAAGGTGGGAAATATTTTCTCTCCCGTATGGTAGCAATCGTCGGCTTAAGATGACGTATGACATCGTTCCCTGAAGTTATTCATAAGTAAAAATAATTCAAGATCCTATTTTCTTTTCCCCATCAGACCTGGTCAATGGTCAATATTTTAAAGGCCACTGGAATCGTCATAGAGGAAACAATGGACTGAGTCTTGGCTTCTTTAGCCTCCAAAAATATTTGCAAAAAAATTCACGTGCTCTGGTTCGGGCAAACCAATGGCGCCTATTCTGTTGAACGCGCTGATAGGATTCATGACTCTGATGCGACAATGCCTTATTTTTATGATTTAAATGGCAAATCGAAGACAGAAGAGCATGTGGGTATGTGGTCAATATCTGAATTATGCGCAGAAGATTGGGTACATATATTGCTAAACTCGATACCGTGGACACACAAAGAACTCACCCTGTATATATATACCTGTATGTATAGAGGTATATATGTATATTCAAATAAATTAATTCTGCGTGTCGCTTTTTGGGGTAAAAGGGGTGACAAACGCACATTGCGTGTGTAAACCTATTAACTGAGATTTATAATATGTCGCACAAAGTGTACCTACCAGAAATTAGGGTGAGTAATTCACGGCTTTAGAAATTCTACAATGATATTACTTTTGGAATCTTAATATTCACACGCCATCTGTTGTTGTTGAAATTATAAGGTCGTTATTTTATTTTCACAAATAACGTTGTCATCTAAATGATATGAGACATTTACGTGCCTAATTCTCCGTCTGAACTGGGGGAGAAAAAAAAAATGTAAATCGTGCTGCTCAATTCTGTGAAATGGAAATGTGGTTTGGGGTGAAAAAAAAATATAAATGGGCAAGAGCATGAGACCTAATATTGACCCTTGAGGGACTCCGGAATACATCCCAACTGCAGTAGATTTATTTCACCTAAATTCGGTTTAACTCCGACTTTCTAAATAACTGCCAAGAAGTACAAACTAGATTCATCCTAGTTGTAACAGTTCAACTTCTCTAATAGAATACAATAAGATATAAAGACGAAAGCCCTTGAAAGATCCCAGCATATATAGCACTGACATATTGCCCTTTGCAAATGTCTCCGCAATTTCTGTCTATCTGTGACACGATTTTCTTGGAAACGGATCGACGTGTCTTAACCTAATAATTCTCCAAAACCGTTAACCTACAATTATTCATGAAGTATGCCTTAAATCACTAGATAAATCATGTGGCGAAGGTATTCTATAAGAAAATCAGAAGTGAATTGAAAACAGATACACCAATGAAAACTGTCGCCATGTTGAAAGCTGATACAAAAAAAAACACGATAAAGTACCGTCTGTCGCTAGCAAACCGATGAAACTTGATGGAAGGCCATCCATATTGGTGTCAATCGGTTATATTATTGATTCACATCGAAATGGGCCGATTAAGGTCGCTGCTGAAAATACTCAAATGACCTTAGCTAATAATCGGAACATACAACCTGGCCTTTATCCTGCTGGAGGAGATCGATGGTAGGAATGGCTACACAGCTATTTTTAGAAAGCGGATTCGTCATTTCAAAAATAAAGGCAAAAATACCTGCTATATGCAGAAATCCAAGTGGGGTGCACTTTCATCTCCATCAGAGTCAGCTCCATCAATTATTCAGGATTTTCAGTTGGAATGGAAACTCGTTATATACGTATATATGTATAGAAAGTTAGAGAAATATAGTTTTGGAAGGAGAAATAATTACCTTTCAATAAAAGAGCTTTGATATTCGAGAGCAATCAGATGGATAGAGTAGGTATATATATAAATATATATATTGATTTTGTATTCTTGACTGATTTTATAATAAATAAAAAGATGTTCTTGGGGATGCAGTCATATATTAAATAAAATTCTTTGATTGAAGCCGAGCTTTCGAGAATGTTTATTCTCTTCTTCAGGACAAAAAAGAATAAATTAACCAAAAACAGGAAAGATTTCATAGCCATCAATTACAAATGTCATTTGTGAATGTAAGTTTGTTTGTTACGCTTTCACGCAGAAACTACTTAATCAATTTTGATAAAACTTGGTACAGAGATAGACTAGACCCTGGGAAAGGACATAGGCTAACTTTTATTGGCCGTGGGACTCTATGTGGTGGGTTGCATACCTGAAAGTCTATTGTATATTTCTGAACTCTATGGCTGGATTTTGATGGTCTTTTTATCATGTATGTATGTTTAATGTTATTTGAATGATCTGGCAGTGGCTGTATGTGTGACTGGGCCTCTTCGGTTGAGGGTTACATACCTGGAATACTCAAAAAAGTATCTTTGACCTCTATGGCTGAATATTCGAGGATTTTTCGTTATATTTGTGTGTAGTATGTCACTGGACCGTTTTGTGAGAATCTGTCAGTGCGACTAGGCCTTAAAGATGGAGGTTTCCATACCGGAAAATCCCTAGGACATATGTAAGAAAATTGTAATGCTGTTCTCTCCTGGTGCAGTCTGTTGATGGATCTATGTTGGCGTTAGGACTGGTTCTACATGTGAGTAGGCCTCTGAGGTACGAGGGTTCCATACTCAAGACTTCTTATGAACTTATGTTTTCGTACCATAATCTATCCGAGAACGGCCGGGTAAAATACAGCTAGTATTTATATAAAGGAATAAATACCGTAGAACTTTGTCACCTTTGTCACATTTTGCGCTATAACTTTTATTATTTTTTCTAATTTTGGAATGCAAAAAATCACGTACCCGACGTTACCGTTTTGTATGCGTAACCCAAAATTCAGCTGCTTAACATCTATAGAAAGTAAAAAAAAGAAATAAGGTAATAAGTGTTTGGGGATACTTTGTTGAAAATTCTCCGGGAATAAAGTTCAGAACTTTGGAATAATCAATAATGAATCTATGCTAATAGCTTCTAACCACGATTTTAACTAAAAAACACTCTAAACTCACTCTTACAACTTTACTTATAAGGAAGTCTCTTATTGTTTAATATTGTATGTACATGCGTACAGTTTATGTTTGAGCAAAAAATAGAAACCATGACAGAAGACAATCAAATTTGTCATCGAATATTTCAACAATGATAAAGCCAAAATCAACGCAACCAAAGAAAAATGTTTAGAAAAAAAGCAACTCCCGAAGAGGCAGCCTCCCATCAGTACGATTGTACGGCCGATTTAATGATGGCCAGTGTAAGGGCAAAGCTGGGAAAATGATTGTAAAAAGTTTAATATAGTATTTTGGAGGTTATCGATAAATATTTATACTCGCACACAATCTAGATCTTAAGGCGACTATGAAAAGTGAATTATAACCAATTGAACTTCAATAAAAGATAACACAGGTATTGATAGGACCATCGATAACAAATAATTTAGGAACACAGATGACTGGCTCAAAAAATCATCAGATCACCCAGTTATTTGTAAATAAACATTCATTTTTTTTGGTATGTAATACTGTGAGTTTTACACATTATATATTAAAAAAGATAAATATACAACTCAAACTATCCTTTTATTTTAAGGCATCTAACAAAATGTTTACATTTTCAACTCTACGCATTTCATTATGTATCACTTGACCTCTTTCTAATCAGTCTATCAGTCTGATATAAAAATAAATGAACATTAGTATTTTGACACAGTTAGTTCATATCCATACTACAAAATGAAGACTGTTATTTTTGTATTGACCGTAGCTGCAGCCTTTGCACTGGTAAGCATTTTCGATGATGACTTCATCTTACTAAAAGTTGTCTGCGGTCTTATGATTTTTTGGGAACTATCAATAATGAATAGATGCTAGCAACTTACTACAATTTTAATTTCAAGAAATACTCTAAAGTCTCCTTTCATACTGTACTTACAAGCTTTCCTCATATTTTTTATTATCAGAATTACAATCTATAACCACTTTCGACCTTCCAGTTTAGCTTGATGTGAATTGTCAAGTTCTATTTGGAAGCGATGATCTGAAAGTTTTTATTCAAGATCTTCACCTTGATAGGTCTTTTAGGTTAATATTTCAAGGACATATTTAAACATAGAAGACACCATCGTCAAATAATAAACTTACTATTTTACCACCATCACTTTTGTTCTTCAAATCGTATTCAGAATGGAATTTCCGGAATACCAACCCCTCCTTCGGAAATAGAAAATTTCAAATAATGTTAGATTCATAAGTATATATTTGTTTAGATTTCTGGATGAACAAAACGCATATGGATATATTTTGATTTTGTATTGTTGACTGGTTTTATAATAAATAAAAAGATGTTCTTGGGGATGCAGTCATATATTCAATAAAATTCTTTGATTGAAGCCGAGCTTTCGTGAATGTTTATTCTCTTCTTCAGGGCAAACTACAAATCGTTAAAAAATATTTCAACAACTTAATAGTATTATAAAAATACTTACAATCGTGAATTTAAAATAAATTAGCCAAAAACAGGAAAGATTTCATATGAAATCGTTCGATTTTCCAACAGCAGCTCTCGTCGCCTGAACTATAGTCGACGAAACATAACGCCCAGACGATTTATAATTTACAGTGTAGAATCAGTTTATCTTCTTGTCTGAATAAAGCTTTTTTCATTGTAGGTATCCAGTGCTAGTTTTTCACACAAACAGTTCATGGAAGCCCACAATTTATGTAACAGCGATCCAAAAACTGCCATCGATGTTAGTGAGTTTCGTGAACGTGTCCGTAAGGGCGAAAGAATCGAATACACACCTCAACTGGGCGCGTACAGTTTATGTTTGTCCAAAAAAATGGGAAGCATAACAGAAGACAATCAAGTCGTCGAATCACAATTGAGAGCAACCATCGAACATTTCACCGATGATGAAGCCAAAATCAACGCAACCATAGAAAAATGTTTAGAAAAGAAAGCAACTCCCGAAGAGACAGCCTTCCATCAGTACGATTGTACGGCCGATTTAATGAAGGCCAGTGTAACGGCAAGGCTGGGAAAATGATTGTAAATCGCTTAATATAGTATTTTGGACGATATTAATAAATAAGTTTTAATAATTAATAATATATGTATTAGATTTAATCCATAATAGCTGTTTTACACGGCAAACGCTTTGGTAGATTGTAGTACGAAAACATAAAGTCTTAAAAGTCTTTAGTATGGAACCTCAGAGTCCTACTCGCACGTTGAACCAGTCCGGACACCAACCCAGATCTACCCACAGACATATATCAAGAGAGAACAGCATGATAATTTCTCCTACATATGGCTTAGGAATTTTCCGATATGGAAAGAACTTATTTAAAATTTCGAATGCTTCTAGCTCAGATAGGATAACATTCCGGGTGAATGTTCATTAGACATTTTTGACTGGAAATCACCCCAGCAACAAACTCCCAAACTATAGCAGTCATGTCATAGGACACCCTGTATTTTTTGCGAATATATCGGATTTAATCCGTTTAGATTTTTCAATAATATATTCTTCGCTAAAAATAGTACCTAACTCTTCTTTAAAAAAAAAACAAATTTCCACGCCTATTTATGTTAATGATATAATAAAACGAAATCTTTTCTTTCTCTATATCTCCAGTTTTAATTGATCGGTGGTTATGAAATCGATGTGAATCAACGACTCCATACCCTACAAAAATCTCGTTTAGCATATACAAGGTGTCCCAAAAACATGGCCAGATGAGCAGGTTCCATAGTGAGCTCAAAAATAAGTAGAGCTTGTTTAATAAAGTTAGGTCTTAGCGCATTCAGTATTTTTTTATCAAATTTGCCAGGCAATCTTATCAAATCAAGGGACACATTTTTGAAAAAAATCTTTTCAGTGAATGCAGCCAGTGTCATACTGCCTGATTTATGATCCGCTTTAAGCCACTGGAGAAATTATAGATCTACTTGTATTTTTTTGATTTAAGAAATCTTTCATCAAGTACTTTTGTCACATTTCCATAAGATGAGTAGTTTTTGAGATATCGGTACCTACAGAAATGTTTTCAAGATCATGAGTGATGGTGCAAGATTCAAACAAAAAAATTCTCAAAAAATGTTCATTGAGTAAATTAACTAGAAAACTTATGTTAAATATTTTTTTTCACTTTAGCAGGTTTTAGATTTTAGTAATTTTAATTTCTATTATTGTTCCTCTTGGAACAATAATATTTAAAATATTTTTGGTCATTATCACAAATATATAGCATATTTAATAGAACGAATTGATACTCAATTTATTTATAACATCTGGAGACAAAGCTTTGCTCGAGTAAAACTGGATTTGATATGGGTGTATAGGAGTTACTAAGGAAATTTAAACTTATAAAAAAATGTGCATATTTCTGCTTAAAATGTATCGGTAAATACTGCTTTTATTGTTCACATATTCGTAAGTTATAGATTTTGAAATAAATATGAATGTGTAATATGAATGATAAATATACCAAAACTCAGCTGAATCACCAATCGACTTCTCAACCCCAAAACACTATACATGCTGAAACTTTTATCTGCGGAGTCATTCCTGAAATAGCTAGTGTGGACCTCGAGGGTCACACCGATTAAATATGAAAATATCGTCAACCGATTTCTCGACTTCGAAAACCCCTTTTTGCTAATTTTTACCAAAATCTGCTATCCCTTCTTTGCAATAACTAATGTGTACCTTAAGGGTCGCAATATATTAGACATGTATAAATTTTCATTGAAAATTTCCTTTTAAATTATTATAAACTCATATTAACATCTTTTATTTAAAAAAAATGGGTTTTGTTAAAAAAACTCAAAGGTGATCAGAATTCGAACCGAGGAACTCTAGATTAGTACCCGGAAGCTTAATCATAGGACTATTTTTCCCTATAATTTTATAGGGTTAATATTGTTATCTTACATATAATCTGTAAAATGAGAATATTAATTCCTGAAAATGATTTTCCTTGTGAATATGAATACAACCAATCGATTCAATACACTCTAGAACCCATACATATGAATTTTCATCGAAATCGGTAGACCAGATTCCAAGATAAAATTTGCATATGTATAAATATATATATATACAAGCATTGCTCGTTTAATATAATTCGATATGATGAAGATTTGAAAGTATGTCATGATCGAGAACTTAAACAAGGAGAAAACGAAAATTTTGTTCAATTACTAACTTGTTTCCGGGTAACTGAATTGGTAGTTGATGTTGATATTGATGAAAATTGTTCCAATTTAACATCGAGGTGATAGTACACTTGTCCATCAATAAAAGATAATAACATTGATAGGACTATCTATTAGGAATAATTCTAGAAAAATTGATTGGCGCAGGCAATCACCAGACCACCCAGATTTTTTCCAAATAAACATTCATTTCTGTGAATATTACTTATTAAAAAGATAAGCTTACACATATCAAAATATGCATGTGTTTTTAGGCATCTAACAAAATGTTTATTGTTTTTAACTCTTCACGACATGTTATTTGGTAACATACTGAGTAGTTGACCTCTTCTCTCGTCATATCATTCTGATATAAAAATAATTGAACATCAGAATATTATTATTGACACAGTTAGTTCACATCCAACCTCTCCAACATGAAGGCTGTTATTTTTGTGTTGACCGTAGCTGCAGCCTTTGCACTGGTAAGCATTTTGATCCATAACCTCATCTTATGAAGATATTCTCTACGGTCGCCTGATATCTTGCAATTATCTGGGAATGGCAATTAAAATTCCAGAATAATCAATTTATGAATACACTTGCTGATAGCTTTAAATAGATATAAACTTTTAGGTTCTATTTGAGCCATAAATAACATTTGTTTAGATTTCTGGATAAGCAAAAATTAAATGGAAATTCACTTTTATATTAGGTTTAGTCAGAAAAATAGTATAAAATTCATGGATGATGCTGGATCATCACTGCAACATATATCTTGATTTGCCTCTATTTTAACTTCGAGTATACAATGATGTCATATTCAACTCTCGTCGCCAGAACTTTATTTGACTAAACATAATGCCCACCTAGACGATTTAGGCTGAAATCGATATGTCTTGTCTGACTTAGAGCTTTGATTGTAGGCAAACAGTGCCAGTTTGACACAAGGAAAATACATGGAAGCCACCAGAATATGTAACAGCAACCCAAAAACTGCCGTCGATCAGAGAGAGTTCCGTGAAAAGGCCATCAAGGGTGAACGAATCGAATACACACCACAAATTGGTGCGTACAGCTTATGTTTGGCCAAACAAGTGGGTAGTATGACAGATGACAATCAAGTGGACGAATCAAAATTGAGAGCAATCATCAAACGTTTCACTGATGACGAGGCGAAAATCAACAACACTGTGGATGATTGTATGCAAAAGAAAGCAACTCCCGAAGAGACAGCCTACCATTTGTATGATTGTACAGCGGAATTTATGAAGGCTGCTATAAAGGAGAGAAAAGCTGCGAATTCATTGTAGATAGCGTATTATACCTACCTACCAATATTAGAATATTTTCTATGATTACCATAAAGCGTTATTTAAAAAGATATTGTTAATAAATTTCAATAATAAAACAACGATACGTGTGCTCATTAAGACCGCTCGCAAGAAGTGATATCCTTTGGAAGAAATTAAACTTGACGGTAGTAAATCTAGTCGTTATTAAATAGTTTTTAATTAATTTCGATTCATTCTCCGCAGCGATATCTCAGGCCTCATATACGGTCTAGAGATTTGAAATTTAGAATTCGTACTTAGATCGAAGGCATCTCGCCGCTTAATACTGATCCAAGTCAGATCCAATAAAGATTAATAATTAATTACCTGAATCCAGCAAGATCAAATTATTATTTCTTCAACATGGAACGACAATGTCCATAGTCCAAGGACAATGTCGGACAATAGCATCCGTTACTGGAAATACGCACGGGCATAGAATGTCAGACGTCCATAATAAAAAACTTAAAATTTAATTTTGTGTCACAAATGTACATCACATCAAAAACAGGGGAGATGGCAGTTGTACTCATCGGTACAGTTCAAATCTAAAATGCCTAATAAAAAATATTTTTTTTTTTCAAATTCTACTTGTTTGTTAAATTGAATACAGGATATTCAGAACCATTGCGTGGTACTTTAACACAAAGTCGAGGATTATGGACAATAATTTCATGTTGTGTAGGTGTTAGTGGGACTCCTTGATGAGGGGTTCCATACCTATATCTCTAAGCTCTATGGATGGATTCTCGTGGAATTTTCGATATGCATGTGTGTTGCTAGGATAGGTGATGCTGTGTGAGTGCGAGTGGGGCACTTTGGTGGAGGATTCCATACTGATGGGTGTTTTTGATTTCTGGATGAATTTTCAAGGAACTTTCTATGTGAGTTGGGAGGTTTTGTGATATTGTCTACGTGCGAGTTGGGCTTTTCGATGAAAGGTTTTATACTTATAGTTGTGTACGTGCGAGTGGGACTTTTTGATGAAGGGTCTCGTACCTATACCTCTTGGAGTTTTATGGATGGATTTTTGTGGAATTTTCGATAGAGTTTAAGAGTGGGACTATTTGGGAGGGTTCCATACCGTCCTCGTATATTTGACTATGATTGTTTATATCTCACTCCCTACAGTGCTGCATAGCAAACCGAACTAAAAAGAAGAAAATGAATAATAGTTTAAAAAACTAAGAAACACGCTTTAATAACAAACCAAACGAAAAATTAGAAAATAAATAAGATATCATTTTAATAAAAAAAGCGTTGGGAACTTTCCATGTTAGTTTTATAATGACTCTACTTATATCAGTATCTATCAACATAAAATATCTACATCAATGGACATCAAGCTCCCCACGCTTTTTTATTAAAATTATATCTTATTTATTTTCTAATCTTTAGTTTGGTTTGCTATTAAAGCGAGTTCTTTTAAACTTTTTAAACTATTATTTATTACTGAAAAGAACAAAGGAAAGATTTAATAGATATTTTATTCTTATGTAAAATGTTTCATAACATTTAATACTATTTCCTAAAGTTATAACATATTCGATAGAATGAATAGAAATTCAATTTATGAACGTAAATGGAGCTTTTGAAGTATAACATGGTTTAGTACTCAGACAAGGAGAAAACGAAAATTGCTTTCAGTTAGAAATTCGTTTTTAGGATAATTGAATTGTTACTTAATGTTGATATAGGTAGATGCACGTTTATTTTCAACTGCTAGATTAAATTATCAATGAGAGTACCCATATACCCAGTAATCAGATCACTTTACAAAAGAAGACGTTTTTATATACTAGAAAAGGTTTACAAAGATCTCATCTGCATAAAACCGTATATAGAGATATAGAAAAAAGAAATCTCAAAATGGGATTTGCATTGAGTTAAAAAGAGATGTATTCGTGCCAGCCGACGGTAACTGATTCTCGGCGAGAATTTCAAGTATTAAGTGATTCTATAATTATTTATCTTCCTTTTCTTTCGAGCGATGCATGTGGATCACCTGGTGTCACACGTAGGTACTTTTGAATGTCCAAAATCAGTATCATATTATCATCATCTGACTGTGTATCTATCTTGAGAAAGATTCAGGTGATACATAGAATGTACGAAAGTAATATTTACGAGATTGGCCAGTGATCGAAACTCGACTGCAGTTCATTAAATTTTAGTGTGAAAATTTTTGAGTGTGCCCTTCTTATTTTTGGATATGTTTTGATTTTTCTTATAAAAAGGAATACTGCAAATAAAAGTAATTAGTTTAATTCCGTAAATTGTAGCACTATACAAGCTGTTTCAAATTCCAGTCTCACCATTGGGATCTCGGAAACTATAGGGTATATGAAGATGGTTGAATTGGGGCACAGTTGCGCATTCACCTATTCAACAATATGCCCTTTAGAAAGTTTGAATTGTCGGAATTGTCCTCAGCGAGTAAAGCACACAAATTTCATTTTATGGTTTGTGATACAACTCTCCTGTAAGATTTACTCAGAGGTCTATTTTTGGAATCTGGAGATAACAGAGCAAGGACCTATTTAGTATAATCATTTATAATGGTATATATCTGACACACTCCGTGTGCACGGTCTTTTATAGTTAGTTCTTTCAACAATAAAACACATAAAAGTTACGATGCTAGAGCACTTTTGTAGGTTACAATAACATTCAAATTACCATAAAAGTATATCTATATATATATAGAATATTGTGGTGCTGTGAGTTTTCTCAGGATATTACTCGTACATAATGAGGCTTTTCTCCAACGTTTACAAAATCCGGCTGTGCGAGATTTTTATATTTATTATATTTTATTTTCTGAGAGCTGATGAGACGACGTATACCGCGAGGCAGCTTTCAGTGTGAAGAGCCTGTCTTGCTAGTCTTGTAAAGCAATAATAGGTATATACCAACCTAGAAAACATGAAAGATTATTTGTGGAAAGAACGAATTTGTGGGCAAAAAATAGAAGTAAAATAAGAAAATGCATTTGAGAGTGGTTGAACATTTTATTTATGACATCTGTTACACGATGATTCAGTCACAAGAATGCTCATATTAGGTTTCGAAATATATTTAACGAAAAAAAATTAACACCAACCACAATGATTCAGTCACAAGAATGCTCATATTAGGCTAGAAATATTTTAAAGAAAAAAGTAACACCAACGTCATTAGATGATAAGACATAACTCAAGAATCATGATGATTTTAACGTTCTTGCCACAAGAGATGTTGTATCAGCTGATGCTGCCGTAGCATTATTTATGGTAGTGTGCCATTCCGCTCTATCGAATTGACAAGCATGATCATATCCTGAAAATTTAAATATGGGATCATGTTACAGCCACTCTCTCTCAAATGCAGGAAGAATCCTAAAAATCGGGGCACGTTTACTATGCGAAACCAGTTAACATGCATAAAAAAACTGCTTATTTTGGACATATTGGGGCTCAAACAGTGCAAGATCCTTCACAGAGGGTGAGACTCTTTTACACAAAACTTTCTTTAGAGCCATCTCTAAATCATAGAAGTAAAGCAGGTAAATTCCTTTCGATAGAGGCTATGGTACCAGTGACAAAACGTTGCACCCATGTGAAATGAAAATGCCCTTATTGGAGGGCTTTGCAAATGAAAATCCTTTTCCAGATATAAATAATGACATTTGTGATTGATGACTATGAAATTTCTTTTGTTTTTGGATAAATTATTTTAAATTCTCGAATTTTGCCCTGAAGAAGAGCATAAGCATTCTCGAAAGCTTGTCTTAAATCTATTAGTACATTTGATTTGAATTCTTGTTCCATGACAACAATCTGTATGAGTTATCGTATCAAATTTTCGTATTAGCTTCAGTTCGTTGTCAGGAATCATATATTGATCCGACGTGAATTTATCAGTAACTTTTCATCTTATACTGGAGAATTTAGTAAATATACACGGACGATCTTCTGTATGCCTAACTATTTTCTTGACCATTGCTATTAAAACTTCTATCAAACATTAATAAGTCCCACTGAGGGCTTCGTGAAGTCTTTTTCGCTTATTGAGCATTCTAGTTTTTTTTAGCCTAATCGCACTATTGAAGAAAATTTTTATTGAATACCTGGAGTCTCGCAGAAAAAGAAGAAAAATAAAACCTAAGCTCATGGATGTTTCAGGTCTATAAAATAATAAATTATCTTCGACAAACCATGTGAAATGCAACATAATTACATTTCCCGAACTCTAGATTATTGCATTTAGTGATGCCTTAGAATATCATCCATCTATATATATATATCCTCTATTCATAAAACATGGATTGCGAAGAGTTCAGTGCGCTTAGAAAGTTAAGAGACGACACAAAAGAAAATATATGTTTTTAAAGTTGGCCGCCAAGGAACCTGTAACGAAAGAAAAAGTATTTCACCTTTTATTGGAGTTTTTCAGTTCAAACTGTTCGGAAATATATTTATGCGAGCACAAGTTGTATAGTATGAACGGAACGTATATTACATACAGAACCCTACATTTATATATATATATATATATATATATATATATATAGGATTGGGATGAAAAGGTCTAAAGAAGAAGAGTTCTGGCACTGTTCTGTTGCTACATCTCGTGATCGTACAAATTGGATAGAAGTTGCTTCGTGCCACAAATTGCTTTGAAAAGAAGAAAAAAAACGGGACAAGTTTGTGAATGAAATTTATTTCAAATAGAACAACTTAGTGGAATAATAGGTAAATGCATTTTTTTTTCGTAGACTAAGGTTGAAGCTTTCGTCATCCCCGTTGAATTTGAAATGCTTGCGAAAATTTACAACTGTGATCCAAATGATATAAATGGTAATGAAAGTTCCGAATTCAAGAAAAAAAATTGTTCCAAGAATCCTTATATCCATACCAGACCAAAGACAATGAATTAAAGAATATATGGTAACGAAAACTTATTGAACTATAAAAGCAAGTTTACCTTTTACAGCTAAGAATCCTTAATTCGGTCGTAACTTACCATTTAATGCTTTAAAAGAGCTGTTCATTATACAGTAGGTTATAACCTAAGCACAGGTTCATCTCGGTGATTCGAAGATAAACAGAGATATCACAATCGTAAATACTTTCAAACGGAATTTGGATTTTTACCATTTAATTTTTTAATACACCGTAGTAATAGAAATTTGGAAAAGGTATAAAAGCGACTCGGATAGTCTTGGGTGTGGAAATATGATTTAACTCTTTTTTCTATTCAAGCTTTCGAATCTATATTGATCCTTCATCAGGATTACTAAAGTTTACAAAATAATGAAATTATAAGGTAAACATGGAAAATATGGTACTTACAAAAGTGAAAATTAATTGAACATTAAATATCTCTAAATTGTAATGCGTATTTTCGTTGAATGTTGTGCCAGTATACTAGAAACTACTAGAAAAAGAATGATGCGGGAATATAGTCGGAACGAAAGAAGTTTAAAAAACATCGTCTGATAAGATTAGACCATGAAGGCGTTGTAAAATAGTAGTTAGTATCAACTGGAAACAGAAGCACGTAGAAACGTGTGCTTCAACTTCTATACAAAAAAGTTGAAGTAAATCGATTGAAGGTAACAAGGGAAAAAAACATTAAAGTCATCGGCATACGTGCTGAGCAATGTATGAGAGCTTAATGAACACCGCAGTTTCTTCTTCTGCAAACTCCGTACTCGTATTGAAGTGCAGGCGGCTTATCTGATTTCAAAGTATTTCCACAGATAAGGAGATGTACAGTTTATAACGTGGATTCCGAAAAACCATAAGTCAATTTTAAATTTTCATACAAGTTGTACCACCTCTCGCTGATTTTTCCTTTACCCTGCGTGAGATGGAATGCACATATATACCAGGGATCTTAACACGTGCCTGGTTCATCTCGATAATCGAAGTCAGTTAGTGTTGGCAGACTTTACAAAATTTTAATTACAGTTTTTATCTGGATAATAAATACTGAGTAGAGTAGTATCAGTATGAGATATTGTTCAAGGAGCCAAAACATTTTTGTTTCTATTCACATTAAAGTCCCATTGTCTAATTATATGTCGTTGGCAATCAACTTGCTAAATACTTCGCAAAATATTTGACATACTCCCGCATTTGCGATGCGATGACATGATGAAAACTTGAGGCTGAACCGCTACCAATGCGGCATGCGAGAGGAAATACCATAATGGCGTAAATTCTCGTTGCGTGCTGCATCATAATACCCGTTTCCCGCTCCCGTTCTCGTTACCAGCACCCCTTCCACCTCCGCGCATCCTGTGTGTCAAGCAAAAAAGAGGCGAAATATGTCTCGGTTTCAAGTTCCATGGAGCGGAAATATCCCCGAGGATAGGGCCACACAGTCATATAAAAAGAGGTGGAAATGTCGACGTACAAATCATCTGCTATGACCGGGTGGACAGAGATAAAACAAAAAAGAAAACAGAAGGAGAGAGATCATAAACATATCATATAGCAGACGCGTCCTGTAAGACTTGAAATCTGTAGGGAGATGCATCACAGAAGATTCTAAATACAAAATTCATAAACTGTCATATCACAGCCGTAAATTTCATAGGAAATGTTCTCTGCAAGGATTAATTATAAGTGATTCAACAAAAAAAAAACATTTCACCAAGTCTTTACTCTAGTCATCTGAATTTGAACAATATTGAAATATCATTTTTCAAAGCAGAAATATCTTATTGAACAACATTAAAAGAGATTCACACACAATCCTGGACTAGTTTTTTGCAATTTCAGGTGATATGAGTAAAGACATGCTGCCATATTTACAGGACAGCAGACAAATATTCACAGAGAAAATATCCACAGTAGACGGCGTAAATGTATTTAACAACAAAAATAAATGAGTGTCGTAATTAGAGCAAACCATGTTTATGTATATCTATAGACTTATCAAAAAAGCACTTGATACCAACTTCGTTTGCAGTCCCTGGAAGATGTTGGGAGTCGTAACAATTATCTGACATTCTTTAAAAGTTACCTCACCAATTTAGGTACTACCAAGAGCTGATAGAACCTACAGTTCCGAAGCAGGCATTGAATATAGAGTACCACAAGGGACTGTGCTTGGTCCCATTTTATTTAATCTATTTATATATAAACGACTTCCTGGCAAAAGAAAATATCATAATAGGATTTGCCGATGATATGGCTATATTTTACAAGGCAGATACTTGGGATGAATTAAAAAATGCTACCGAAGCTAACTAATCGCAAATTAAACGATTTCTTGACTTAAAACTACTGACTGTCAACCACTTACCTAATTTTTTCTCTTAACTCTTCTTCTAAGCCAACATACAACTACTTAATCATAAAATCCTACCCAGGCAATTCCATAATCTGTTCTAAAGATAAAATTAAATCTAGGCATATAGGCATATTTATAGATGCCAATCTATGGATGGAACACTCATAATAATTATATATATATATAATAAATAAGTCTCACTTATCTGCGAACCAGCATACGCAACAATATTTTATAAGGAATATTGCCAAGTCTGAAACAAGTATCGTCACACTTATCAGCTTTTACCATTTTTTTCACTTTCTTAAATTGTAATTCTGTGGTTCCTTCAATTTGTGATCTTGTGAATAAAGATTAATATTATTATTCTTATTCTGAATAAGCGACTAAAGAAGATATTCAGTGTTGTGTAAAACCACTCTTACAAAAAAAATGAACGTTATATGAAATGTTCATGAGCTGTTAGATCGACAAAATGAAAACAACAAGACGAAGAACGAATGCGACCGTTGCGGTCGTGCCTGGACTACTACTACTGCCTTAGCATTTCAACGGAGGCGGGCAGTCAATCTCACAATAATAATTTCAAATGGTCTTTTTCGTGAAAACCGTTTAACGCTTCGTTGAACACTTTAGTCGTGTCTAGGTTGGGTTTTATATATATCATTCCGATCGGCAGTCCCTTCCGACATGTCAGCTATTCAAAGGTAGCAGTAGTATCAGGTAGGTACATCGTTGTGCTTTTATTGTGACCACAATTTTGAAAGAGCCATTAATATATTCATGAGATGATACAAGAATTTTCAAGCAGAAATAAATTTCCAGAGAGCTTCACACATTTATAGTTGAAATAAAAATTGAATATCTGCTGTAGTGTTTACTGATACTTACCTACTTCAATGTATAATCATGTAACACCAAATTCCTCATTATTTTGTAAACTGCGGTAGAACATACAAATGGCTACCATTCATTTTTTCAGCGTGACGAGAATAATTTTGACATTGAAAGCATTGTTTAGCAGTAATACGAAAATTTGACAACCGCCATTTTGTGATATGTGGTCCAAGATGTTGGTAAATTGATTTTTTTTTACAAATAGACTTTACAGTATTGGATAATGTCGAAATAGGTAACTTAATTAATCAAAATTAAAGAACTTCAAAAAAGTTGACAAACAATAAAAAACTTTATTCGTTGGTGCGCTAAAAAAATAATTGTATTAGTGCTGGTAATTTGGAAGTTGGTGCCAAAAGTTTTCTATCTAACTGCAATTGCACAACTTCCAAAGTACCAGCACCAATAGAATTAATATCATTTTGTATTTATTAGTGCACCAACGAATAAAATAGGTCCATTTTTTGGTAAACAATATCTATTTCTCAGTAGCTTATCTTTCTTTCACATTTATATTTTTTGCTGGAATCTTTTTTTTTGGCAGTCCCAATTGCCGAACTATTTCGTATCTGAATAAGAACTCGACGTAAAAATTTGAAACGTTAAGATTCGTTAGAAATTTTATAATTTTCAAAAAAATATGACTTAAACATTAAACACAGCCAAACATAAACAAACAGTTTATTTCTTTTCTAGCTGGAATTTACGTTTCAGTCTATAATTTAGATGCTATTAAAATTACTTTTCTAACTTGATATCAAGACCTTGAATAAAACTATCCATCCAAGCTTTTGCTCAATTTAATTATAAACATGAACCATTATACTGTTGTTTTCTACTTTCTTCCAAATGAGTTTCTTACAAAACACACCAAATTGCCAATTAATTGTGACACTAATGTTTCAAACAAGTTTTCATCTATAAATAGATTTCTCTCAAGAAATAATTGAGAGAAATATAGACAAACTCCATAATAATAATAATGGACTTTGAAGTATATATAGTAACCTTGTTACAGCTACCATCAATTCAAAGTTTCACTGAAACCAACAGCAGGAACTTTTGCTATATATAAAATCTTTCAATCGTATTAGAACTTCAAGGTAACTTGAGTTTTAAGTTTTCTTGCGCAAGAGCCTAAGTATCGATGTAAGAAAAGTATTGTATAGTACGACCAGAAATATAAGAAGGTTGTAAATTGTAATTATTCGAAATATAGATAAGCAATAAAAGTGTGTGTCCCTTGAATTATTTCCAGGTCCGGATTAAGTTTGAGAGAATTTAGAGAGTATTGTAGAACAGTAGTATATTTGGATGAAACTTGGTTCGATTAACGCACGATATTCCAAACAAAAGTTGGGTAGACTTATCTGACTTGTGCCAAAATATGGCGCCGTCTAATAAAGGAAAACGCATTACGATAATTCATGCTGAAATCGAAAATGGTTTTATACCAAATGCGTTGTCTTTATCAGCAATGAATATTAACGAATATTTAGTCGATTATCATGATGATACTACAGCCGAATTATTTGGTTCAAAAATAAACTCGTACCAAATATTCCAGCCAACAGTATTATCGTCATGGATAATGCTAGCTACCAAAGTCGAAGACTTGATAAAGCGCCATGTTCAAATGGCACCAAAGCCACTGTACAAGAATATATGTTAAATAATGATATGTACTATGAGGAAAAGTACACAAAAAACAATTACTCGAAGTTTTACACAATTATTTGATACAAATGAAATATTATTGTGATTCATTGCCTGAAAACTTGGAACATACGGTGCTCAGACTTCCTCCTTATTACTGTTTGTTTAACCTAAT
The DNA here is from genome assembly GCA_958507055.1 of Crioceris asparagi. Lineage (NCBI taxonomy): Eukaryota > Metazoa > Arthropoda > Insecta > Coleoptera > Chrysomelidae > Crioceris > Crioceris asparagi. The sequence continues at coordinate 81,116,976 of OY293829.1, forward strand.
TGAACATATATGGCATCAGCTTAAAACAGCCGTTCGAAGAAATAATACTTGTCCAACCTTAAGTTCAACTGTGGTAGGCCTTATTCCAAAAAGAAACTGCAATTATTCCTGATGGCAGCTGGGCCAAGTGTGTTTCCCATATTTAATAGGTGGAAAAGTCATATATCGATTTGGAAAAAAAACCCAAAGAATAGTTTATTATCAGTGTTTGGATGACGACAGTGAGTTATTTTATTTATTATGCAAAAAACGATAACTTCACATGTGTGCGTATATTAAATAAAATTCTAAACAACTTATCTTATTATATATCATAATATATTGTATATACATAAGCAATTCTCAATTATATTCAAACGATTTTTCCTAATAATTCTTAACCCATTATACCTACCTATAAAACAAAATATAATGGCTAGAGCAAGTACAAACCTGCGTAGACCGCCAGCTGATTACTCAAGTGTTTGGATACTTACAACCTTCTTATATTTCGTACTATACCTTGCACCTAATCCTTTAAAATTTTCGCTGTCCCTCTGAGTCCAAAAAATATAATTTCATCCCTTCGCCTGTCTGTCTTTAAGTCGGTGTCATTCTATTCTATTTTGTAGGGTATCGATACTGCTCGCTTGTGACACAGATGAGCTTTCCGCTATCGCACGAGTTCCTAGGCGCAATAGCTGAGAAATGGTTTTTTGTTTAAGAATGTCGAGCAAAACCCAGTGGGTACCTATATTTGGCACACACTATATAGTTATAGGAATATACATATTTTTTATGTAGAGCGACCATGATCCAATATGACAGCATACTAAATTTCGAGCATCTAATCTGTCTGCAACTTTGAAATTTTCAAATGGACGGCTTACATATGGAATGGGATAATTTACATTTGGTATGGGAAATTCAAATGATCCAGACGCAATTGATACACTTCAATTCGTCTGTACCTACTACCTGTTATTCCAATGGATCCATGCATCAATCACGTGAAGGTGAACACACGTGCAAGTCTGTAATCACTCTCCCACGTATTATACAGGGTGAGTTTTTTTTAAAGTTTAGTACAGGGATATCTGATACTACAGCAGATAAGGAAAAGTTTAAATTGGCAGAGAATTACAGTTTTGTACGCTGTACTCAATAACAATTTTAGTTTTATATATATATATATAAACAAAAATTAACTAATCATTGGCGATCTCTTGAAACGTCTCTAGATCCGCAAAAATTAACTTTAGCAAATAGTGCAGAGTATTCCAGTTTCTGATAATTATACATTGGACTTTCTCAACAACATCCTTTTGTTTTTCTATATGGCTTAAATGTAAAATGGATTAAGAAAATCAAAAACTGTATTACCATTCACTTCACTAAACTAATCAGTTTTTGCTTACAGCAGAGCTTCTTGCCAGAAGTTCTTAAGGTGGTTAGTGTAGGAGTAATTTTCAAAAAAGTTGATCCTTCATTGTCCGAAAATTATAGACCCATATCACTTTTGAGTGTAATCTCGACAATTCTGGAAAAGTACATGTCCAGTTAGATCTCAAATATTTTTGAAATAAATGGTCTTTTTAGGTATTATAAATCTTGTTTCATAAATTATAGAGGCAATTCGATCATGGTATATTTATTCAGAAACTCAAGTAATATAGGCTTAGCCCGAATATTATTAAACTTGTTGAGTCTTACCATCATTGCCAGTGTCTAGTAGAGAGGTTTGCCGGTGTGATATCAGCAAAGATTGGAGTGCCACAAGGCTCAGTCCTTGGTCCCATTCTCTTTTAATATACGTAGATGAACTTCCTAGAGAGAGGACACGTGCAAAATTCACAATCTTTCTGAACGATAAAATATTTTAATTTAAAGACATCATTTAGTGCACGTCTTAATCATTATATTAATACGTATTTCTGTAGTTTTTGAACTTATAAACTTTTATTGACCACACATCGTTCCTACTGGACCGAAAAAACGTTAACAATGAACTCCTCAAAATCCTGTATGGAATCGATGGTTATAAAAAGACCCAGACACGGATAATCTCTTCGTTTCCACATACTGTTCACTCGCACATGTATGAAGGTAGGTTTACCTTCCGAACATTATAAACCTATAGGCGATGATGCTATGATTAATAATCTGAATACGGTATTCTAGACAATCAAGTCATCAAACATACCCTGAGCAAATACAGTACGTGTACGAGTACGAGTTGAATTACATAGGGATAGTTCTCCATGCCAAGTTTCACCCCTTAATTTTGAGGTGTTGAAATTGAATATGGCTCGCTACTAATGAAATCATCATAAATAATTACAGTCAGATATGTGGTGAAACTTTAGAATTGATTTCATAACAATAGGCAAGACGATTTTAAATTATACGACAAATCTTACATGAACACGTATCGTAAATATTGTTTACAGTGGAGCGCACTAGCTTATTTATTATAGCGAAACTCTTTTGGCTTGATTCAGCTGACCAAAAGTGTAACCAAGACGGTCGATCATCATCAGACGCATTTAAAAATACAAAAAATCATATCGTGCACCCTTCTAACCTAATCTAAATAAAGATTGAGACATGCTACCGCCAAATCTGATTCTCTTTTTCGCAACTATATCAATAGAATGTGTACCAAAGCACATTTCAGAAAGAGACAAACAACTTCAACGTTCAGAAAATATACTTAGCAATGTTTTGGATCTCATAGTCAGACGATGTTACCTACGCATAGAAAAAAATGGGGCTGGCAAATCAACCAAAAATATTGGAGCTTTCTTGATCATCGAGTGAATCTATGTTGAGTAAATGTGGTTTATTCTGAGCTTTGAAAATCGAATACTGGTTTTCATTTGCTTCCCTTCCATTTCATAACTACTGCTCCAGTTTCATCGCAGTGGTTCAGATTAGAAAGCTTATGGCGCAATATATTGAAATATTTATATATATATATATATATATATATATATATATATATATATATATATATATATATATATATATACCCACTGATTGACCCCGAAATGTAATTACAAATGCATCATCCATCTCGTATCTACGACGATCACGATCAATAGTTTATATTATGGAAACGAGGAGTATGTGCATTGATAGTTCTATCAATATTTGTAGATACTTCTGGGCACACGCCCATTATGCCAGCTCCATTTTTGATGCACTTTAAAAGTGCTATTCTGTAGATGAATAGAAGTGAAGATGGAGGATTGTGATGAGTTGCCAATATTTGATGGAAAAATATTTTGGTGGTATTGTGGAAAAAAAAACGTTCTAGTCCAAGAGCTGGATATATTAAAATCCAATCAACAAAATATATACATGATTTTGGGTTAGTATTAAGATACAGTTTGGAAGCTAGCAACTTGCTATTGTTACATGATTCGAGGACCGGTCCCTTTCATGAGATACATTATTATTCAGATATCAAATAAAACAGTGGATTAGGTAGACTAAATAAGGATGCAAGGTCTTATTAGTTATGCCTTATGTTTTCTTGATTTGACAACAAAATTGAAGATTTACTTTCATTCATAATCGAGTCTTCTTAAATCCGGTCTTTTCCGAAATGATATCGTATGACCGTATATTATGATGTCATACTTTATCATGGTAGCAAAATTTGAGTATCTTCCAGCATCTTGTAGATCTGTGGGTCCAGGTTTCTTATCTACCGGATATTATTTACCAAGGCCCTCGGAATATATCGTTCTTCATGAATATGTACTTTAAATGGCATCTCTAATTTGTGAAACTGTAACTTTGACACATCTCCATGTTTCAAGGTCACTAGAAAAGGATATAATGGTTTTAAGAGATGTTTTTATGAGTACATATGCCCGGTTGTCGATGGTGAGTTTTTTGTACGAATATTTCGAGAATCATGAATGATATTGTAGCCGGACTGGTTTCATTCCATGTATATTTATCTTCTATTTACTCAAATACAAAATAATTATACATGTATGTATACGTATGTTACAGATTTAACAAAATATCTGTGTGAGACTGGTATAATTACGTAAATTAAAGTTGACAAGGTTTCCAATCATTTTTTTTAATTGAACATTTCTATTTAAAGTGAGAATTCAATACAGAATCTATAATAAGAAACTCAAACATTTCAATCCAAAATAATAAATCTATCCGAAGCCAATCACAGGTTCAGAATATTTTTACATTTCTTCTGAAGCCAATATAACTTTTTCAAGAGTCTCTTGTCTTAAATCAAATCAGTTTGTAAGTGAAATAATCTTGATGAGAAAAAAACAATTGATTCTTACTCCAGTGGAATTCCTCTTTTCTTACATTAGCGATGTTAAATTCTCTACCACAAATATCTCATACAAATATATTAGAGAATTGTACAAGTATTAAATACCTTAAACCTTCTGACAGTGCTTAAATCAAGACGATTGTGATATAAAGAATCATATTTTCTGAATACCTCGTAATTTATATTAAAATTATTTCATTTTATCAGCTGAAATGATATTGTCGTGGATCTTTAGTAGAAATTGATATCGGTTATAGATTTTTTATGGATTACTAATAGTTTTCTTATAGTTTTTTCCAAAGTCTTTTACTTTAATTTACAAAATTTGAAGGTATTCCTGAAATTGGAAGAAAAATGCAAATATCTGCAAAACTATTCATTTTAGGTATAGGGAATATTTAATAAAAATGAAAATTGAATCACTGTTCTATTTGTTTATGATATAAAAAAGTTGAGAAAACATTGTATTTGACATTCCCTGTACACAACCTCCGCAATACTGTAAAATAACTCATTATTACAACCAAACAAAAGTAAAAATCATTTTATCATTTCGGTAATATTCAGGAAGTTTTTTTGAAACCCTCAGTATAACCCAGTATAAGTTTGTATTATTGTAATCGCGAAGAAGAGTATATTCCGAATTTTATATAAAATATAGGGTGTTCCATTTAGAAAAAGATAAGAACGGTCTGTCACCATGTTGTAGGACATCCTGTACATTTACAATGAATTTATAAATATGGAAATTGAAAGTGCCTAAGTTTTTTGTGAAAAAGTTTTTTCACTTAATCCTGTACCTAATAACGAAGTTACCGACCGTGGATTGGATACACTAATAACTCACCCTGTATATATATATACATATAAAGTAAATATATATAAAGAGCACGAGCTTTCCGGACATTCAATTTCCGATGACGGAAACAACTTAATTTGCATCAGGCCATACATCATCACTTTGTTTCATCACATATTATTCTGCTAAATTAGTACCTGGTAGTACATAGTATGGGTGATGTCAAGTTCTATAGATGGAAAATTCGACTACCTACATACGTATATGTATAAATATATGTACATGTAAACCAAAAACACACACTACAAGCAAAATCTAGCCGTCACTCTGTTGTGCACCAACCAGCAAAACAAATTAGCCAGAACAATAACAGAAATTCGACTGCGTGGATTAGATTGATCGAATGTGAATAAAATTGTGTATTAGGGTAGTAATTTTCCGAATGTTGAAACGAACACGTTCCTACATTTCGTACGTTGTACAGAATGGAAAACCTACTCCAGCAAGCTTATAATACAAAATCCGAATGGGGAGAGATTGTAATTAAGTGGAAATTATTGAAATTACTTGATTAAATTAGAATGAATGAATGGATCGTAGATGCCTTTCAAAAACTATTCAGGAAGTTTCTGTAGATGTTATAAAGACTGGAAATTATTTTATATTTCTAAAAAGAAAATGCACAAGAGAACTTGAAAGCAATTAAGAGTTATTTTTAAAAGCAAATAAAAATTGAATGGATATATTTGTCGTTCTATTTTTATAAGCAGACTTTTATTATCTTCACCTGTATTTATCTATCTATATAACGACCACTGTCAATGTAATTTTCTCACTCGACAGTCGCAGCGATGCGATTCTCGGTACTCATGCGAGCTAAGATAGGAATCGATTGTCGAATCTGTTCCCAGTGCGTCATGCTGACGAGGGCCAATAACATTGAAATCCTGAGATATGACTGAGATATTGTTATTTTGACAATCCACCATGCATTCTGGTGGTAGGTACAAATGTCATAATGAAAGGGTATTTAGGTACCCTGGTAGAGGTAGTTAATTTCAATCTTTATCTGATATCGTCTTCCTATTTTATATTCAGTGAGTTTGATTATAGATATATTTATTTTCTTATGTAAATAAATTTTGCTATACTATTTCGTCTCGATTATCTTTTCAGATTGACACTTCAATTTATGATTTTTTAATGCATCCAATCTAACCGGTAAACCATTTTGTATATCTTTCCTTCTATGCGATTAATAACTGATTTATTGAATTGTTTATTTGTAATATTTCGGTGAATAAAGTAACTATCATACTTTCATACCGTAAATTGTTTTTTGAATAAATGAAATAAATAGAGTACTGGTAAATTAAAATAAAGCTATAATAACATAAAAAATACAAAAATCAAAATATATAAGGCATTGATAAGATCAGTCTCCATATACAGGGTGTTTCATAATATGATAGATCGTTTAAAAATATGAAAAAAGTTTATATTAACTTAACCTTCTAAAATGCACCATTTTCGAGATAAAGGATGCATTTTCCATTATAATAAGCTAAGTTTTGAGGCGCCCATTTGAACCGTCAATGTTTTCTACACAAAAAAGGTACTGTTGGTCCTGAGCTCAAAAGTCGACTGAGAAAAATCAAGTTTTATGTTGAAAAAAATACGGTTTTGTTACTTGTTCTAACGTTCAAAAATTCACCGTGTTTTTTCAACATAAAACTTTAAACTTTAGAGCTCTTGACCAAGGGTACCTTTTTGTGTAGAGAACATTGGCGGTTCATATGGGCGTCTCAAAACCGTAATTTTTCCATTGGCGTAGAAATTGGGCAGAAAAACACCCACTAATCCTTCAAAATTCTCACCAATTATGACTTAACAAAAAATGTTCTCTGACTCAAAGCTTGGCTTATTACGAGTGGAAAATGTTTATAAAAGTTGTTTTCTGCACGATAAACGGTTCCGGAGATATTCACAAAAAAATATTTTATTTTTTCAATTTCAACACCCTGTATTACAAAAATTGTGCATTTTAGAGGGTAAGTTAATATAAACTTTTTTTCACATTTTTATACGAGCTATCACATCCTCAAGTCCTGCGCCTATATTATGAAATACCCTGTATATGGCAGCGAAACATGGATACAAACCAAGGCAGCTGAAAATCTGCATGCAGTTGTTTATTACTTTATGCTTTCGTACCACAACTACCAAATTGTTTGCCCAGGAAGTGCCGATTTACAACTGAATGAAATAGAAGCTAATCTAATTCCGAAAACAATGTACCAATTTTGATGGGATTCTCATGATAATGTGTCTTTTATTTTTTCATATAACATGTGTTTCGCTTATCAAGTTGTCATTGACAGCGGTGACCTATTCCCCTATTAAAGACATATCGGTTTTATAGAGCTCCTTTGTTAACATAATATGATGGCACCACAAAATTGGGCTGTATCTAGTAGATAAACAAATACAGAACTTTATCAAGGTATGATAACTACGTACGCTTATCTTATATATGATTTCTTTTCTTTTACCGCTCATTTTTGGTTCTTCTCCAAAAAATACTCTGGCATTAGGTATAAATGTACCATAATTTGAAATTTCTCTTTCTAAAAGCTTGGCAAAACGCCTCCACAAAAACTTACTCCCACACATACGCTTTGAGCTTTTTCAGCGGCAAAATACCTAAGAGAATTTTTATTCCTCAACCGGCTGTAAGCCATTAATAAAATATATATATATGTGTATATCTCTATGAAAGCTGCACTTTCAGGCGTAGCCCACTTTCATGGCTCAATAAAATTTAATATTCATCGAAAAAGCATTTTCTATATTGCACATTAAAGCACAACGTTTATATTATGGCTACACATACAGATTATGACTTTAAGTAATATTAGTAAATATAAAATTTTATTTGGTGTTCTGTGAGAGTATAATAAATTTTGATATGCTTTCGGTATTCTTCTTCCTCATTTTATGATTATTTAATGTGAGGTTATGTGTGATGCATCCACAGATTTGATTATCTCGTTGTTAAAGTGCTACCACTGGTCTGGATCATCATGGCAGCTCCTGGAATATATAATAAATAACTATCTCTCGACTATAAGTACAGTGAGATCGTAAAGGCCAGAACCCTTAATAACTCTGGAAATTACATGATTTTTAAAAGAGACAGGTTGATTTTTAAATCAAATATCCGATTATTCTCCAATGCGGATTAAGAACTGTCGCATTTTTTCGTACTCCAACCCCGATTCATCCACAGTCATGCACCAAGAGAGAACAGCATGATAATTTATTCTACATATGTCTTGAGAATTAACCGTTATGGAACTTTCCACCTCTATCCACAAAATTCAGCCATAGACCTCAGATAGACTTCTTTGGATATTACAGGTATGGAACTCTCCACCTAGGAGGCCCAGCCACACTTATAACCACTACCAGATCATTCTAATAACATTCTACATACATACATACATAAATGGTAAAAAGGCCATCAAAGCCCAGCTATAGTGTTCAGAAATATACAACAGACTGTCAGGTACGGAACCCCCCATATAGATTCTCACGGGCACTGAAAGTATGCCAATACCTAATTTTACTTAAAGTCGAGTGCAATCTCCAAATACGTTATCTGTTACTAAAATTTCGTTATATACAGAGATCGCTGAATTTTTTGTTCTAGGTGAACTCAAATCCCCTGGATTATTTCCTATGGGATCAGCCAACGTCATCAGTTTATTCTATTTCAGTGGAGAATGTGGGATATTTAAGAAATCAAATAATTTCTCGGTGTAACTCCATAAAAACCGACCCTGGTGTTTTTTAAAGAGTTCAACAGACAATGAGGAACATATTATTATTCACTTTTGCTAATAAAATGTTTTTGTTGTCTAAAATATGTTTAGCCCATAATTTCGACTTCGAATAATTCAACTAATTCTGTTCACAAATTTAGATAGAAATCACCCATAAGACTTCTACCAGTTCACAATGTAATGTGCTAGTGAATGATTCTTAACATAGACCATCCTAATGTCTTTGTTATAAAACAAATATTTAGAAGTTCTTTATCTTTACGGATAAACTCACAAAAGATAAGACAACAAAAAAAATAACGTCTTCTAATGGAATGTTTCTTTGTTTCAGCTGGAACACGCGAAGGCAGTACGTCGCAAAATAAATATCCCGTAATAGTATTTATTCATGGAGAAAGTTACGAGTGGAATTCCGGAAATCCTTACGATGGCAGCGTCTTGGCCAGCTATGGAGGAGTTGTAGTGGTAACTGTCAACTATAGGCTAGGAATATTGGGTAAGTTTATTATATATGTAATTTAAATCTTGAATTATGAACTGTTTGTATCCTTATGAGCAATACGTTATGGAAAGAAAGATAATAAAGAATTATAAATATGAATTTACAGAAGATGTCGGTCTAAGATATTTGAAGTTCTCATAAAATAACTATATCTTGTACTTCTCTCTCTTGTCGTATGTTTCTTGCACTATAATTGCTGGACTTTATTGCCCAAACTTATAAAGTCATAATTTAGCCTCAGACTCAAGTAAACCTGGAGGCTTAAGATTTAGTTCATAATATTATAAAGTCTCTGGCAACTGTCCCACTTGAACCTCCATCTATCTACAAAATCAACTCACATTTTCTTCTGTCCATTGTCCAAATTTAATGTACATTATCTGTACTTGTTTATGTTCTTATTTTTCTCATTTTGTTACTACTAAATGTCTGGATTCTTGCTCTAAGCAACATTCTAGGTAAATTTTACAGAGTAATTTAAATAAATGAATCTGCAGTTTTCCAGATTATCAGGTTTTGTTTTATAATCCATGAAGACATCCACATTCCACATAAAAATAATTTATTGGTGACAAATCGGGTTATCTTGTTGGCCACATAAGTGTTCCCCTAATTTTCAAGTTTGGAAAAACTTCATGTTAATAATCTCGTAATGGATTTGTCAGTTTTACTCGTGACATTCTAAAATACGTTATAACAGAGGTCAGTACTATTTTTCCTTGCATAAATTTAATATATTTTCTAATTTTTATTTCAAATGGACGTAACCTTTGAATGAAAATAACTACCATAATGCGATTTCAACAGTTGTTTATACGGTTACATTTAGCAGGCCTTGCTTCTTATTTATTTATTTGGTCAAATCTATTAATTGATATTTGACCCCCTTCCAGTTAACAGATTGATCTGAAATTTAGTACACACCTTTATATCTGATGACAATACAATTTAATACATTCTGTATCATTGTAATTCCAAGATGGCCACCGCTACAAAATGGCGCACAAACCCTTCAATATTGGTATCAAATAAAAGGGCTTGACTAACGAATAATGGAAATCCAATATGGCCGCCAATAAAATGGCGAATTAAGTACATATGTTTTTCCAACCTCTACAATATGGGTATCAAATGAAAGGGCTTGACTCGTAGAATATAGCTCACTATATGATGGCGGATTATATATTGTTTCACAACAACTTACGGCTAGACAAATTTGGATAAAACTTAAAAAACTAAAAGCTTGACGATAACATTAGTAAAAAATAATTTTCACTCAAACGGTTTTATCAGGAGAAAATAATGATAGTAATGATGCACTAAAAGCTAAGAAATAATTTGGTAGGTCTTAGGAACCAGTCAGCACACTATTCTCCTCATCAACCAAGGGCATTGGTCAGACAAAAAAATAAAATCGTATGTAACATAACTTGAGAATGCACAATATGTAAATAGTATTTATAACCTTATAGCGGTTGACTTGACAGAAATTTCATGCGCCCAAAATATCCAAGAGCCGTGAGTAAATTAAATGAAGAAGACCAGGCTGGGAGTAATAGAGAAAGATAAACAAATGAGTTGCTACTCCTTTTTAATGATGTGAATAATTCGACTATTGCTCTATGTGAGAAAATGTTACAATATTGCAGAGTTGTTATAAAACTTTATCGACTCCTGAAAATCGACTCAATTGAATTTATTAACAATACCTAACCTATCTTTATGCCCTCAAACAAACTTTATGCTACAAAGTTGTTGAGAATCACGCTACCAGCTATCTAATTCGAGTAGGTAAAGTCCAGGGTCTTAAGATCTCTTAATTGTTTCTTTTCAAAGAGCAATTTGAATCCAATTTAAAATCTGAAAGGGACCTAATCGGATTCCAAAAGTTTTTTTTTGCTCGAAACTCTTATAAATATACTTAACTAAATTTTAAGCTTGCATTACATTTTCAGACGCTTACCTCGGAACTTTTGTTTCCAATCATAGAATAATTAACTGCTCGCAAACTGTTTTCCATAGTTTTGCAGTCTTCTTGATGTTTTTTTTCACAGTCTTTTTTTTCTTTCTTCTGTTACCAAGTCTCTCTCTCTCTCTCGCTGTGTTCCTAGTACCAGCAGCATTTGAGAATAATTATTTAGAACTTTCCAGTGCAAGGATTCGAAATGCATTCCCTTCCTTCCTTCTTTGATGGATCCCATTGAAATATAAACTTATATAATTATTCCAATCAATGAATGTACAAACTTTGGAGCTGAATTGCATCGGATGCTGAAAAGAAAATTCTGAGAAGTAATGGAGGATTAAAATGCAATTTTGGAACTTAATTAAATGAAATCATTTAATAGAGATGGAATAAATATTTCTTACAAAAAATTGGACCGACTTTATTAGTTACTGCCCTGAAAAATACAAAATAATATTAATTCTATTGGTGCTGCTACTTTTGAAGCTGTGCAGATGCAGATAGATTGATAACTTTTGCCACCCACTTCACAAGTACCAGCAGAATTAATATTATTTTGTATTTTTCAGTGCACTAACTATTAAAGTCTGTCGAATTTTTTGTAAAAAATATTTATTTCACACTTTTGAGTGTAACATTAGTCACGAAAATCGTTGAACGTCCACTAATACTAATGAAGATAGTAAATACTTATCCTATAATACATATATATTCTTTGTTTGTAGTTGTTATTATTGATATCTCAAAACATCGCTGCGGAAATACTCAAGTATTTTAGATGTTACCATTTTACCACCGCTGTAACCCGAAAACCGTAACTCTAAAGAAAAAATGTTCATTATTAATGTTGCTGCAAATAATTAGGTATTTCATGTACTACCCACAGTTTTTTTGATTTTCGAAAGAAATCGCCCTCTCCACATTGCAAAAATACACATATTTCCAAAATTTAACACGACTCCAATTCGAAAAGAGTAACTGTTTTGAAAAAATGTTCAACTTAAATGTCTCCGAATATTGTCCTATCTTTAATTATATTACTACAGATTTTTAATTTTCGATAAAATTTGCCCACTCACCCCCTACGGGGCGGTTTTCTGAGAAGAGGAGATTCCGGATTCACGTTTTTATTAATATGGGACCATTTGTCAAGCCTCCTCTTTCAAATTAATCAAAAATAATCCAAATCGGAATACGTTTACTATATAAAATGCGTGAACAAACAAATAAAAAATAAAGCAGACTGTCGAATTGTATACCTCCTTCGTTCGGGGTTCATCAGACAAATATAACTAATAGTTTGATAATAGTATATTAAAAAACAAGTTTAGAAAGATATATTTCACTAAACGAAATAAAGCTTTTGAGTTGAAGCCTGCGCAGTAACTTAATCTATATAAGTTTAGTAAATCTGTGCCGCTTCTTTTAATACGGTTGTTTAAAATATTGTTTCTTATTTTGTGTTAGCATAAGCGGAAAATCATGCATGTAAAGCATTAACAAATTAGAAATAAAAAAACATAGTAAGTACAGGATTTCCATAACCTAGTTAACTTGGCGCGGCTTTGTTTATTTACATAACTACAGCAACAGCAGTTTCGTTTGAATTTTAAGTTATCTAATTATAACAAGTGAAATTTTTTTGAAAAAATTAAAAATAATTTTTATTGGGGATTTAAGATTTAAACCGTACCGATGAGTACCTACTATTGCTATCCTTTTCTCGATTTTAACTATACTTATGTATATGTGTTTGCCAGCAACAGCAATTCCATAACAAATTACTGTTTGTCTACCACAACACAAAATTAAACTTTAAATTAACAGTAACGTCTGACGTCTGACAATTGCGACATAACCATAGACGATCTTCCAAAAAGTACCTATATACCAGAGAACGAGACGTATATATACGCTCCATGCTCGTGCGTAATTCCAGTGACGGATCCCATTGTCGTTCCATGTCGACAAAATAATAATCTTGGTTGAATGAGATTGAATGAGATAATTATAATTACCAATATTCGATCACACTTGGAGCTTAACAGGCGGCGAGATTTCTGCGATCTAAGTACGAATTCGAAATTTCAAGTCTCTAGGCCGTATGGGACCTGAGAAATCGCTGCGGAGTCCATTGATACAAGAACCGAAAGTAATAAAAACTATTTAAAAATGAGCCCTGTTATTGTTACACTATATTTTCCAGAAGGTACACTATTTTGTATACATATTGTATCATTTCGTCCTGTGCTAAACGTTTCTTGGCAGTTCACTTGAGTTATTCCAAACTCCAAAGTTTGCGTACAAACGATTATTTCCAACACTTGGTATATACTTCGCGTATAAGTAGAAAATGTAAGTGTTGCGCGATAACTTGTTAATAAAATTTACATAACTTAAATTTATGGTATTTTCTCTGCTCGTATTCTAGCGTATCGCACTGAAAAAGATTATGTGTCTCAATTCTGGCCAGTAGGTATGCTCAAACGTCAAGTTATAATGCTCTCTCTGCTCTAAGCAACCGGATGTTAGCCATTTCCACGTTTAACGTCAAAAATTCAACATTGCCAATAAAATCGAACAGTCAGGAGGTAGGTGTATCTACATAGTAGTAGGAATCTGCCATGTCGATCGCTTTTGGCGTAAGAAGTAGTCAGAATATATATATATATATATATATATATATATATATATATATATATATATATATATATATATATATATATATATATATATATATATCAGTCGTAAAGCTGGTGTGAGTATTCATGAGGCGAATGCTGCTTAAACTAGGTATATCTCCGTATTCGAGAGGTTCAAAACGGTTCCCTTAGGACTAGACTCTCTCTCTCTCTCTCTCTCCTTTTCTAAGGGTGAGACGACCCACATTAGCTCTCGAGATGCTACTTAATTATCGGACAAGAGGGTACATCGCGCAGGATGCGCCCTGTTAAATCATCCATGTAGTAGGTAACGGAATGTGTACGGAATACGATTAGGCGGTTTTTGGTGGTTGATTTCCATTCCACGATTGTTTTTTTCTGCTTAGTTGGTTCGTTGGTTTTTTGATTGACTCCGAGTGGAGATAAACTCATTTAAAAAACAACGACTGCATTGGACTTCTAATAAATTCCGATCGAACAATCTTGTTGCTATACATGATTTTTGTATTTAGATTTCAAACAAATATCGATATGTGATCTAAGAGTTGCATACATTTATTGTCTACTAGGCCACTTTATCCCTCGGTAACTCCTATATCGATAGAGTTTTTGAGTGACTTCAAAAATAGGAGGAGGTATACAATTCGGTTGTACGTTTGCTTTTTATTATTGTTTTCTTAATGTATTTTGTTTCATTCGAAAGATGAGAGTTGGGAAATTTTCCCATATTTAGAAAAACTCAAATCTGAAATCTCCTTCCCTCCAAAAACCACCGCCAAAAGGGGTGGAGGGGGCAACTTTTCTCGATAATCGAAAATCTGAGACGATAGAATTATTAAAGATGAGACCATATGCGGCACCGTTTAAATTGTACATTTTTCAAAACACTTACAATTTTCAGGTTACAGCAATGGTATAGTATGAAAAATGTGTATTACCGCTACGTGGAGGGGGCAATTATTTTCAAAAATTGAAAATATGAGACGGCCAAATTAAAGAAGAGATTATATGTAGCAACATTTAAATTGGACATTTTAAAAAAAGTTAGATACGGTTTTCGAATTACAGCAATGATAAAGTCCATGTTTTGAGATCTCTGAATTATAACAAATACAAAGTGCAAGGAACATACATGGGTAATAGGATAAGTACTATTTCCTTTGGTATTAAAAAACGTTCAACGATTTTGAAAAATTGAACCGAATCTATTAGGTGTACTGAAAAATATAAAACAATATTCATTTTACTTTTGAAGTTGTGAAATTGTAATCAGATAAAAGTCTTTTGGCACCAACTTCAAAAGTACCAGCGTGAATAGAATTAATATTATTTTGAATTTTTCAAATCGGTGCAATTTTGAAAAAAATATATATTTATTTCAAACTTCAAATTCTCGTCATAACTCCATTTTTAACGGACTTCCCAAAAGAAGGAGGTAAACTCTTTCTAGTGAACGTGCCTGGATTTTCTAGGTTTTTTTAAATTTTAAATGACAGATGTTTCCATATCCAAATTTTCAGGGTTGGAGCACGCTTATCGCTTTAAAAAAAAATCAAACTAAAACAAAATAGAAAGTGATATAAAATCGTGCAGAATTAATACCACAAATTTGAATCAAAACTCCCTTTCGTATTTAAATATTGTTTTGGGAGTATTAGTGCTTAGAGAAACTCAAGTGCTCCAGTGTGAAAAGTAGAGTCTTTCTCAAGTTTTTACAATTTTTTCCCTAGAGTTATCCACCAAGAGTCAGCAACGTATTTTGTGATGTTATTTGAAGATTGATAAAAGTGTAGTTAACTACTAAATCGTATAATATGGCTAAATAATAATAATAGAAATTGATTCTGATAGACATTTGCCATCCTCGTTAAATAACAAAAGATGAAGTATAATTTATTTTATTTGCTTATAAGTATTTTTGAGGTTACTGTCGATATTGTTTTTTTATAGCTACAAGTTTAGTAACAAATATTTTGTACAAAAAAAATGGACAGACGTTATTAGTTGGTGCTGTTACTTTTGAAGTTGTGCAGTTGCAGTTAGATTGATAACTTTTGGGCCGATTTTTTTTAATATTTATTTCACACTTTTGAGTGTAACATTAGTCACGAAAATCGTTGAACGTTCACTAATACCAATGAGGATAGTAAATACTTATCCTATTATCCACGTATATTCTTTGCTTGCAGTTGTTATTATTGAGATCTCAAAACATCGCTGCGGAAATACACATAAGTATTTTAGATGCTACCATTTTACCACCTCTGTAACTCGAAAACCATAACTCTTAGGAAAAATGTTCAGTATTAATGTTGCTAAACATAATTAGGTCTTTCATGTAGTAATCACAGATTTTCAATTTTCGAAAGAAATCGCCCTCTCCACATAACAAAAATACACATATCTGAGAATATAACATGCCTCTAACTCAAGAACCGTAACTCTTTAGAAAACATTCTGAATTTAAACGTTTCCGGATATTGCCCTATCTTCAATTATACCACCTCAGATTTTCGATTTTTGAGAGAATTTGCCCCCTCCACCCATCACAATTCGATTCGATTTCGCAATAATGAGAAATCAACACTGATACAAGCACTGTTGCCTAACCTCCTAGTTTTGCACTAAACCTGATATATTTTTTTATTGCAATGAACTGGTCATGTCAATTTTATGAGGATACCTAATTTTCAAATATTTTTTTTATTAGTATATATATATATATATATATATATATATATATATATATATATATATAATCGAAAAAACCATATCTACCGTTAGGTGTAGGGTAAAAAAATACATTGTCTCTTATTAAGCTTCACCATAAACAAGTTTCCTCCATTTGTTTTTGTCCTTTGCTACTTTACTTGCTTCTCTTTTATCAATGCCTCTCTTCTTCAAGATTTTATGGATATCCTGATCCCAAATTCTGTCTGGTCTTCCACTTTTTATTTTCAAGTTTCTTTTTGCTTCCCATATCATTTTAACTGGCCTCGCGTTGTCCATTCTTATTAGATGTCCATACCATCTAAGTTGGGCTTTTTCCCTTTTCAACCTCTAAACCTTCCCTTATATCGTCATTTCGTAGTCTATATCTTTTCTAGTGATTCCTAGAATTTTCCTCAAAAATTTCATTTTGATAGTCTGAACTTATCCCTTTAGTTTTTTTTATTTAGCACCCAGCTCTCAGCTCCGTATGTTAGGATCGGTACAAATACTGTGTTGTATATATTTATCTTGGTTTTTCGTGTTATCTCTTTCCTGTCTAGGAATGTGTTTTTGATTGTATGGTATAGCTTTGATGCATTCTCAATTCTCTTTTTAATTTCTGTGCACTGTGAACCTTTATATATATATATATATATATATATATATATATATATATATATATATATATATATATATATATATATATTCCAAGATATTTAAAGTCGTTCTTCCTTTATTATGCAGATGCTTATCTTAATCTAATTTTATCTTTCAGTAACTATTCACGATCTATAATTTTGCTTGTCAATAATTTTTAAATTACAGCTAAGCCTGCCTAACACACTTTCATCTCCATTCCAACTAAGTACAGCGCATAGAACAAAAAAAACACAAAAAATTTGATTCGATTAAACAGCTCTCAAATGAGAAGTTAAAATGAAAGCTACTATTCGAAGAATTTCCTAATTATGTCAAACGCACAAAGTAATGTCGAGCACAGATTTCACAGGTGGTTTGTCGTCAATATCCCATTGAATCTAAACTGAAACCTCCTCCATGTTTATTGGTTAGCAAATGCCTCTTTTATTACCCGTCCGCGCCTCTCAACAGCCAAAGAATTTAATATATACCTAACATGGCAAGTGGCAGACTGGGAGGGGTAGGTAGAGGTGAGATTCCTCCACGGATTTCTGCCACCAAATAATATTCACCTTCAGCCAGAAGGTATGCGTCGTCATACAGCTAAACTTTCAAACAATTTGCAAGTCTCCGACGTCTACGACGGACGAGTATCGTGGTTCCGAAACAGCAGCAGCAGATAGTGTAAATAGGCCAGGAAATCGTATAGAGTATAAAGTCGGGATCTCATGGCGTGCAAGACTTGGGAAAAACATTAATTTGAAACACTCAATGCTATGCATTTCGAAAAAGTTTAAAAATCTAATAGCGCCATTTTGTTATAAGGAGTATTTGGCTACTATAGTTTCAAATATTCTAAAATACTAATTATAATTTGAAACCCTATGCAGTTCGTTACCATGTATTTTCTGTTTTTAAACGACCTGAATTTTATATTAATTTAAAGATAAAGCAACCGTGGACTTTTAGTTCAGCACTTTGTAGCATAATAATATTATCAAATGCTTCTTGGTGAATCTCATCATCTCCAGACAGGTGCTGCATCATAAACCATAAAATAAACTCTGTGTACAATCTCTCGATATCTTATTGTTAACAATCGCTTTGAGCACAGATGATTGAATAATCTTGCATTGAAATTGCCATAGCAAGTGACGCGGGTCAGAGTGGCACCGTGTGCATCCAGCTTAAGGTATCTCTCGATGCCTTATTCACCGAAACACCCACTACATATTGTTGTACGCGTATGTGAATAGTCAAAGTTGGTTGAATGTCTTCAGGGCTGAATTCGGTGCAAGCGCTACTTACTCTCCAGCTCTCTAATTGCTACAATGTTCGTTTTATTGGCATATTGCTGCACGACACAACTAATTTCACATTTTGTTATACCAACACGCTCCGAGGCAAATCATTGCGAATCTCTTTGTCTCTCTAGTGTTAACGTTTCTTGGTGCAGTACTTGACGTACACCTTTTAGTGTTTACCAATACAATATAATACTCAGTGAAGTTACTTCAATAGGTATTTGAAGCAAACTTAGGGATATATAGCTTCACAGAATTAGTATATATTTCGATCATTATATCACATAGTTTTGTTAGAAATTGCCTGGGCGTGAGTTATCTTCTTTTTAAATTAGTTAAAGTAGGTATTTAACATCGAAGGGCATTCTAAGAAGACGGTCATATCATTAGTCAATTGAATTTCAGTTTTAACCAAACTATCAGGTTTTCCTCTATGTAAAAATTAGATATTGAAAGGAGAACGGAACCATTGACTGAGAACTGAAGGGATGCACTTAAAGGTGAAGGGTTCCATACCGGAAAATCCCTATCGCATATATAGACGAAATGCTCATGCTGTTCTCTCTTGGCGCATGTCTGATTTTACGTGCGAGTTGAACTCTCAGTTAGATAGGTTCCATATTATAGACTTTTTATGACTGTATGTTTCCGTAGCATAATCTACCAGAGTGTTTGCCCAGGCAGTGATGGGCAAAACGACAGCTAGAAAGCAATAAAAATTTAGAATGTGAACTCTTTTAAATGCTTCCAGTTTTCCCATACTATTGAAGTTTTGACAGGTAGATGCTGAAATTGATAATTCCTTCAAAGATCCATTCAACATCAGCCTGCTGTTGCTGGTGCTCTCACATTTCAATCAACTATTTTCCATCGAAATTTTTCGATCCTCTTTGATACGTGGATTAATTAACGGAATTCATAGCAGCAACTGTTACATTCAACTAATTAAAATATCTTTAAAGCTACCTACTTTGTCTCTGTCTCTTTCAATTTTGAGGGTATTAAATCGACTCAAAGCTGCCGGAACATTGGAGTCTATTCATTGCCAAATTCTTGATACAAAGCTATCTACATAATTTGGAGCTTTAGGATTTGCATTATTTGTTTCAGGTTTCCGATCAGGTAGGAATTCTTTTGCTTTTTGGTGAATGAACAAAAGTGAAATCAGATTTTTTTTTTTATTTTCTCTTTACAGTGCGGAATAAATGTGCCTACAGAATAAATTCGTTAAATTAACCAGCCGAATCTTATTTTCTTCGATTTCATTTATATATTTTACATTTCAGCACTTAAACTATACAAGATGATCGACTTATACTCCGGAGTTTGATATATCTGTTGTCTTGATATGTAACAGTCGTAGAAAATTGTAAAAAAACCTTCAGAGGAAATCCACCAAGAGAAATTGTTGTTTTTTTAATTCATACGTTCACCGCTAGGGAGCGTAGTAATTCCGATCATATAAAAAAATGAGTACTTTCACGTTAATGCCACCATAATGGTCCATCTTTTTGATGTATATTTTTTTATTGTAGGACGTTAAATACAGGTGGGAGGAGATGCTAAACTTTTTGGACTATAAGTGTCTATAACTTAAATTTGACTTAACGGAGTTTTGTTAGCAAGGTCTGGTTCAAGAAAGAAAGGTTTGGTGAATATAATATAAAACTATCCATGCCATTCTTGTTCTGGCCGCCATCGCTAGGGGGCGGGTTTTATAAAGTTGACCGATTCTTAAATTTTGCTCCGAAATCGTAAATGTAACCATATGCATATTTTATTAGATTCGGAAAGTAGATCGAATTTGCAACACAATATGTCCAAACGGCCTGACCATATCTTCATTCGTTTGAAAGGTATGGCTTAAAGAATATTTTATTAACAAATTCGATTAAAAAAACAAAATAGATAATTGAGTGTTTTTTAGTTTCGTAGTCGTAGCATAACACGAAAAAATAAACGAATTTTCCGAAAAAAAAAATTCATTCCATTCCAGTAATATGCAATTCTTTTATGTTCTATTGGGTACTTTTCAAGACATGACCACTTTAATGATGAAAGATAATGACTATTGAGTTTTGAATGTTATTTACTCTAAATTTAGTCAATAATTGTCTAATCTATTGATAAATTGTAAAATGAGGTTGAAAAGAGCTCAATACTGGCAAAGTTAGGAAAAGAAAAAATCCAATTTGTGTTGTGAAAACATGATTAATCAATCAAACTGAAATAAATGTTTCACACTTTTGTCATTATTGTGACACATCCAATTACAGCCACCGATGAAATTCTACATTTGGCATATAAATGTATATAAAAATAATATTTCAAGCGAATTTTATGTAATATTTAGGTACATACAAAACATTTTGTATGTGAAAACCATAACAAAAACAATGATACCGGAGGATACACAATAATCCAATTCGTAGCGACAACCATTAATCAAAAGTCTATGTTTATCTCATCAGCGCCTAAAATAGGTAAATTGTTTTAAACTGTGTGTTTTGTTTGTTATATATCTATATATAGTAAATATTACGAACCAATTGGAGATAGTCGACCATTTAACATTAATTTTGTACGATCCAATTAGCTGGATGTCAATAATTGGATCTATTTGAATTATTGTTTATCGTCTATAGGTAGGTAGTATAGAGATATATTCTGGATGTATCAAAAAATTATTGTATTGATCTACTACAGACTGATGCTCACTACCACCGTTAATTGACTCTGAAATTTATATGCAGTCGCCGTATCTCCCAGTAGACCAGGAATAATAATTGTGGAATGATTAGAATATTAAATATTGAATAGTTGTATTTATACGCACAGAGCAGTGACTCGCTAGCTCCTTCTCTTGAAAGAGATACACAAACCTGAACTATAATGTAATAATCACAAAAACATCATAAACAGCACCCCCATAGATTTCTTCCTGTTCAAAATTTAAACGATGACAGTGGCTTTCATATTGTTCTTGTTGTTAAGAAGACGGCGATTTTCGTAATAAAATAATATTTACCAATGAGGCGTCTTTCACAACAATACCCCCGATTTAATTGGAAAAATACCTAAGCGTTTTTGGAGAACGGAAGATCCACACCAAAAACAGACTGTTAAGATACAAGGACGAAAATCTCTTGATGAGTATGTCGTATGTTAAATAATTATATACTAGTGGTCGTCCAGTGGTCGAAATTCAACCGTAATTCATGATTATTTAAATTTAAACGTTACTGGGGGGTTTTTTTGCATATAATTTTTGGGAGTTTTTACTATTACGACAGTTGCAAGCTTATACAAAATGTCATTAGCTTGTTTTGTTTACCTAATTCCTTACCGTTCAAAAAGCACAATAACAGCAAGCTATTTATTTTATAATACAATGCACTGTAATGTTTCGACTTAACGCCGGTAATATTACTTTACCCTTATGAGGAGAGTCCTTTCACAAAAGTAACTTCAGATTCGAAATGTTTTGCGTTAACAAATCCACTATCAACAGTATTAAAATTTAAAAGTTAATTCAGTAAGTGCACATTTAAATGTATCCCTCTAAATAATTAAATCACTTTCTATACACTATTCACAATATTTAATTTTGCGATTGTCATTCACTAATAAAATACTCCGACACCCCTGACTCGTTGACTTCACATTGTACTTGAGTTCGTTATGCAACACACAATACACTTCTACCACGTAAACCATATTTTTTTATATCATTTAATATAAAATATTATTATACATCAAAATTTCAACGGTGTACAATACTTCACCATATGTACTTTTACTAATCCAAATCTCATACTCTTCCGTGAACGTTGTATGGTTTAAAAATCGGCTACAATCACGTATTAATATATCCTGAGCATTTTTGAGGAATGAAAAATCAACACCAAATAGAAAAGACTGTTAAAATACAGGGACAAAATCTCTTAATGTGTGGTGTGGTATGTTAAATAATATGGTAAATATGAGCAATCATTATATATGTAGGATCCCTCACAGGTGAACGATATCAAAAAAGACGGGAATATTCACACTAGTTCAACATTATATTAGTCTAGTTGAACAGTATATTAGTTCAATATGTCGTCAAGATGGCGCACAGGTCCACAATGTTCCAAAAGTGAGAAATTATCAAAAAAACAAATCCTTTCTCTGGATAGGGAGAAACGGAACCGTCCGATGGCCAGCGAATAGCCCGGATCTAAGCCTGTGTGATATATTCTTATGGGAATACCTGAAAAACAAAGTGTATTATAATAGAACCGAAAGTTCAGAAGTAATAAGACGAAAACTGAATACCGCAGTATTAGAACTGAACACAGAAAATCGAGATGTAATCACCTATTGTATAAATAAAAAAAAATTACGTAATATTTGCAAGTACTTCGCAAACATTTAGCTTTGTATTTAGACTCATGTGTTTTCGTTATTTTTCTTATAAATTGTGATACTTTAAACTCTCTCAGGGTCCTACAAAAGGTCAATAAAAAAATCTGGCCAGAGACAACCTGCCCTAGCATAAGTATGATATAATCACATTGCTCATTTAAATGGACTATATTAAGGAGCCTGAAACAATTATCTCTGTTCATAATTGAGAACAATATTTTTTTTCCAAATACAATTGATACCTATATAAAACTTGATCGCATATACTATGTGTTATATTTGGCCATTATCTTTGAAATATAGGCTGTCGACATGAAGAATGGCACCGATAATGACAAACTGTTGGAAGTGTTGGTTGGTTGGTAGTAATTTTTGTGTTTATGACGGTCACTAGTTTGAAAAATATCTGGACCACAAATCAGTGGAAACTTTCGTGAGCAATTTGGTGGAAAAGAGCTATCATCGAACTTTACACACATAAAACATCATCGAAAGCACATTATTGAAGAACACGTTCGATTGAACACGTAGAGACGCGTACAAAGGATATGCTGGTTGGTAATCATTGGCCTCAGTGGCGTAGACCCATGACTGCTTTGGAAGGGCGATGTTTTGTCTTTCCGAAATCACCTTTAAAAGAAACACAGATTCAGGTCTGGTTCTTTATTCGAAGTATAAGTAAAGACTGTTCTTAATTATTAACGTAAAGACGACATTTTTTAAAAATTGTTACCGTTTTCAAGTTACAGTATGGTAATATCTGTAATATGTGTATTTCCGCAATGCGAAGGGGAAAATTTTTGCAAAAATTGAAAATATGAGATGGCCAAATTAAAGAAGGGATTATACGTACCAACATTTAAAATGGACATTTTTCAAATGAGGTTATGGTTTTCGAGTTACAGCAGTGGTAAAGTCTGAAATATGTGTTTTTCCGCCGCGATGTCTTGCAATCTCTAAATAACAAATAGTTTGTAAAAGGCGCCAAAATCTATAAAAAAAATGGGCAGACATACAGTCGAATTGTATATCTCATTTGTTTGGTTCGTCGGTCAAAGATCAAAATCCTCTGGCATACACATATGGTACATATCTGCATATCCGACATGTACAGGTGACAACAGGATTCTTAATCTAATATTCAATGCAAGGCAAAAAATAAAATTTGGATAGTTTGTCTTCAAAAAAACATTCCCTTTGATTTTCGGTTACGAAACTCTCAATTATAAAACAACATCGAGGGTAGTGCCACTAATATTGTAATTTACTTCTGCCATAATTTGAGCTCAACTCGCACCTGTAAATTGATTTTTTTAGAATTTAAAGCACGAACAAAAAATTAAATCAACTTCCTCAGACTACTTTCTGTGGTGTATGGCGAATGTTTTCGTTTCTAAAAATAAAAGCTTTAAAATAATTTGAAAATTTAATTTATCTTCATTTGAAAAATATTTAATAATCATTTCCAACAAATGCAAATAAGTGGAGTAGTAATTTTTTGCTAAAATAAACGCTCCGCTTGCTGGAAGATATATTTTCATAGCTCCGTGTAAAATACAGAACAGTTTTTGAGAGAACGCATCCGTATGGAAGTGCATGTTTACTTTTGAATATAAAAACAAAGTAGGCACTAGATGCAGAAACTTGGAATGTTAGATCCGGGATATGAGGATATTGTTCGAGAACCGGAATAGTGAAAGACAGTGATTACTTGTACCAATTTTTTTGTTGATATAAGAAGATACTTGAGAGAAAATTGGTATTTAATAGGATATTCAAGAAAAAATGTACATAAGAGAATCCCTTCAGAAATTTAGATGAAGAAAATTGTGTTGCTGCATTTTTTGTCGAAGCTAAGATTTTCGGGCCTGGTTCTTTAATCGACGTATAAGTAGAAGTAAAGACTGTTCATAATTAATAACGTAAAGACGCGTACAGAAATTATGCTGATTGTTAATCAATCAGTCAGTGGCGTAGACCTGACTGCATTGGAAAGGCGATGTTCTGTCTTCCGAAACCACGTTTAAAAGAAATACGGATTCAGGTCTGGTTCTTTAATCGAGGTCTAAGTAGAGACTGCTCTTAATGAGTAACGTAGTGACGCGTACAGAGAATATGCTGGTTGGTAATCATTGGCGTCAGTAGCGTAAGTCTGATTGCATTTGAAGGGGGATGTTTTGTGTTACGAAACCACAATTAAAAAAACACGGACTCAGGTCTGGATCTTTAATTGAGGTATAAGTTTAGACTATTTGTAGTAATAGTAATGTTTCCTTATTGATAATTTTTAGTGTTTCGTTATCAAAGGGTGCCAACAGGACCCCATTACCAAGAAACAAGAAGGTCACAATTACCTTCAGAGCTATCGCTTTCCCATGTTTTATTTTTTGGTTCATGTATTTAGGTGCATCGGCCCATTTTTAGAGCGAAATAAATTTGTCATCTACAAGGAATATGAATGAATAGCATTTTATTTAGGAAGATTTTTTTTAGACATTCAACTCAGATTTACCAGTTAAAATATATTCCAATTATTATAAATATACCTATATTAAATGGAGTAGTATTACATGTGAAGCAATATATCCTTCAAGACTCTATTAACATTATCCTAATACTCGTTTATGTTTAAGTCACTCTTGTGTAATATAATAGTGTAGATTCACCTTTATGCTCTCACATACAAATACCTCATTTGGAAATCATACATGATTTACGAGCAAGATACGCCGTGGGACGAAGATATGGAATATATAATGCAATGGAAAATATCTAATTTAACTTTCATTGTGGCATATACCAGCCCATAGTATACATACCTAAACAAACTCCATAGAGTGAATGTGAAGCCTTGCCTTTATATTATGGAAGTCATGGGTGGCTATCTGACGAAACATAACCTATACCTCTGTACCTAATTGGAATTTGGAGTTGAAATGAGTTCATTGAGATATTGAGTAGAGAGGAGTAGTTACAATCTTCTATATAATATAACTAGTAGCACCCGGAATTTTGTTAACATTATGAGTGTTAGAGCCGGTTTCATAGTAAAAGCTTAAATGCTCCTTTACTTAAAGG
Source organism: Crioceris asparagi (assembly GCA_958507055.1). Taxonomy (NCBI): domain Eukaryota; kingdom Metazoa; phylum Arthropoda; class Insecta; order Coleoptera; family Chrysomelidae; genus Crioceris; species Crioceris asparagi. Next base: position 81,143,188 of record OY293829.1, read on the forward strand.
CACCTTTAGTTTAAAGCTCCATTTAAATACTCCTTTAAAAATGACTCGTTTCATAAACACTTCTCAAGGTCTTCGTACGTAAAAATTCCTTTAATATTTTTTTCTTGTATTGGCAATCTTGAGATAAGAATCTAACGTAGTCAGCGCCTATCTTCATACGTGTCTGAGCACAGGATTATAAAATTGTTCGTATTCTATGAATTTCCAGAATTTCACATTGACGTATGTTGAATGTGAAAATTAAAATTTCGAATCTTGTTTGTCCTGTTTTTCCCGTTGCTTTGCATATAACATACAAATAAATATTCTGCTTGTTATCAGATACAAGGAATGTCTTTTAAATTGTTATTTGTATTAAATACAAGTAAAGTAAACCTATAACCAAATTGTGTACCACCTCCTTTTTTGGAGTCGTTCAATAAAACCACAAACCACCCAAAATTTGGATTCCGAAATTAAATAATGTTTAATTTACTCTAGCTGAACAGTGTAAACATAATCATTTTGATCAGTTGAGTCGATATGCACCTCAAAAGTTGAGATCACCGGTGAGCAAAAGGTCTGTGAACCAATGTGACCAGCCGTTTGTCATAGCAAGACAAAATATTAGTAATTGTTTATTTATATCATTTATAAAATAGCGAAATGTACATTATTCAATAATTGCCAGAACTGACCTCTAACATTTCTATTAATTTCATTATGGTTTTCATTCTCATCATCCATATAATTATTTCTAATTATCCAATCTTCCGGAACAGCTTCTTTCATACCGATCGCCATGTTATGGAAGACTTCTGTAGCCAAAATTATAATCCTGGCAGTCTCAAAGTTTAGCAGTTTACTTTATATGGAAATAATGAGCATTATTTCCAAATGTTCAATGTATGCTAGATACAAACAAGAAAACCGTTGCACTTTGAATTGAATACAAATAAATTCACCTTAACCTGCAAACATCAAATTATTCGAATGTCAGATTTGATATTTGAAGTTTCTAAAATGCTCCTTCACAGATTTAAAGTCCTGAAATCGTCACTTTAGTTTAAAGACCCATTTAAAGGGTCATTTAGCCTAAAAGGTGTTTATGAAACGAGCTATTCAATTTAAAGGAAACTTTAAAATTAAAGGCTCCTTAAAGTTGATTATGAAACTGACCCTTAATGTTTTGGGAGCATTGATGTGCTGGATATGTTAGACAAAATAAAAATTAGAAGGAAAGAAGGAAATTAATTTATTTTACAAAATTTATTTTAGAACGTTTATTTTATTGTATAGGTAAAAGAATTAACATTCCAAAACTTCTGTAAAAACTACATCTTTAGTTGTTTGATTTTTGGGTAGCAAAATGCTTTGAATTTCGAAACTTCCTGTTCTTGACAGACCAACGTACAATTGGCCATGAGAAAAACAAAACTCTCTTAAATCTACGCTACCAAATTCAAAGGTTTGGCCTTGTGCCTTTATAATGGTAATTACAAATGCACGTTTATTCGGAAATTGTAATCTTTTGAATTGAAAAGGTAAATCTATTGAAATCATAGGTATTCATGGGATTAGAGCTGTCTCTTCCGATGCCGGGGGCCTAGTAAGAATGGTAGCTTCAGTGACATTATCACGCATAGCTTTGATTTGCAATCTTGTACAGTTGCATAGAGTAGGTGGATGAAGATTACATAATAATATTATTGAAGCTCCAACTTTTATTTTCAAAACATAAAAAGGAAGCCCTGAATGATGAAGAGAGTTCAAAAATTCTTGAGGATAGTGTACGGCGGTTTCGGACTTTACAACTGTATCGACGGATCGATATTCTTTGACTTCTCCTTGTATTTTTTCTAAAAAACATATCGGATTGGAATATGGAATCACAAAATATATATCTAAGAAATTCAGGAAGCGTAAGAAATTAAAAATCTTGATATAGAGGTATATAAAATTAGAGCATTCTATATCTTGAACATTTGTATCTATACTTTCAAGTCTCAAAATATGTGTACAATAATTGTTTAATCTGTATATTCCTAGAAGAAGAATTGTTACAGAAAACCTACTCAAGATACCAGCAAGTAAAAAAGATATAAATAAGCAGTTTTTACATTACCTAATTTTTAAAATATATAATCCTATCCCACGAGAAATGACACAATTAACAAATAGAAAAAAATCTTAAAATTATGTAAGACTCATATTATTAATAACTTTAATAGATTCATAGAACTTTTGGAATAACATCGACTAGGAATTAATTTTATCCTTAGGATTATGTCTGTAGATCTAAACAAATATTATACGATTAGTGATTAGTAGGCACTATTCACCTGTTGGGGCTTTGAATTTCATATGTATTGTAAGGAATTAGGCAAACAACACCTACTAAAGCCGTTTTGTACAAGGAAAAAAACCTCAATAGCATTTTAATTTAAAAAATAATGAATTACCGTCGAATTTCGATCAGTGGGCGACAACTATCTCTAATAATTTTTAAGCTTCATAATTATATTATTTCTTTATTTACATTTACTTTTGGATTTTTAATTTTTACTTCCCTCAATAAGGGAAGTATTGTATTCACGTAAAAAATCGACCTCGAGATTTTTGCTGATATTTACGTTTTGGGGTTCGTAGATCACGAAAATCATGGTATCTCAAGTCCATCGGTCTGTCTGTTTGTAGTCTGTTGGCATTGTAGCTCAATAACGACTTGACCTAGGACAACGAATTTTGGTATGCATATTCAAGGACTACCGGCGACGCAATCGACGTTAATCATATATACAGGGTGTCCAAAATATTGAGTGTCAATATAAGAACGGTAGAAGCGACAAGGTTGTTTCCATCTCGAAGCGGGGTGGTTTGTCGAGGAAAGTCATAGATAAAGGATTTAGCCAATTTTTTTATTTGCTAAGGTTTACGTATATGGTTTGTATGCCCAATACATACACGTACAACAAATATATATATATATACAGGGTGCTCTAAAAGTTATTTAACCGAATAACACATCAATAAAAACAAACATTGATGAAATACAAACACTTGGTTTATCATCATAAAAACGGATACGGTAATAACGCATATTAATTTTCTTTAAGGTAATTATCGCGAGATAATGACAAAAGTATGGTTTCCATGCGTCAAAATTTTTGGAAAATATGTCAATATTTATATATTTATTTTATAAGAACATCTTCAATATGAGAGTACGACAATATTTTTAATGTTTTATTTCTTGTACTCACTTACTTTTTATGTTTTCAAAGATAACATCTGTCAAAAACTTTTGACTATGTACAGTTAATTTTTTACACTAAGGTTGATCTATTTTTCATTAGAGACGGAATATGGCAACGTAGAATTGTCAAGTTTCTTATACAAGAAAGGTTAGTTACTGAGCTGTCATTAGAGCGTTTAAATTTTAAATTTTTATAATACGATGTATAGTCAATTGTTCTCAAAAGGTAGATTTATTGAAAAGGAAATGCTAGAGAAGCTACAAAATTTGAATATACCTAAGGCGAGAAAAGGAAATCCAAGCAGAAAATGATGATTTGATAAAAAATATTTGTTTCTTGCAAAAAATTGAAGTTTAATTTGTGTTATACTGTACCTATATACTGTAATACTAGATAAAAGAGGAAATTTCCATAACGCAAAATATGATGTGCAAATATTAGAAGAAATATCAACAAAATGTCTTCCAAAGGAAAGATTGTTTAAGGAATGAAGTGATGAAAAAAACATTATTACTAGATTTAATAGTTTAAAAAGAAACTTATAAAAATGGTAATCCTGGCAAATTATTATTGGGACAAACGTCACCTAACAATACTAAAATGGCGAAGAACGGAAGATGGATAAGTGATATTCAGCGTTTCTTTGAAGAATATATTTCAGAAAATTCGTAAATATTCGCAATATTAAGGTTTTCAATCTTTTTTTTTTCAAGACTTTTATTTTCAAACCTTCGTAGATGTACAACAAATGTGAATAAAATCGTTTGCAAAGTCACACGTCTGTGCTACCATGAGTAATTTTATTGCTTATGATTTTATATTGATAAATTGTTTGCTCTTGTAAATTTCGCATTATACAAAATTTACTTGAATCAATTGTCCAGTTCATATTCACTATCTATATAGTCAAGATTACCGTTGTTGCCAAATATCACCAAAATCATAAGTGCATAATACGAAATTTTCGAGATACTACACTTCAAAACTTATATTAAAAACAAAACGGAACGATGAATGAACGAAAATATATAATTTTTTTTTTATTACAAAACGGTGAAACATATTGAAACTTTGCTATAGGAAAGTAAAGTAAAGTAAAGCAAAGATATTTCTAATTAACGAGATGTAGATTTTTGATAGGGTTAACTCACTTTTGCCGCACCCTGTAGATATTTATATAATATGTAAATAGCTACAAATTATTCAGCATTTCAAAAAGCATGTGGCATTTTTCCAGCATTTTAAAATGCTAATGCATAACTACTACCCTTATACCTATATATTCACTTTTCAAATTTACCAGCACCGACATTCATTATTCATATTCAATATTAATAGATAGATAGATGATGTAGCATAAGCTGACATATGTCACATGTCACGTTCACTACTTGTACATAAATAAACATATAAAATGCATGTGATGCTTTGAGGCAAATTGTGATGATTTGTGAAAAGTGTGAACCATATGAAAAAAAATGTTTGCCATTTCAATGGTGAACTTTGAATGCAGCAAAGCTAAAGCATCCCCGCACATTACTTTGATCTGCTAGCTTGCTGTTTAATTTAAATACAGCCACAGCTTATTCAAAAATCCCGATGGCCTGTAGTCAACGGAAAGGTAAATTTTTCAAAATTCATTGAATTGAAATTTGAACAACCGTTTCATTGGTATACCTACATGTTATTACATAAAATTGTCGTATGTGTCATAGCCTTGCGGTTAGAGGTTTTTGTTTTGGCTGTTGAATATAAATTAGACAGGGTTCGAGTTCCACTTCAAGGCAGATTTTTTTACGCCTATTTCTTTTCAATAATTATACTATATATTTTTTTAATCAGGGTCTATATTAATATCTCCAGAAAATGTACAATTACATCAAATTTATATTGAGTGTTCATGTTTTATCAATATTTGTTATTTTTCTTTATTAATTTTTATTTTTTTACCTGTGTATTTTATGAAAAATAGCTCTGAACAAAAGCTGTAGGTACTGATTATATCTATAATCTAAAATAATTTTTGATGATATTTACATTACGGCTCTTTTTTGATAATTGTTTTAAATGTTTGAATGGTCGCCATTTTGAAAATACTTACCCTATATTATCCAATAACGAAATCGACCGAGATATTTGAGAGATTGATTTCTGTAGCAAATTAAAACTACCTGTTATACATTTAATAAGGGTTGTCGGGTATTATATCATATGGATCAACCTTCATACTTCACCTCGGGGACGTTAACAGAAAAAATCATCAAAAACGATCAGCTGGTAGCAAGGTCCCTTAATTACGATGGGAAAGCTATGAAAAAGATAGCCGTAAAACAAATGGAGAAATTACTATGCAGTTATGAAATTGGATAACTGTCAAACAGTTTAATTATGATAAACAGAGCTGCAGTTGCATTCTTTGTCAAAAAAATGTTGGGCAAGTATTCAAGTAAGTTTCTAGAATTTGTAGAATCCATTATTTTTATTTATATTGGTGTTCTTTATTATTATTATTAAATAGATTAATTATAAGAATAATGTTTGCAATCTTTTTTATTGATCACGGAAGCTTAAAAAAAGTTTTTTTCGGCGAATTTATTTTTAAAAAACATTCTTTTGGTAATAACTTTGGAACGAAATCGATATCGATATGCGGTTTAGATTTTTTTATTGCAAATTTAATTTTCTTCGCTTTTTTTATTAAATAATTGTAGCATTCTATTTCAAATTTCAATGAAAAAACGAAACTTTCTAAATAGTGACCTCTACCGTGATTAGCTAAAACCAATATGGCAAAATTATTCTCCTTACTTAGTCCGCAAAGCTTATTTTCTTAAAAGAGATATATTATGCTAAATTCTGTTAAGGCAAAACAAAATTATAAGCATTGTAATCAATAGAGCTTCTTTTATCCTTACTGCCCTTATTTCACGTCCTTCAATAAAAAGTGATAGATCAAAAAGATGCAAAATTTTAACAGCACCCCTTTTTCAATATTTTTCCCCAACTTATGTTGTAACCTAACCTAACCTAACCTAACCTAACCTAACGGTATGTTATTGGGTAAATTCATAAATTGAGAGTGTGAAAAAAATGCGATTTCAAAAGCAAGTACGTTTCTTTATTAATGGCATTATGGAAAAATTATGAGAAAAATAAAATAAAAGAGATAACTGCTGTCGAAAGATTTGTCAGAAATCAATTTCGAGCTAAAATCTAGTACTTTTTCCCTTGTATAATAAATAACTGTTTATGACATGAAATGTCCACATTCAACATAATTAATATATACAGGTTGCTTCATTAATAATTGAAAATATTTTAATCAAGCGTATCCTACCCTTCCGGCCGTTTTTCACTTGCCTGTATCTGATAAGATTTCATACTTAGTAAAAGTTGAACTTTCTATGAATAGAATCGCTTGTGGTAAGACTGCGTTAAAATTCTCCAAGTTCCTGTACTTTAGCTATTCTTATTAAATATCGGAATAGAGGTGTCCGTCCGCCTGCTTGCAAGACAGCCATAGTTTGTCATAATATTTGGTTGTCGCTCAATAATACACCTTTTCGGCTCAAGATTGTACAGAACAATAATTTATCCCGAGTTGTTCGAAAATAGAAATTTATGTTAGTTAATTTAGTTGAATTATTAATTTTTTCCAATAGACTGCCTACCTAGCATCTTAAAAGTTTTGCTCATATTTCTTATGTGGAGTCTAGACGATCCGGCATTTTACTGATTATAAAGGAAGATAAATATCCTACTATTGTCGAGTGGTTTGCTTATAATCGGCGTGTGGAAATTAACACGCTTTATTCTCACAATGTTGCTGGTCGATGGCACACAACAACAGAAGCATTACATTCTGTTGCGAACATTATTTCTGTCCACAGGATTGATTTCCACTAACCGCTTGATCCGCCTCATTTTCTGGGTGAGTTCATTTTCGATGCCAGCTGCGAATGGGAGAGAAAGACATATACAGGGTGGTCCGAATTATAATGGAGAAACTTTAACAGCGTATTCAGCAGATAAATATAATTAAAAAAGTTCATATAAACTTATCTCAAAAAAAAATGTTTTTTCTTATTTTTAGAGAAACTCTTCTAGATTTTGATTTCAAACTTAGTAGGTATTATTGCCACTTAAAAACAAATTTGTAGCTTGATAAACACTTGTTTTTGTTGAACCAGTGGCGTTCGTGAGACCGTTTTAATTAATTCAAATAATAAAAAAAGTTGTACGCCAATGGTTTATCGCAATTTTGATAACAAAATTAGATATCCTTAACACGAGCCATTTTCGAGAAAAAAATAATTTTCGTTTGCATGTGCACCTTATATCTTAGGTTTGCAAATGTGAATAAAAACGAATTGAAATAGCGCGAATTATCTTAATGTAGTTTGCAAACCTTAGATATTAGGTGCACATGCAAACAAAAATTTCTCGAGAACGGTTCGTTTTAGCAAAAAGACTACTGAGACCATTTTTGTTTAGAATTGATCAGAATATCTAAATTTGTTAACAAAATTTGCGATAAACCATTTATTGTTTAAATTAATTAAAATGGTCTCAAGAACGCCACTGGCAAAACAAAACAAGGGTTTATCATGCTATAAATTTATTGTGGCAAAAATACCTACTAAGTGTGAAAGCAAAATCTAGAATAGTTTTCTTAAAAATAAAAAAAACTAATTTCTTCGCAATATTTCAACACCCCGCATCTCCAAAATGAAGCGTTTTTGGAAATAAGTTTATATAAACTTTTTTTAATTATTTTTATCTCCTTGAATACGCTGTTAAAGTTTCTTCATTATAGTTCTGACCACCCTGTATACGTATATACAGTGTGTCTTAGGTGAGAATTTAATTTGACCTTGGTAAATGTATGTGAAGGTGATGTTAAAAACTCTCTAGATCTAAATCAATCTAACCTAACCTAACTTGAAAATTAAGTCATAAAATGTCATAATCCCAAAAGAAGAAGGTTACGATTCGACTGTTTGTTTGTTTTTTTATGTAGTTGCACCGTTTTTTTTCATTTTAAAAAAGAGATGCTCCTTTTTTAATCACATGATATCTTGAAATATTCGTTCTTGAAAATATCTCGATAAATTTCACGATTTTTGTACTAAAGGTTATGAAATTGTGGAAATTTGTCATACTTATTTAGGAAATAGATGGCTGTAATCTGATATAATCGAATAAATCATTAAAAACTTCTAATTTATTGAGCCATGGAAATTAATGAACAAAATGTATTGTTGGGTTGCATTAGGAAGATGAAACTGTTGGAATGACTTTTGACTTTTCAGTTAATAATTTAATGATCTATGAGCAAGTCTATGACAGGTGACATATTATTTGTGTTTAAATTTGTTGATTGATATTTAAAATTGAATCACGGGTGTTCTCTCAAATTAGGTCTAATCTTAACAGTATTATAATATAACTGTACGCAAGTACTACTTGCCGATTTTTATTTTGCTGAATATTTTATTCAATTCTTCCCAGGATCCTGGAATACAAATCATGGTAAAAAACCGGATTTCCACTTGACCTACATCCTCTGTAACTGAGATAATTATCAATTTACCTTCAAGTTCCTTCCTCAGTTGGGACACACTGTATACAAGAATTGCATGAAAAGGGGTCGCAACATTGGCCTCTGTATGTCTGTCTGTCTGTCTGTCTGTGTGTGTGTGCTGTTCAATTGTCCAATTGCTTCCATCATTACCATTTACATGGCCACAGGTTCCCCTAATTACAATAACGACGTATTTGCATGTTCGGCTTTTATTCATATAGAGTTAGCACGGTGGTAGGTTCATACAATGCGGAAATGCGCAGAAAGTTCACCTGCTACAGGGTTACATACATACCTTATCACACCGACATGCCCCCACCGAATTTAATTAATTCATTTTGAATATAGAAACGATATTATGTTGTGTTTTAAAATTGAGTAAATTGAAAACAAAGTAGGTATATAAGTGAGCAGCCGACATGTACGGAGCACTTGATACTCTACTTTTTAGGATATATACACAGGGTTCCATGCGGCTTTCGGAAGAGGATTAGGTACATGTATTTTGATACACGTCTCAAAATTAATTTCCTCTGGTTACTGGTTGCAGATGTCCAGTGAACCGCCTCTAACACTCGATTTTTTTTTAAAGTGGTCACTCCATAATAGATACTAGTATGGGTCTGTTATGGGCCGTTCAGAATTCAAGGGCACTGTTGCATACAAAATTATTAAATAAAAACTATATTTACAAATTATTACCTCAATTTTCGAAAAAGGAGGGAAAATACTAAGAGTACTGGATTATTTTAAAAATCCAAGAAGCTATCGTATATTAATATTCTTGAATTTATATTATGTACTTAATTTTAATTCAAGAATAAAAAATCACGATTTATTCTGATATTCATAATTCTTATATAAAAATAGAAATTTGATAATTAAAATTATGTAGATAGTTTTAATTCAAGAATCAAGAATAAAAATTCGGAAACTAATATTATATACACAATCTTAATTCAAATAAAGTATATAAATTAAAACTTCTATGAAAAGTAATAAAAATTATACTAATTGATGGTTCAAATGGTTATGATTTGAAAATATAGCAATAATTTTCTGAATTTGAATTTTACAACCGAGCAAAAGAAATTATTTATTCGCATTTATTTCATGGAGGACTTTCAACTATGCTTTAATAAAATTATCATATATTTATATGGTCACGAATGTCTTTGTGAATATTTTTTCTTCTTTAAATATTTTTGATTATTAATTTGTTTTATGTCATTAAATAGCAAAACAGAGTGCCATATTTTGACAAAGGCTTTCCTAGAGGGCTTTGCAACACTTTGTCTTGCCTTGTTCTCAAAATAAGATAATACTTAATTTTTATTTTATTTATATTTTTTTTTTGTTTTCGAATAAAATAAAGCATAGCAAATATCTTAATTTATTAACCCAATAAATGTGCAATATCCAGAACAAACTTTGAAACAATGAAATTTATTCCATTAGAAATGGAAATTAATTAAAAACAAGCTTACATAACAGATGTTCAAAACGGTGACGATTTTTTGCCGTCAGATATTCTTAACCTATCTGATATCCTTTAGCATATTGGACGTCCTAGAATGAAATGCTTGCCTTTTCCGGTCTTATATAAGTCATATGTGGTTGCAGGTTTGTTGCAAATTCTATCGGAGTTAAATCGGGGTTTGTCGGTGGCCAACTTATAACCTCTTCTATTCCAATAAATTTTCTTGACAACCAGTGGTTCCTATATTATTTTACAGCTGTGTAAAAATGTACCTGAGCGTCATCCTGCTAAAGCCACACGTCTTTTCTCGTCTGAAAATACTCATTTCCCAGCATAAAAGGGACTTCATGTCTGGAGAAATTTCAGTAGATTTCCTCAGTCAAAGCTTTTTAAAAAAAAGAAGGGGCCAATAACGTGGATGTGAATTACCCCTCCCTTACACTTTTAGAGACCAATGATTCTGATAATCTTCAAAAGCATTCGATGTGGATTCTCAGTTGAATACAATTCTGATGATCGTAATTGAAGGAGCATCGATTGATACGTGAAGGCCATGTTTTTTTAATATTAACAAATTCAAAGTATTCTATCTTGTTACTCAATTGGTCAGGTTTTTTTATATACAAGAAAATATTTATTATATCTTATATTTTATTACTTTTTTCTCTTTTTCCTTCAAATCTTTCCTGAATAGAGCTTGTACAATATACGTCGTTGGCTGGCGTGTCCTTTGCCAATAAAGCAACACTTTGCTGAACACAAAGCCATCTTCTTATATGTCCCACAAATTGGGTAAACTAGCTTGGTGGATGGAAGGCAGGAGGTGTGGGGGGAGGGGGGAGTGGAGGGGCTTGATGTAAGAAATTTTTCACATAGAGGCGAACCAATCTGGAGACCATTCTTGAGAATGCCGCCGAAAATACACATGTAAAGGGTCGTCCGAGAAACTCTGCGAGCAATTTAATTAGGAAAGTTTTTGCCAAGTTTCCACAGCACAGCAGCCATGGACCATGGATGGCAGTGGCAGCCAACCCAATACCCTTTTATACCTTCACCTACAATATAGAAAATAAGCTAGAGAAAGCAAATTTGGCTCGCAAACTATTCGCAAATTAGTTTACACAACTTGATGTTTCTGTCTCTCTCTCTCTCTCTCTCTCTCGATATTCGAAACTATTCTTTGTTATACTAGTCCAGGAGACAGGCGCCTGTTCAGTACTCCTATCGAGTTATATTATGTAGAGACCGTTCGTAATTAATTAAATTAATATGGCAAAAATAATTAATAAATGTATGCTATCTGGTATTTGGCCTAATCATTTTAAGAGAGCAGAGGTTGTACCAATATATAAAGCTGGTGATCATAAATCAACAAGTAATTATAGACCAATATCCTTATTATCAAATTTGGCTAAAATATCTGAAAAAGTGATACACAAAAGACTTGATGATTTTCTAGAGGGAAAGGGAATGATAAATGGGAGACAATTCGGATTCAGAAAGAATAAATCGACTAATGATGCCTTAAATTATGTCAATAACTTCATATGTAACCAACTTGACAATAGCAGATCGGTAATAGCAATATTTCTCGATCTAGCGAAGGCTTTTGACACGGTAGTACATGAACTTCTATTGATTATATTGAATGATATAGGTATAAGAGGGATTGTTAATGATTTGATGCGTAACTATCTATCAAATAGATTTCAGTGTGTTCTCATTAATGGTATTAAAAGTTCTTACAGCTTAGTTACTTGTGGAGTCCCTCAAGGTTCAATTTTGGGTCCATTATTATTTAATGCCTATATTAATGGGTTATTGAATCTTAATTTACCGGGTGTTATTGTATCTTTTGCGGATGACACAGTCATTATTTGTAGTGGTGAGAGTTGGGATGAAGTTACAGCCAATGCCAAACATTCTTTAAAAATTATAAGGAAATGGTTTAATTATCACAAAGTGTCTTTAAATATGTCAAAATCCAGTGTTTTATATGTGTCTCTATATGCGGATAAGCTCCCTGTTACAGACGGACTCACAATACATGATGATGTTTGTTATAATAACTTAAACTGTGGATGTGATAAAATAAAAAGGGTAAATGAAGTTAAATACCTTGGTGTTATACTAGATGAAAATTGGAATTGGAAGAAAAATATTTTTAGTATTGTTAAAAAAGTAAGATACCTTCTTTTTGTTTTCTATAAAATGAGATATATTCTTGAAAAAAATGATTTATTAAAATTATACCATGCTTTGTTCTGCAGCGTCCTATTTTATGGAATTATTTGTTGGGGTTCAGCTTATTCAAATACATTAGGGCCGATAGTAAGAATACAAAAGCGTGCTATCAAAATTTTAACTTTTGGTAAACAACACAACCTTTTTAGTGAGACACGATTGCTGAACATCAATCAAAAATATATTTTGGAAGCACTAATAAATAATTATTGTAATCTACGGGAAGAGTATACTATTGCTGAAGCATGTTTATTTTCTAGACATAAATCGCTTACAATAAGTAAAACTAAATTAAATATTGGTCAAAAAACTAGTTTATATCGATCCAAACTGGTCTACAATAGATTAGATAACAATCTAAAAAAATTAAACTTCTCTAGAGGGCGTATTAAATTTCATATTAAGAGTTGGATTTTAAATAATTTGAAGTTATAATATACATAGATATTGTTATGTTACTTAAAAAATCTGTTTTAATATTTAATACTTCCTATATCATGTGTCTTTCTTTACATTTGTAGTTGTATTTATAGTTTTGTTGCATTTTAATTTTATTATTTGTTTATTTATTGTATATTAATATGTATATTTAGATTATGTTAAGCTTGTAGATTTTAATACATTATTAAGTTCAGGTCTACACACAGATGCTATTTGCATCTCGGTAGGGGATTGTTGGACTTTATTAAGTCAGACAATCTATTAGCATACTATTTTTTAATCAAGATTTGTATGTTAACCTGAATAAAGATTATTATTATTATTATTATTATATAATCATGAAGTGGCAATTTGGCATTTAGAACAAACATAATTTTTAAGAGAAAATACAATGAGCTTTTATTAGGCATTCAAGCTTTTAGATAAATGGCTGCCAAAATGTACTAGCTTCCAGTTATTACCACATCACTTGTTTTTTGAGTGATGTCGACCACTAGTTTTTGCCATTTTATAGCGATCCTTCTACTCCCGGAATTTTCAGGAAATTTTCATTTAAAGAAAAAGTCCTTGATCGAGTTGGGCTCGAACCGCCATATCTACATCACGGTTAGAAGACCAGCGTATACCAACTAGATCACCGGGGGACTTTATTTTAGATAGATTCAGCTGCATCAGAAAAGCTGACTCTTCCTATACCCCTACGCCACTGGCATAATTGCCATTTTATTACAAATTTTCATTTCCTTAAAACTGTTTAAATAATCTAATCATTCTATTTAACGAAATATTCTTTATTTTTCGATATGTTTGAATGTCTTTGTAGAACACCCTGTAACTTTGGAGTAGATGATAAATCTTCATATTTTGCGTCCAAGATACACCAGTTGAAATATTTCCAATGAATCACCCTGTATATCTGAAATTATGTTGAATGTTGATATTTCATATCATAAAATTACTATTTGACATATAATATCCTTCGGCAGCACTTATAACTTTCATTTATATATTTTCGCTCTCATCATTTTTTCTTGAAGAAAGCAGTGCAGGCTGTTTGAATATTCAATAAATATAAATTACTTAATACTTATGTCCTATACCTACTACAAACTTCGTATCGCTTACCATTCAGTGGCTTGCGCTTGTAAACTTTCAATTAAAACTGTCATTATTGAGTTGTATTTTTTCACTTTCCTACGCTACTGTAGCTGTATAAGGAAAGTATTGTCTTCGTGTGAAATTTTCGGTATCAAGATTTTTACAAATGTTGACGTATCAGAGTTTTCTAAGACTAATAAACATATTTTCAGCCATTGGTCTGTCTATCTGTCCATCTGTCTGTCTGTCTGTCTGTCTCGGGAACGGATTGGTGTATTTTGTTGTTTTCTTTTTTATTTTGTTTGGTACCAATATCACTCGCCGGTTGCACTGAATAAACGGCTCTAAGGTTTCTTCTCAGAGCCCTTTACCACCAACACAAAGTGCCATCTCTAAGAAAACTTGCTTGAATAAAATTCCATATTTTCCACATTTATCTTCAGATTCAGGCTAAACGTTTCATCTTGCGAAAAAATCTCACATGACCATTGTTGTTTGTCTCGACATGCTGAAAAAAATGACTGGTAGCACGATTTGACCACTATTATCGTCGCTATGTAAGGAAAGTATTGAAATAGAGTACAATTTTTCATTCACTGGAATTTGCCTGCGAGCGGTAGGAAACTCGTGTGAGTGGACACACCAAATTTTTTTAATTATTTTTTGGCAGTATTTACTCTGGTTGGATAAATACTGAGAATAGAAAAAACTGTGTACTTACCGATAAAACGATACGAAACAATGGGCGTCCATCTCCCTTACTATAAATCTGAAGCCCAAGGTGTACACTAACTAATTTGCAAGACAGGCGCTGGCATGATCGATACTTAATTGCATAATAATTCAAGTTCTCTACAATATTTAGAAGTAGGTGTGATCTCGGTGGTCTACTTTGTAAACTTCCCTATAGCAATAAGCTGATTATGTATTCATAAGTTAAATAATATATTTTTATTATACAAAATATTGACGTATTTTAGAGTTATAATCTGTTTTCATTGTGGAAAAAATCCTGTTTTATTGAAATGTTTAACACTAATTCGAAATTGCTGGCCTCCTTATTCAAAAGTAGCCTCCAAACGAACATATGACACCAATATTACTTTTTTAAAGTTACCAGCGGAGATTTATATCAAATAAATTTAATTATGAAAACATATGTCATTTTTGACATTAAAACTCTGGAAAATCGGATCAATTACAATAACTTTCTATTATGAAGAAGAATATGGTAGGTATTATCACAACAATGTATTATAATGTAATATCTGGGGACCGCGCTTTGCTCGGGTAAAACAGGATTTACGATGGGTCAATAAGAGTTATTAAGGATATTTAAACTTATTAAAAAATATGCATATTTCTGGTTAAAATGTATTGCGATCGGTAAATACTGCTTTTATTGTTCACATATTCGTAAGTTATAGATTTCGAAATAAATATGAATGTGTAATAGGAATGAGAAATATACCAAAACTCAGCTGTATCACCAATCGACTTCTCGACCCCCCAAACACTATACATATTGAAATATTTATCTGCGGAGCCATTCTTGAAATAGCTAGTGTGGACCTCGAGGGTCACACCGATTAAATATGAAAGAATCGGCAATCGATTTGGGGACACCAAAACCCCCTTTTTGATAATTTTTACCAAAATCTGCTAACCCACCTTGAAATAGCTAATGTGTACCTTAAGGGTCGCAATATATTAGATATGTACAAATTTTCATTGAAAATTCACGATTAAATTATTAGAAACGCATATTAACATCTTTTATTTAAAAAAAAATAGGTTTTGTTAAAAGAAAAACTCAAAGCTGATAAGAATAGGAACCGAAGAACTCAAAGTTAATATTGTAAGTAAAAGTCCATGATCTCAAAGTGGAGTAGAATATAAGTTGAAAAACAGGAAACTCCAAGTCATCTCCACATTTTATTGTATTTTAAATTAAGTTGTGAGACATGTTTCGGTGTTGTACAACACCATTATCAATCACATTAAGTTTATGAAATAATGTTTTTTTTATAATTTTGATCCATATACCAGAAATTCCTTATGAATAAAGTGAAAAAAATTAAATTAACGTTTGTCCATAATACTCCAAAAATACCCAAAATAAGTAATTAAATAATTGAAAATAGAATAAAATTCTAAAAAACTAAAAATAAAAATGAAAATAATATTTTTTGTTTTTAGTTTCTTAGAGTTTTATTTTATTTTCAATTATTTAATTACCTCATTTGGGTATTTTCGAGGTATTATGTGATTGATAATGGTCTTGTACAACACCGAAACATGTGTCACAACTTAATTTAAAATTACTTGAAATTTCCTCTTTTTCAACTCAAAGTTAATACCCGGAACCTTAACCTTAAGGACTATTTTTGCCCTATGTTGTTATAGGATTCATACTCATATCTCACATATAATCTGTAGAACTCTTGAAATGAGAATATTAATTGCTGAAAACGATATTTCTTGTGAATGTGAATACCAACAATTGATTCAATGCACTTTAAAACCCACACATATGAATTTTCATCGAAATCGATCCACCAGATTCCGATGCAGTCGACACTGATAGGTCTGAACCCGTAAAATGAGTTTTCTAAAATATTTGCTAATATCGCTGAATTATCCAATAATATCATCTGCTGGATGTAAGATAATTTTCTCAAATTAGATGACAAAATTCGCGATTGCCTGAGGCCGCCCGCCGATTGGACGTGAAATTTTTCGACGACATTTTTCTATCCATGACCTACTCCCGTTTGCCATATTGGAATTTTCCTCATTTCCAACTGACAACTGCTCCTAGACTCTGCGAGCAATCACAGGCTCGCTGCAAGATGATAATATGGAAATCGTGTCCGCTCGGTCTCTCTGTGTGAGATCATCTCTCTGTTCAGGACACTCTGTCTGGTTCCAAATTAATTCCCCTAAAAGTGTAATAAATTTCCTTGCAAATTAGATTGCGACGTGTTTTTCACTTGAAAGAATTTCATAAGTTAAGGGAAAAACCGATTTCATTTTCTATAATAATCAGAGAGCGTTTATAGAGCAATCGTAAGCATAATTTAGAATAATTTCATGGTAATCTTGACTTTATTAAGTGAATTTGTGATGGACCTACTGGATTCTACTTGATTTGGATTACATTTTTGCAATCATGAACTGTAAATTAAAATAAAAAAACGCTAAAAGGAATAGATTTTCAAAATGGAGCAGTATGAATGTTGTCGAGCAAAACAGTCTTATATGTATTAGAATCTACTAGCATTTTTCACAGAAAAGATTTGGAGCAAAATTATGTTATCCGTTCTGGAAAAGATATGTGGAGAGGACACTTTGAAAGTAGTTTTACTTAAGACATTGTTTCTAATAAAAATTAACTCGCATCTTCAGAATCACCACAAAGTTTTCTTCTAAAGAGAACCATTCAGTTCATTATCAACAAATTTTAGTGTGAAATAGATATTTTTATACCAAAATTAGGACCGACTTTATTAGTTGGTGCCCTGGTTCATCTGATTCAAATGCATTAGGGCCGGTAGCCAGAATACAAAAACGTGCTATCAAAATTTTAACGTTAACTTAGCAAAACAACCTTCTTCAGTGATAAACGATTGTTTAATATCAATCAAAAATATATTTTGGAAGCACTAATATGATAATCTGTACAGTTGTATTTGTATTTATAGTTCTGTTATATTTTCATTTTATTATTTGTTTATTTGTATTGTATTAATATGTAGATTTAGATGTTGTTAAGGTTAAAGAATCTAATTCATGATTTAGTTCAGGTCACTCACAGATGCTATTTGCATATCGGTAGGGGTTTTTAGGGCTCATAACAAGTCAGATAATCTATTAATATACTATTCTTATACTTTCCTACGTTATTGAGTAGCTGTATAAGGAAAGTATTGTAATCGTATGAAATTTTGGATATCGAGATTTTTACAAATGTTGACGTCTCAGAGTTTTCTAAGTCTAATAAACATCAGCCATTGGTCTGCCTGTCTGTTTGTCTGTGACAACATTATCTCGGAAGCAAATCGGTGTATTTTGTTGATTTCTTTTTTATTTTGTTTGGTACCAATATCCCAATGACCTATTAACAGAGATAGATGGAACTGTAAACAATATATTGTGTTGACATCATCCCTTGTTCGGCCACGCCTCATCGCATATCAGTTTCTCTCCCCCTCCATTATTTAAATACTTGGTGTTTTGGTTGTTTTTGAATATTATATTATATTTTTTGGTTTCAAAACTTGAAAAAATGAGTAGGGGTTGCAAAGTGTGCAATAAAATAGAATCCACGAACCCAGAAGTAACTTTTCATCGAAGTAGACCGTCTAAGTTAAAATTTGGTAACTTATATATTTGAATTTTGAAAGAAAATTATTGAGATAAAGCGTCGGTCATGGGCGTAGTAAAGAAATTATTACCTAATCATTGTTATTTCATTAAAGACATTTTTATATTGTTTGCGCTTTCCAAATCCTAGACTTTAAAAAAGAATTATACCTACACACCTATTTAATAATATTAGTACGGGATAGGAACAAAAATCAATGTCCATTTAAGGGTCAACTGAAATTGATAAGAAGTTAAACTTAAGCCAGTATGTAGGTATATAATAGGTATATATGTCAAAAACTATAACACGGAGCATGGATATAAATCCTCCTTGCGATTATTATATGAACACAAGAATTTTAGCAAGTTTATTTGCTGAAACATACAAATTTTGGATATTGACCTTTTTACCAAGCTTCAGATTTATTTTGTGGTATTAATTATTTCGACGTATAGTAAATGAAACCTAAAAGAACAAGACGCCACTGGTGTCATATTTTCTATACGAAACGACGAGTACAGTGAGGCGGGGTTTAGTTAAAACCGTTCTATCCCCCCTTCTGACCGCTTCCACAGCTCACCCCCTTGGCCCACAAAGATGTTGTCAACAAACAAAACGTATTTAATCAATGAAGTGTTCTGTCTATCTCTGTTAATAGGTCATTGGAGAATCCTGTATACACTGGGTGTTGGGCAACAGTTAAAAAAGGTGATTTGCTCGAGACTGTAGCGCGTAAACGGCTCTAAGGATTTTGATGAAACTTGCCTAAAGTATTCTTTACCACCCACACACAGCGCCATCTCTGAGGAAAAGCACAAAAAAAGTTTTGTTTGAATAAAATTCCATATTTTCCACATCTTTCTTCAGACTCTGGCTAAACATTTCATCAAAAAACGTAAAATGACCATTGTTGTTTGTCTTGACATGCTGAAAAAAATGAGTGGTAGCACGATTTAACCAGAGGATTTTTACTTTCCTACCGCTATTATCGTCGCTATGTATTGAAAGTATTGTAATAGAGTAAAATTATTCATTCACTGGAATTTGCCTGCGAGCGGTTGGAAAGTCGTGTGAGTGGACACACCAGATTTTTATATTCAAGATTTGTGGGTTAGCCTGAATAAATTAATATTATTATAACAAATTATAATTTCAAAATAATTTTCTAAGGTAGGCTCCCTTATTAGTGGAAAAATATTTATTAAAATTATATATTCTTCATAATTTAAGATTACTTCTGGTTTCTTTTATTACAATTTTATCCTTTACCTTAATATAAACGTATACAGTACGAGTTTCACTCAAACCTATCACAGTCTTAGTCATTAACATAACATGATAAGTTGCTCAATATTTATACATCAAACAAGTCTAGTTTGTTGAATTCTATTAATAAAATTTAATCCCTGGTATTCCACTTGCTCTTGCGTTTCGAAATATAACTACTATCGACCATCTTTTGTCACAGGATTAGAAGAGGCCAAAATTTACTTAGGTTCTCACAATGTGTACGTATACTTAGGGTAGACAAACAGAATGGTTATATACTTGTCCATACATGTGTCCACTTTTGCCATAATAACACACCAGCCTGGATGGAAATCGCTGTGTACTGGGTGATTCAATAAGGGTGACTAGGTAGGTGACTGGATCTAGGAAACTAATAGTCGTAGAAGTTTGGGAGAAGAAATCTTCAGAGGAAAATTGCTGGAAATATTTTTTAAATTCATATGTCAACGAATATATTGAAATATTCATACGGTGCCATTTGCGATTTCGGAGCAAAATTTAAAGAAAAAAATCCCGATGGCCTGTAGTCAGCGGAAAGGTAAATTTTTCAAAATTCATTGAATTGAAATTTTAACAACCTTTTCATTGGTATACCTACATGTTATTACATAAAATTGTCGTATGTGTCATAGCCTTGCGGTTAGAGGTTTTTGTTTTGGCTGTTGAATATAAAGCAGACAGGGTTCGAGTTCCACTTCAAGGCAGAATTTTTTTTTCGCCTATTTCTTTTTAATAAATATACTATATTTTTTTTTTAATCAGGGTCTATATTAAGATCTCCAGAAAATGTACAATTACATCAAATTTATATTGAGTGTTCATGTTTTATCAATATTTGTTATTTTTTCTTAATTAATTTATATTTTTTATCTGTGCATTTTATGGAAAATTGCTTAGAACAAAAGTTGTAGGTACTGATTATATCTATAACCTATGATATTTGCTCTACGGCTCTTTTTTGATAATTTTCTAAATGTTTGAACGGTCGCTTCTTTCAAACTACTTACCCGATATTGCCCAATAACGATCTCGGCCGAGATATTTGAGAGATTGATTTTTGTAGCAAATTTGAACTTGATACCTCCAAAACTGCGACCTCTATCGTGTTAACAAATTTCGTAATATCCCATATATATATAGATATATATATATATATATATATATATATATATATATATATATATATATATAACTTTTGAACCAAATGTTTTTTGGACTAACTTATAGACATATAACATCATGCCGTTGAATTTTTTTCGAAGTTCAAAGGTGTGAACGATCGCAATACGTACATTTCTATAAGAAAAAAACTACCTAAAAACGGTTAACTTTATAAAACCCGCCCTATAGCAAGGGCGGCCAGAACCAGAATGGCATGGATGGTTTTATTTTATATTCACCAAACCTTCCTTCCTTGAAGCAGACCATGTTAACAAAATTTAGTTAAGTCAAATTTATAGTCCAAAGAGTTTAGCATCCCCTGTCGCCTTTATTTTAGGTCTTCCGATAAAAAATCCTCTATCAAAAATATGGACCATTATGGTGACATTAACGTGAGGGTATTCATTTATAAACATTGAAATTTTTTCGAAAAAATCGCATTTTTTATACGATTGCGCCCCCTAGCGGTAGACGTATGAACTTAAAATAATATTTCCAGCAATTTTCCTTAGTGGATTTCGTCTGAAGGATTTTTTCCCCAAACTTCTACGACTATTAATTCCTGAGATACAGTACTGCATCACCACTATTGAATCACCCGGTATATATCGTCCTAGCTCACTTTGCCAAAGCTGTAATAATTACAAAGTTTGCTGCACATCACTTTGTTTATTCCCATTGTGAGACTACCAACAGCGCCACCAACGTCCAATCCCAATATTATTCTAATCGGTATCTCAAGCAAACACTCCATGGTTCCCCCACTATTTGAAAAGATATATATATATATATATATATATATATATATATATATATATATATATATATATATATATACGTATATGTAAGGATAATCCTGTTGTAATCGCTATTTAATGTTACGACGCATTGTAACTATTAACGGTGGTTCAAATAGGATATAATCTGATCAAGTTCAATATAATATCTACAGGTTGGATGATTTCTCTAAATATTTCGATAGCTCTATCTGAAGTTATAGTTAAATCTAATTGAACACTTTTATACAGTGCTTTCGAAAAGTAGTGAATAAATGAATAATTTCTGAAATTGAGAGTTTTTCGAAAAAATCCTCTGACACGTCAATTTTGTTTTAAATAAAGGCAATTTTTGACATTCGACCCATATTTGTGACGTAATCTTTATTCGAAATATGACGTCATGGACTTTTTTTTATAGTGATTCCAAGTCGATGTTTTTCTTTCCTGTTTGTTAACTTTATCTAAATTCACAAACGTAAGTACTTTAATTATTAATATAGTATGTTATTAAGATAATTTGTAACGATTTTTAGTTTGTCCTGAGGAAGAGAATAAACATTCTCGAAAGCTTGGCATAATCCAAAGAATTTTATTTAATAAATGAGTGTGCATCCCCAACAAAAATCATATATTTCTTTACAAACGCATTTTATGAATTCTCTAAAAATATAGTTTTTATCTAAGGTTTCCATGAAAAAAATGACGACATACATTTAATTTCTGGCTTATTTTTATGAAAATGCTAGCCTTCAGGTAGGACCTTGTCCCGTCAAAAGAAAAAGAGCCTAAACAAATTTTCTGTCAACCTTGTCAAAAGTTTAGGTATACAACTATGATCAGCGTGAAGTTCATCTGAAGTCGATATCATTATTTGATATCAAGATATTCGTGACAAAAACATTCAATCATTTTCAACCCCTTAAGGTCTTCTAACTAAAACATTTCTTAAAATAATTTTAATATAAAGTTTGTAACGTGAAATAATATATCTCTACGATTGTATTTATTCATTTACACTTTTTCCATTTAATAATTATTATTTTTCAAATCTGTTGTTAGTTGATTACTAATTATTTATAATCAAGCTTTGAAATACATTAACTTTTGAAGTAAAAAATTACTTCTATACGTTAATTAAATTTAAAAAAATGCTAATTGAAATTTTTGATTAAATTCGCAGTTTCCCAATAATAATTACTGATTATTGAATAGAACTCGGTTGGCTTTGAATAACTAGTATACATTGATCTAAAAACTCTATTTCATGGAGTATTTCATTAAATGTTGATTACCTGCCTATACAGTGCTGATGGAAAAATTAAACTCATTTCGCTCGAATAGATCCATAGAGCACAAATATGATGATAAATTGAAAAAAAGAACTTACAACTTTATTTGCTACATGTTACAGCAGGTTCAAAGTAAAATAGCCTTGGGTTTTATGATTCGAAAACATTTCCCATTTCAGTTGAATTTTCTCTAATCTGATTTGCTCGCCTTTGCTTTTACTTGCAAAATAATAAAAAATATATATTTTGTTTTCCATGATAATCAACATGTCCAAGATATCCAACTTTTTTGATTCTTTCGCAAATATTATTCTCAAATTCATCAGAAAGTCTTAAACTAAATTTTTTTAGAGGATAAATAAACATTTAACACGTTTACGTTATCATTTAGAAATCTTCATTATTGATAGCCTTTCCTTATGTTCACATATTATTTCTATTTATCATATATTTTAAAATATACCTAATGTTAAGAACAGCTGATTTATTCCAAATTCTGGAACCTGACAATGCCCAATTATTGTTCAATTGTTTTTCGATAAGCTGTATCAAAATCCATATTATACAAATTAGATATTTTTCAAAAGAATTATATGTATTTGTTCGTATTGATTAACATTTTCAATGTTTCAAACTTGAGCAACAGCACAAAAGAAGTGTTTAAGCTAACACATATTTGAAATATTCCAGGAGACTACAGCGTCCAGCAACTTTCCATAAATCAAAGTTTGCTTAATCAGCTTATTCTGATCTTACAAAAGTTCGTGACTAGCTGCCAGGGAAGCCCTGTACCTTTCAATATAGGTAGCTTCTGGAAGCCAGGGGCAGGAGAGTGTGAAGCAGATTTTGAATCAAGTTTTAAACTTCTCGATATTATTTTTTTCATATTCTTCAATTAATCACCTTTCACGAAATCCAAGTTGGGATGTTTTAAAATGAACACCATGTATAATTAAAATGCGGTTAGGCATGAATTGTGAATAAAATAAAAATTTAAGTAACACAAAACGCAACCATTACTTATTTACTTTTTTATATCTCAAAATCGCTTTAATTTATATAAAATATCTTTGCATTTTTGATTAAATCTCAAAATATAGCATTTTTATTGAACATTTTGGAGAAAAAATTTAAAATCTTGTCAGAGTATCTCCTTTTTGCGGTTCTGTACCAAATTGGTGGAAGCAGGACTCTGTTAGTAAGCCTCCGCTATCCGTTCGTCTGTCTGTAGTTCACGAACCCTAATAGATAGAGAATTGAATTACTATCAGCCGGTTTCACAAAGGTATTGTTAACAGTTCGTTAGCTAACGGATTGTTATATTTGACGGGCCGTCAAAGCTTCCTCGCGTTTCACAAACAAAAATTAAGTTCTCGTTATCTAACAGTCCGTTAACGAAGCGTTAACAATCTGACAGTCAGGCAATAATGCACAATCATGGAAAAATTACTGAAGAAGTACCATAGAGTACAGAGTGATCAGAGGTTTTATGTAAAGATTCTGATTCTGTGGTAGTACAAGTGACAAGTATCATAGCTAGTTTAAATACGTCGTGTTTTGTTTTGTTATCTGGAGAATATCTATCAATTTCCTCATCGTCTGTGAAGGAGGACAGAGACGTCAAAGATGAGGAAGACATTCTACAAAACTCGACTGTTTTCTCTCTAAACTTTTATATATAACTTATATAATATAACTGCAAAATACTTTTATGTAAAGAAACACAGTGGACTCAATGAATATAGATAAACAACTATTTAAATGAATTAAATGCTTGTCGACTGATTATTCTCAAAGAAGTTTGACGGATCGTTAACAAGCCGTTAGAGCTTTGTGAAACCGAAAAACTAGTTAACAGAGGTTTAATGGCTCGTCAGTCATCAATTGTTAATGGATTGTTAGCGGATTGTTAACATTCAGTTGTGAAACTCAAATTTTAGATAACGGACTGTTAACGGCTCATCAACGAGCTGTTAACAGAGCTTTGTGAAACCAGCTGTATACCTTATTAATGATCTGCTCAATAGTTGGTGAAGACATCAAAATAATATAGTCCTCACAACAAACGAATGAATTGAAATGCAAAAACTGAATTGTTGAACGGGACAAGAGCAAGAGGCACTATTGTTCTGCACGCTGTGTTGGGTAGTTATTATTAAGGCTGCTATGTAGGTATCGAATTGTTAGGAAAACCTCGACCACCACACTCTGGGTGGTGGTGTGATGAATGATGATGTTCCTTTTCTCACAAAAGTTGAATGAATTTTTCGACATGAAATAACACGTTGGGTAGGTACTTTAACACCACAAAAGAATCCATTTGAAAGAAATAGACGGAATGTCCTAATTCAATGAAGGTACATACAGTGAGACAATGAGAATGTGTAGAATTAAAAAAACAACAACTGAAACAATTGATAAAGTGTCGTATCTTTATTTTTTTAGCCCATGAAAATTGTACTCATAATCTGTTTGTAGGTTGTACCGGGTGAACCAATAAGCTGATTTATAATACAGTTTTGGAGAAAAATGCCTTTAGCAGAAACAACCGTTTATGCGTTTATGCGTTTTTGCTTATCTCTCGAGTTAGACAAAATATATTGACAATGTGGTTTGCGTCACTTTTTAAACATTTTTTTCATAGCAATTCACGGTAATTGAGTGTTTCTCTTGGATTTGTTGAAAAACGAGTTCTGAACTCTTCCTCATGCAGCTTATTTCATTTGAATCGTTTCAACTAAACCAAAGTTTTTGGCATTTCTGCATAAAAGCTGCCCCACTCTCCCCCTAACCTCTATTTCAGGAACCTAACCTAACCTAACCTAACCTAACCTAACCTAATCTAACCTAACCTAACCTCTATTTCAGGAAAGAGAAAAAATACAGTAGGTACAGACTCGATTATCCGCACTAACTGTTCTCAAAAATCCAAATTCTGAGACGGTAAAATCACAGATAAGACTATAACCGGAAACGTTTAGATTGTTTTTTTTAAATGTTACGGTTTTCGAGATACAGCAATTTTAAAGACTGAAATATTATAGAAGAACATTTAAATTGAACATTTTTCAAAAGAAGCTACGGTTTTCTAATTACAGCAGAGGTAAAGTCTGAAATATATATACAACGTTGTTCTAGGAAAAATTCGCAACAAAAAAAATGTGTGTACTAAGATTTTATACCAAAAATTATTTTCAAAAATACAATTTTTGACATTTTATAAATAAATATTTATCAAGAATAACTACGCCTATTACTCTGGTATGTGCATGTGACAGCTGTCAAGCCAGGGAAATTATCACTTATCAATTTCGGGGCCGAATTTTTTTTACGGAAAATTCAGGTTTTTCTCAAAATCAAGGTATCTGATTGGCTTAAAACAACTGGTATAACATTTTCTCCTAATATCATTGCATTTTCTATGAATAAATCTCATAATATAGTATTTTTATGAATAAAATTTTAAAAAAAGATTGAAAAGCTATCAAAATCAATTGAATTTTCTCGTTAAATTTTCGTTCTCCAATATTTTATGTTAGTTGCAAGATATCGAGGCGTGGTTTTCGCAAGCTCGTTTGGGCATCATTTTGCTAATTAACTATGAAAGAAAAGTACTAAAAATTAATTTGTATCACATGCGTGGTTCCCTCTGAGAAATCGGTGTCAGATAACATTGAAGACTATTAATATCTGATATAAGTTTTCCGGTTATACTTCACTAATTTTGGAATATTTTCAAAGAATTACTCATTTGCTCGGACTATTATTGCTGCTGTTATTATATCTTGGATATCAAAATTATAAATTAAAATTGCTAGTGTGTGTAATTAAGTGTTCAGAGCTACTGTTTAATCAGTTCTTTCACAGGGTTATTAGGGCCGATTTCATAAGGAATCCCTAATGGGAGATTAGTTAATTCTTCAATTTGTTTAACTCATATCTATAAATAGTGCATTTTTCAATAACTTTTACAACATCATTCACCTTATCTTTCGTTCTTCTAAAGTAACTTTGAATTATATTATTATTGCGGGATTAAAATTATTAGGAGATTGAATTTGATAATGAAATCAGCCCTTTTACTCTGGTAGACTCGGTCAAAGACACAGAACATCATTATAGAGGGGTTCATTGCTATGAAGTGGAAACTCGCGCCTAAGAAGAAAATAGAATAGATAAGAAGATTAATAGAGATATTAGAAATCGATCTCGCAACAATACACAGCAAAACTGTAGTAATGGAAAAAGAAAGCTAAGGAAAGCACAAGCCTCACCCTGCCAAGGTTCATTATATTATCCTGTCAACAAAAATGGGGATACGTTTGGATCGTAAATCAAATCAAATAAAATATGCCGATCACAAAATTAGAACGAGATAACTGCAGATCCGTAGGTATCTATAGATTTTTCCTGGCCTGCCTGTATGTGTATCATTTCAATCATATCAGACACAACACAGTTCCAGTGACCTAGAAAATTGATGAGAACACAATTCCGAATGACATTTTCCGCTTAATTTCATATATCTACCATTTTCCGATGACTGTTACGTTCGCTGCGGTATCAAATTTCCAGTAATCGATTATGTGAGACTGTATAATGATGATGATGAACTTTGGTGGTAATTTTTAGGGTTCCATAACAAATTGGAATAACAACAAATACTAAATCTGTCCATAGATACGTATTTATCTCATGTGGAATTTTTCTTTTACAATGGTACAGAATCCTCCGTGTGCGAGTTCAATATAATTGCTCAAAATATTCTCAAACCGAGCAACCTCAATGTACAGGGTAGACACCTAGTCATAGTAAATTAATAGTATAAGGCATAGAGTAGATAGATAAATAAACAGTTTTGATTTTTAGTCTTTGCTCAAGTTTATACAAAACTAGCTGTTTTACCCGGTACGAAAACATAAAGTCATAAAGACTCTTGAGTATGGAACCTTTCTACCTTAGAATCCTACTTGCACTTAGAACCAGTCCGAACACCAAGCCAAATCCATCCACAGACTTGCACCAAGAGAGCCAAGCATTACAATTTATGCTACATATGCCTTGGAAATTTTCTGGCATGAAACCGTCCACCTTTGTATCCCAGTCGCACTGACAGACTCTCATAAAATAGTCCAGTGACATACTACAAACAAATATAGCGAAAGATTCACGAACATTCAAACATAGAGCTCAGATATACTTGTTTGATTATTACAGGTAAGGAACCCTCTACCCAGGAGGCCCAGTCACACTTACAGACACTAACAAATCATCATTTTTTCACTGCCAAAATAATTCACAAAATAAATATGAATTATTACTTTTTGAAGGATTTATTTTTAACAGAATCAATTATTAATTGATTCCGAAGATGTATGCAGAAATGTCAAGTTGTTTGACAGTTGTACAAAAAATTTTGTTTGTATTTCGTGAATAAAATTCGTGTTTTCATGGCACATTCGAGAGAAAAAAATCACACTCTCATGTGCCATCAAAAAAAAAAAACACTAATTTTACGCACTTAATACAAAAATAAATATTTTCAGAAAATTGGTTTTTGTCAAGGGGTTAAGTAGGAGAATTTACGTTTTACCTCAACTATACCATCTTGGAAGGGAACCGGAAGGCCCTCCAAATTTACAGACACTAAGCTTAACAATGCAGAAAATAAACAGAAAATAATAAAAAAAAGGCAGCGCGAATGTCTGAAAGATTTACTATTGTTTTGTTGTTAGAGAAAAAAAGGACAAGAAGAAAAAGAAGAGCTCGATCTCTATTGTTATATAGAGCCTCTCTGCCCTGTGTTATGTGTTTTGTGATGAATTGGCCATTCCACTTATAATGCTATGAAATTTATCACCTGAATTATAAACGATCTCTCGTTTTTATGGAAATAAAAGGGCACTTTGTGTGACTATCATGGCACAACACTCTGGAAAACGTGAGAAGAAAAATGTATTTCGCAAGATTGTTTACTATATTTGTTTGCAAAGAGCATCATCATCACGTACATTTTTCATCATTAGAGGCCCATCGCGTACGTACAGGAGGAATAAATAAAGCATAAATGAAACGATGCAACGTTGCCACAAATCGCAACATTTGCATTGATTGTAATCAACTGGTGAATGATTTTTTTTTTTTCACTATATACACAGTGGACCAGATTGAATAATGATTATACGATTAAATAAACTTCTAGTTTCCATTTTTTGTTAATAACGCATAAACTTATTCTATGAAAACGTATTAATCAAATTTGAAGTATGTACAGGTTAAGATCACAAGATCACAGTATAAAAGTTTACAAAATACTATAGATTGGGTCACGCTTAAAATTTCCTTTGTCGGCAGTTCGAAAGTACGATTTTTTTGCATTTCGCATAAATCATGCTCGCAGTGATATATATATATATATATTGGTGGACGGAAGCAATAATATTAATAATAATATTTTTTCGAAGAGAACCTTCTGTATATTATTAGATATTCGAATTCTACGTAAAATTCTAAGCAGATTTCATGCATCATTTACTATACCTGAGTTGAAGTGAGTCCCAAGAAATCTTACTCCGAACTGATCTGATTTTCGATCTCTTACGTTAATTCAGTCGGTTGTTTATACTGTGAGTGCCTTGGTAACCATAGCAACAAGTAAATAAATATTAACTCTGTTGTCAACAATTGTCAAATTAAAGTTAACAATATTTTGTGATCTTCTTTATTACTTTTATCATAATGTTTCTCGTTGATTAATATGGCTCGTTCATTAGAAGACAAAGTTGAACTATTTATATTTCAAGAAATAATATTTTATTGATATAATACTAGTATAAAACTTGTTTAGAATTTTACTACAATTTTGCCACCAATTTCCGCAGATATTTTCGACATATTGGATGTTTGGGAAATCTTTCATTGAAAATGCGAACAGCAGCTTGGAAATTCCGATTAGCTTCACCAAAGATGATAACGGCTTCAACTTTGTCTTCTAATGAACGAGCCATATTAATCAACGAGAAACATTATGATAAAAGTAATAAAGAAGATCACAAAATATTGTTAACTTTAATTTGACAATTGTTGACAACAGAGTTAATATTTATTTACTTGTTGCTATGTTTACTAAGGAACTCACAGTATAAACAGCCGACTGAATTAACGTAAGGGATCGAAAATCAGATCAGTTTGGATTAATATTTTTTGGGACTCACTTCAACTTAGGTATAGTAAATGATGCATGAAATCTGCTTAGAATTTTATGAAGAATTCTAATATCTAATAATATACAGGGGGTCTATTTCAAAAAATAAACTAATATGTCGGTGGGCCTTTTTGAGACAACCTGTATAAATTAAAATTATGTTATTGAAAAGGTCAAATAAAACCCTACAACTTATGTAGTTAATATTTTTTTAATATTGAAAATAAAGAAGTTACGATGGGGGCGGACTTTTGGTACTCACTGTATATTAGAGAACAATATAAATAGAAAACAGCTATACGTAGACTTTATTCAAAATTTACAATTTTTTAAAAATATTGATTTTAGCATTCAATTTACCATCACATATGACCTTTTAAACTAAAATATATACGAAGCCTTGTAAATAAAGATACAAAATAATCGAAAAGAATTTTTTGACAAGAATGAAAGAAAGGATTTTTCGAGTATTCTTCATTTCAAATACTGCCCTCATCCTTTCTGATTAGCTATATTGGAGAAATTTTCTATGAAAATATTTTCCATCAATATCATACGGTCAACAACATCCGTTGATTGCACACTCAAACCACCAAATTGTTTATCCGTCGTCTTGTACATAAGCTTTAAGTTTACAAAAAAATCAACCGTCATTCATTAAATTTTCTGCGGAATTGCAATATTCTACGCAAACGTTACATGAGTGACGATTCAAACGTTTCTCAATGAAATAACCTGTGATATAAACCAGGGCATTACCTTCGGGACATTCTATATTTTTATTGTCGCTTGTGAAAACTTTTAAAGGAGTAAATTTTGGAGAAGCAGACGGAGCAAAAACTTGATACAGTCGTTTCTATCTTACAAGAACAACCATCCACTGAAAAATACGCAGCCATTTCTCACGATATTTAACTTATAGTATTCTGTAAACTTTGACAGTATCTTTCTGTGGATAAATTAACTGACATTATAAAAATAGCTTAAAACATCAAACTACGCTGCTGCTACTTTTAGATTTTGGTCAAACAATAGAGTTTCATTTGCTTATGCCAAAACTCTAGCCTTGTTGCCAGATTTATCAGTTTATCACCACTCGCCTCTTTCTTGTTTATTATTAATCTTCATGATTTTATTAACCCGAAAACGAAAAAAAACACATAAATATTTAAATAATTACATTGCAATTGAGCTGAATTAAAAATATTTATTTTTTACTACTTTTACGCTTACACATTCAACCAAATCTTCTTTTCTTTTCATAGTCAAGAATATAAGCTGGCAACACGGTATTGCCCTTAAATTATCGCATTCGTCTCAGTTCTCAATTAAGTACAGACAAACTATATTAAACGAAATCGTATCAATTTATAATATAGAACCATCAAAATGCCAGTTGTAGTTAGGTCATGTTACAAGTACTTTATGAGATCTATCTATATCTGTCCCTTTCGTCCCTAATCCCCCACACTGTACCTCTATTATCCCAAACGCTAATTACAGCAACAGGTTAATTGTCCAATTTTGCACGGATCGAACATTCAATGCATATATGGATTGTATAATATGTTAATTATTGGACATTGCTGGATTGATTGCCATCCAAATGCCAAACATTCTGTTGGGTGAATTATTATTGTTGCTATTTGGGCCAGACTAGAAGTCTCAAGATATGGCTCAATTGATACAGAGAATTGGTTGGTTGGTATATAAAGTGCAATACACATATTTTCTTGCGTTTACTACAACATTCTGGAAATACAAATGCAACAAATCTAGATAAAATTCTTCCAGGAGTGACAAAACAAGGATAACAACATGTTGAAATTTTCTTTTCAGGTTTCCTCAATGCCAACACCGATCCTTACCCTCGAAGTCCAGCGAATTACGGCCTTATGGATCAGATAGCAGCTCTACATTGGATACAAGAGAATATTGCTTTTTTTGGAGGTGACTCAACCAATGTGACCCTGCTCGGACATGGTACTGGAGCGGCATGTGTTAATTTCTTGGTGACGTCCAGCGCTGTACCAGAAGGTAAGATAGATAGATAGATAGATTTTTTATATTCTCTTGGTATTTCTAATACAGTTCAATGTTGCCATGTGGTGAAATGAGAATCTCATCAGAATCAGAAGGAATTTTCACGAAATAATCATATCTAGACTTCGAAAGTACTCAAAAATGCAACAGGAAATCTAGAGTTTCGATAAATTGCAGAGCTCGATAACATTAAAGTTGCGTGAACTAAGAAAGAATTATTTTGAATTATGTTTACCAACTTGTATGAGTTCAAAATAAGGATTGATTACAAAACATTGCTCGATACTCTGAAGCAAACTGAAGATAGGCAACAACCTTGAAATCTTGATATTTGTCTGGGTGGCAGTGTACCTTGTTTGATAATTAATATAATTGAATATTTATATCGGTATTATGAAGTATTGTGACAATTTAATAAATAGTACTGTATTGCTCTAACAGTTGTTGACGTTATTTAATGGCGGAAGGGAGGTGTTTACCCTCGCAGTAGTTGTTGTCGGCACAATTAGACGTCCTAGCGTAATCTTGTTATTTACCAAAAAAATAGCTGGTTTTTAATCCCCTTGATGATCTGAATTCAATCAAAGTATATATCAACGTTTTATATATATATATATATATATATATATATATATATATATATATATATATATATATATATATATATCTAGAGATTATCAGAGAATAAGAGAGAAGGAAAATTGAAACGTTGGCTACGCCTCGCGCCTGGTGCAGTGCCGCACGCCATTGTTTGGTTAGTCGGCTTGGAAAACATTAAAGAAGTTAAATTGCTTTATAATGATCTTTCTCTACCACGACGATCTCATCACACTCATACACCCTTCTTACTTAACGACTGTGCGCTCAAGCGAGATATATTCCAGCTCATCAAATAATACTCTGTGATGGGTGAATTAATAATATCTATATATTTTTGTAGTAAAGGGAAAATGAGAGATTTTAATGAGCTGTTGGCCTCCATTATGGTGGAAAGTTCGTATTGAGAGCTTGCAGTGGGAAACAATGCAATGTTAGTACTACTTCATTAAAAAAAAAATATTATAATGTTCCTTCGTTATGGGTTATGGAATTAATTTTCTTGAAAACAAGAATTAAAAATAAATCAATTTATATCTTTTAGATAATAAAAAGTTCATCTATTTAATTCATAAATTACCAAGAATTGTGTTGATTATCTGCATCTTGAACATGAACAATACAGATTCTGAAGTTGACTCGAGAAAAATTAAATTTGGTTATCATTTCTAATGGCGTCAGTGTTCTCATTTCAGTAAAAGATGATATATGGCCACCTCAGTCTCCAGATTTTACACCATTTGATTTTTTCTTTGGGGTCATTTTAGAAGTTCATTTAATCAAATTCTTGTAAATAACCAAAACGAGTTATTAAATTGTATAATCAAGTCTGCTAAGATCATTAAAAATGACCACCACATGTTGAATCAAGTACAAAGAAGATGTTAAGACAGCTACAGAAAATGGATTTGGAATTCAAGGAGTATATAATCCAAAAACAGGTTGATAGTCTATTAGATAAATGAACTTTTTATTACGTTTTAATAAAAATCGAATTTGTGGCAACCAGTACAAAAAAGCATTTAAATTAAACTAAAACTAAACTAAAATATTGTCAACTCGTTCAAAAATGGTTAACATGGAAATTAAGGAAATTTAATTGCGCAAATTTTCTTGATACAATGGCACTCTTATAAAAGATATAGGTAAATAAAATTCATTTTTCAAAATCTCACTTTCAAGGCCAATAACTCAATAAAGAATCCCAATAGAACCATGTTTTGTATGAAGTACTACTATTATTTTGGATCCCTTTGTTGATCTTAACATTTTCGATACAAACTTTTCCGATACCCTGTATATGAGGATCTTATAACCTATAAGCGTGAACTTGGAAAGAAGTTCATGAAGAAAAAATATATGTCTGGCTTCCCAAAAGAAGGACAATGATTTTTTGCTTATTTTTCCAATAAAGAACTGAACACAATTGAAATATAAAATTCTTAAATTGTTTTCAAGAATTGCTCATTACAAAATTATAACAATTTGTTTTTACTAACTACATGTTGTCTTATTCAATTAACGGAATAACAACACTCTCAGAAGAAAGATTTTAAACAAACATCCTAATTCAAGTCAAGTAACAATGAAAAACAAACT
This sequence comes from Crioceris asparagi, assembly GCA_958507055.1. Lineage (NCBI taxonomy): Eukaryota > Metazoa > Arthropoda > Insecta > Coleoptera > Chrysomelidae > Crioceris > Crioceris asparagi. The sequence continues at coordinate 81,177,602 of OY293829.1, forward strand.
CCTAATATTTAGAAGTTCTATATTCATTTTTTCTGAAGATAATTATATTTTGGTTATCTGATTTCAAACCAATGATTAGCATTTGCCAAAAATATAGATGCAATATGTATTCCATTTTCTTAGCCACTGAATTTCATTGTAATTTATAAAATTATAGCTACAAAAAACATATCAAAGTATCTATAAAATTATCAAGCATATCACATTGTTATAATATAACGAAAAAAAAAATGGAATTTGTTATGAAAGCAATCTTTACGTTTCAACGATATAAATAATGTTATGATAAACAATTGTTGTTATTTGTTCCTGATCTCATTATAAAACAGAAATTAACCATTATAGCGCGCATTCGCCAAAGTAGTAATTACATGTTTTTCCCATTTTCTTAGCCATTTAATTCAATAGTAATGTTAGAAATAAGTTTTTCAACTACAAAAAATATATGTCTATATAGGTTATTAATTATATTGCTTTGATATAAGATCACGATGGTCTAGAGCATGTCTATCTGAATGACTGTTGCAGCCTACTCTACATTAAGAAATAAAGAAAATTGTTTGATTTTCAAATCTTGTTTAATTCAATATTTGATAGTTTTGTTGGGGATGCAGTCATTTATTAAACAAAATACTTTGGATTAAGCCGAGCTTTCGAGAATGTTTATTCTCTTCGTCTGGGCAAAACTCTTGGAATTTAGATGAAACAGTTTATGGAATCTTTGGTGATAATCATCTTTTCGTACCAACTTCAATATCATTATAATTCTTATCTTATGTATCGTTATTTATCACAGTTTGCTTTTGAGAAGGTTAAAGGCACCCAAAACTCATTATTGCAGTTAACGAATCTCATATATGAATCACTTGATAGAATCAAGCCGTCAATAGGTGTTTTCATTGACTTATCAAAGGCATTTGTCACGGTCAACCAGTCCATTCTATAAAACCACTCTGGAGAATATTGGAATAGGAGGCAGTGCATTCAAATTATTATAATCGTACTGAACAGAACGAAAACAAAGCACTGAAAGGTATATTGAATGTGGAATACCACAAGGAACGGTTCTAGGTCCAATACTCTAGTGCTTATATGCCAAGCAATTATTTTCTCAAGGATCTAAAATAACCAGTTTTGAAGATGACACTGCTGTTTTCTATACAGGACAAACAACAAGCAAAAAAGACTTGGAACTGATTAAGGATTTATTTGATTATAAACAGCTATCTCTGATATTTAACAAATCTTATTTTTTTACCCTTCTGTAATTATAATTCTTTCTTGCATCCCTATCAATTCATAACAATAAAAAAAAAATCAAAATATCCTCAACAACAGATATTAAATATCTAAGAATTGTAATAGATTCACATTTGAAATGAGATCACATCAATTACTTGGTAAAAAATTGAAGATCATTCTTTTTAAGTTCCATCAACTCAAAATTATACTGAACCTGGGAAAAATTAATATATTATGGTCTCCTGAGTCATTTAACATACCTGCTAAAAAAATAATTATCTCCTACCAGAATATGTATTCAAGTATTTAGGACAGAGATCCTACAACTTTCTGGCCCCAACAGTATTTAACTCAATATGAAAAAACATTCAGTTCTCCAAATCTCTGCCATAATTGAAAAAGCGATTGACAAATGAATGCTAAAAAAATCAGTCAAATATACCAAAACACCTTCAATTATATTACAAAGAAAATAATAGATAAATCACAATTAAATGTCACCCCGAAAATAATCAACAACATTAATCACCAAAAATAACCAAGTATCACGTCCGATCACAACACCGTCCGTTCAGCGAGAGAGCTCCCACCTTCTTTGATTGAAGCCGAGCTTTCGAGAATGTTTATTCTCTTCTTCAGGGCAAAAATCGTGAATTAGCTAAAAACAGGAAAGATTTCATAGCCATCAATAACAAATCAAATTAAACATTTGTAATTGATGAAACCTATCCTGTTCTTAGCTTATTTATGCCAAATTTACGATTTTTGCCCTGAAGAAGAGAATAAACATTCTCGAAAGCTCGGCTTCAATCAAAGAATTTTATTGAATACATGACTGCATCCTCAAGATATATTTCCAATGTTTTATAATGATGTTAACTTCTGAGCTATTTTATCTATACTCTATCTGATTTATATTGTTTTTTCAATAATCTGTTTGTATATATTACACTTTTGAATATATAAAATTTTCAGCCAAATATGGTTGATATATATCCTATTTCAGTATTTTAGTTAGGTCTTCACAAAGATTCACCGCAAATTTTTGAAACTTTTATTCCATATTCAATGACGATTTCTATGATAATCCCTTTGTAAGTTTGGTTGAAAAGTGTGAATTATATTAGAAGTTAGTTATTCAAGTTCTCCTTCATCAATTATCGATCCTAATCTGTGAAAGTTTCACTTCTCTTCAATTCTTTTGATTTTTTTTCGCAAAAATTGTTCACCTAAAAAAGGGAAAACAGAAAATTACCACATCATATAAAGGAATATAATGCCCTCTCCATGGTATGAATCAAATTATTATTCATTCGAATATTCTCAACTCACCCGCCAAGTGATTTGAATCTCAATTACTTGAAGACAAGACATAATTTTACTTTTTTTTTCTTCTTTCGGTTCTTTATTTGCTCTTTTCTTTGTGCTAAATACAACAAGTCCCACTCCTTGTTATTCAACTCGTGTACCAACATCTTCGCTGCCATCCTTGGGGGAATTTAATTCAAAAATGAAGTTTTAGCAGATACACCTCCTGTACATTTTGTGTGTTATCCATAATGATAAGCTGCTGGTCGGAGTGTGAGGGTTGGGGGGATGGTGCTTTCTTTTTTTTACTTTTAACACGATTAATCTTTAGACAAACGTTATCGATGGACGGGGGATAGAAGCAGAAACGGCGGCCATTGTTGAGGAAATAATTTCGTCTGTGAAAGATTGTACGCGTCTCTTTGGGTGATTTGCATTTAAGTCATGCTCTTGCTGTTCTATCTCGTTTATTCATGGAGAATTTCTGTGTGCTGAATCAGCAGATGATATAACACAGACAAGTCTTCGTCTGCTGTCGCGCTTCTCTCAACAGTTCCATGTTGGTGTTTTATTGCGACTGTTTTTTTTTTGTTGTCATCACTTTATCGTCAAATGTTCACGACAGCTTCTGATGTCGAGGAATTTGATTTACGTGTAATGTAGGCAAGCATTTGATTGGGTGGTTAAAATTTAGAGCAATTAAATATAAACATTACAATAGTCCTAATAAACTAAATGTTAATTACTATATCACGTTATTGAAGAAGTAAGCCCTTTAACCGACTTCCCAAAAGAAAGAGGCACATATGTTACGTTATTTTGTATAGTAAACGTGCACCAATTTTGTTGATTCTTTTTGTTTCATTTGAAACATGGAAACGGCCGGGGACTGTTGGGCGTGACAACGAATAATCAATGTCTTCGTTTATTTTTGTTCTACCTAGATATATCCTTATATCAAACAATGACGTTGAAGTACTCTGTTAATAAACAGGGCGGATTTGAACTCTGCTAAATCTGAATCTAAATTGTTTCTAGATGGCGAATCGTTTATATTCCTCCTACAACATCGCACTCATTTTCCCCCCATATTAAATGCCAAAGTAAACATCTACACAGTGCATCATTTGAACATCACTACAAATTACATTCCAACGGCTCATCTTCCGACTATTTCCCGCATCCATATAGTGTCTAGGAATTATTTTAGTTGGAATAGCTCTCGTCTTCTTCATATTACTCTCATTCTGCTTCACTCTAGACTATCTCTCAGCTCTGAAGTTTCATATGTGTGTATATATTCTTGAACGTGACATTTGGGGGATCCAGAAAGCGCGCGACTTAAATCTCAGATAACGGATGTCGGGTAGGTACATCGTATATATATATATATATATATCTCTGTTTCTCATAATACAAGTTACCTATTCTGCTGTTGCCATCTCGTCTCCTTTTCAGGGTGTTTATGGATCTCATCAACCATTTCTTAAGTAATAATATAGAGGCAGTAAGATCCCCCCTCCACGCGTTGCATAACGCTCTCGGAAGTTATATTTGTTCAAGATAAAATTATATCTAAGAAAGGAGAGGTATATCACCCTTGTGATACCCACCACACCTACCTAATTTTAGCATGAAACTTGAATGTGGCTTTAGAGTGCCAAGTATAAGTACCTATTTTTGACTGCATTCCCAAAAGAAGGAGGAATGCAATTCCACTGTATGTCTGTTTAATATTTGTCGGCTAGCATAGTAAACTTCCACTCATTCTGATGATTTTCATTTGCAAGAAAGAGATTGAGGATGGTCCCATATTAAAATTTTCAAGGTTGCATAGAACTGATTTCTTCAAAAAAGCCTTTGAAATGCCATAAAAAACACATTTTAAAAAAATTCAAACTTTAATTATTAGATTTTGTAGAACATATGATTTCATGAAATATTTGTTCGTAAAAATTTCTAGATAAACCTCTCTAAATTCCTGACAAGTTTATTATTTCTGCCTTTATCAGACTAAGCTGTTGCGGGCTTAATGAATATCCTTGTCGAATTCCCATTGGTGTTTGTATTCCTTCTATCAGTGTTTGACTAACTAATATGTAAATAGATGCGTTGTGTTTTTTGCCCTAAGATATATATATTTAGAACATCAAAATAGTTATTATTAGAGCTTATTCAAAAAATCATTACCGGTACGATTTGTGAACATATGAAAGAGCTACAAGTTGCATTCCTGATTTCTCTCTGAAGTTGGAGCGGAGTTTGCCTTCAGACAAAATAATTTTGGCAAGAAAGGGTTCTAAATATATCACGATACTATCAGAAAATCATCATCTCTGCACTTTATTCAAAAGAAAATTTAAAACATGTTATTGATTTCATTAAATTGATGGGTTACTGAAAAATAATTATGAATGCTATCGCAGAAATCATAATATACTAAAGTTATGATCGAACTCATACAAACATCGAGAATGTCAACAATATTTTTGGGCTTTATACTAATTAGAAACGATCCATCGCGATTTTTCTATTAATAAAATAACCACCACCGACAACCAATATAACCTTTCTGAATAACAATACATTTTTCACGTCACTGAATACTAACTAGTGTTTAAAACAATGTCCAGTTCCGCGTAACATTGCCTGATGTTTACTATGTCATGCAATTATTTTTTTTTTCATAAAAAACCTTTTACCACAATATGTATCTGCGTACTCTCATTTCTATAGATTGTTTTTTTCATTTCGATTATGTTTCCATCTATATTGATTCAATAACATATCGTTAATTAATAATTTTCACATATTCATTGTTTATTTTATCAATTAGAAATAATAATGATCCTTGCCATAATTTTCAAAAATCAGTTTATATGATAATTTCCATAAATGTTCTACACAGTGACCTTTATTTTTGTTTTACCTACAAAGCAGATTTTGATCTTTTCCATATTCAAATTTTGTTTTTCATAAGAATTTCTAGCGCTAGCGATATCTGCATCATATTTTCTATATTATTGACAAATAAACAAGTAAAAATGCGAAAAGTATACCAACCTTATCCATAAATAACTGGAATTTTGTTACTGAGAGTTAAAAAATACAAGAATCAGACCTATTTAATTTAGAAGGAGCACTGAAAATTACAAAATAAGGTTTATAATACGAATGTATAATGCGAATATGTCTTTGCTAAACACAAATAAGAAGTGACAAACCGTCAGAAATCCTCATTAGATTATCGAATGCCACTCTCAAGGACAATGGAAAGTGTATATTTGGGCTGGAATAATAGGCGATAGAATAATTCGTTCATTCTTTTTTTAAAACAATTTAATTGGAGAATTGTATTTAAATTTTCTTAAAACATTTTCAATACCAGAACCATGAGGAATATTCCCTTATTTTGTAGATCTATACTACAGGATATTTTTTCAGCAGAATGGAGCTCCTCCCCATTTCACAAGAAATGTAAGGGAAATTTTAAATGCAGATAGGTGGGTATGACGGCGAGGATTTATAAAGTGGCCTCCCAGATCCCCAGATATTACACCCTTAGATTTTTATTTATAGGACAATTTAAACACTAAGGTCTATGTCAACAGACCTAGAAATCAAGACGACTTAGAGACTTAGGATTCTGGCAGAGATACGTTTAATCATGCCAGAAGTTTTGGGAAGAGTGAGGGAAGAGTTCTATCATCGGTTGGGTCCGTGCAAACAGATTAATGACGCACATTTTCGACAAATGTTAAAGGAGACATTCCAATATTAATAGTATTTTAGTAGATTTCTGACACATGGTTTGACAAATGTCAAATAAATATTATCGACAAATTCCTTTTCAATATGCTTTCCACAAAGTTGCCACAAGAGGTGTCTTCTTCTAATTTGAAAAAACAAAGTTTATGCCTGTGTCATATCTTTGGCGAAAGGGAACTCTATAAAAAAATCTTGCATATGTACAAGCTATTTAGGAACATTCTATAGAATCCACAAATTGTGTAAAAGTTATTCCATTCTGCGTTAAGCTGTTGTTGTTACCGATCAATACCCACTTTGTACTTGCATAAATAATTTTTGGAATTATTACCACTGATATAAAATTTATTGGTATCTCAATTGAATGAGCATCACACAAATACACTGGAACTAATTAAAAAAATGTGTGCTCCCGATATTAAATCACTGATCACAAATTCATCGGTGAACTGTTTTTGGGTGGAAAACAAACCAATGCTCGTATAGCGTAATAACGTCATTACGATAAATTTGTTTGTTTATTATAATGTTGAGGTATTATTAATTAAATTTATCGTAATATTCTGTGTCAATTTTACACCAATGAGCGCTTTCAGGTACAAAGGCGGATGGGTAAGTTTTCATTTTGCCCACAGTCGATATAAAGGTAATTGAACACGGCGCCACTCTGACTCGCTCAATAGTTTTGTGAACCATCTGTAAACGAATCAAAGATCGCAAGATTGGATGTGCGTATCTTTTTAAACTGAGTGAGTAGCATGAAAGAAATGTGTAGGAAATAGCTAAGGCACACTGAGTTTATTTTATGATTGGTGGTACAAACCACTTTGGAGATGATTCACCCAAAAGCCTTTGATAATGATTATGCCAAATTTGCTTTTGATATCATATTTATCTTTACTATATATGACAGTCTACTGTGGTGTAATTCCCACCTTTTTTGGCTCTTCTACCTTACATAATCGTTAAAGTATTATTAGGATAATTAGGATTATGGCAAGAGCATCAATTCCCTGCCTCTTTTATAATAATATTAAGATAGAGACTTTTTATCGCTTCTGAGGCCATCTGAGACTGTGAAATGGATAATTCATTGCAAAAAGTACTAATCGCATCATCATTTTTATAAGACAGCGAGCGCTACTACCTTCTTTCATTATTGCTCAAAAGTTGACAAAGTCATAAAAGGATCATAACGTGAAATTGCAATTCCTACTCTATGGTGATGATAACCACCATCATAACACTAAAAGTAGTATTCGGAGGAGAAGCAAACACAAAGGGAACAGCAAAAGCATTGTAATAATTATAAATCATCTATATATATATATACATCACATGCCTGCAGCTTCTTCTTCTCTCTGGCGAATGCAGTAATGCTGTAATCGTTAAAGTGAAATGCAAGTTTCTGACGACTTCTGACTGACACATTAAGGCGAAAGTATGACAATGCAGTGTAGTAGTAGTAGTAGTATGTGGAATGCTTTAAGTGTGTAAGGGTTTTAATTTTGTGAATGCCCGGAGCACATGACATTTCTTCATAGCCATGCCGGAGCAAGCGGGTGACCATAAATAATTTTTGAACAACATTCAAGGTGGAAATATAAAATTTATGTTCATATTATGGAGAAATCTTCAACCAAGAAAATAAGTTAGCCTAGAAAGTTCAATCATTTTCGAAAAACTCTTTATTTACTCAACGTTGGAGATCACTTGTCATTTAATCTAGCTCGTGAGTAGGGTGGTGAATTCTCAAGAACTCTGAGTCACTTTACCGCACTAGTACGTAAAGCAAATATCTTTACGTATAGATATATCCTGAAGGAAACTGTCAGTCAGTGTCAAAATAGATAATTAACGACTTTCAATCTTCGTAAATGAATCGAATGTTAACGTGCTAGTTGATGTCAACTGCATTAAAAAATAAAATGATATATATCTCTAACAAATGTAGTTAAGAAGAATTTTAATTCAGAAAATACATATCTCTTTTTTCGAAATTGCATGTTGGTCGAAAGCGATCATTATCTCAACAACAAAACAGAACCGCACAAAGCATAAGCTTTATTCGAGTTCGAATACTCGCATACTTCTTGAACTGCGCAGAACTGTTGCGCAAGCAGTTCAACACCTGGAACGATCTTCAGATGGCGCAAGAACTATCAGCGAAAAACAAAACTTCGAACACGAATTAAGTCAGAATTTATACAACTACTTATTTCAAGAAGAAGAAGAATACATTAACCTCAATGAATTTAGAAATTTCCATATACATACCTTGATCAAAATAAAATGGATAGTGAATGTAAGTGTTGAATTTACTTAATTATCGCAGGTTATTAACATACTTAGACAATAGAACAACTTGCCAGTGAACATCACCTCGAACATGCCGATGTAATGCGCATGTGTGAACAATAAGCCAAAAACAGTTCCTGCTCTAATCCTGGTATAGTTTCAGATAGTTCTGGAACCGTCCCCGAATTCAGAATAGTTCCAATTTGAACCTTGACGGTTCTGGAACAATTCTTATTCGAACCCGACTAAAACTATAGAACACAAAATTTTAAAGGTTCATCAATAGTATCCTTATACAATGATATAACAACTGACGCTCCTACATTAACAGTAATAAATTAGTTTTACAAACTATTATTTATTAAAGTGGCAGAGATACCTATCTAAAACAGGATTACTTGCTTATTCATCGCCTCGAAACATGCCACAGTTTTGTATGCTTCAGTAATTTCTTCTCCCCGTATTTACCTGGTTCATTTCTATTTGATATTTATTTTATAAAAATCGCTGTGTCTTTGAACTAATTACCGCAAATAAATATGAATAAAAGATATACTCCCCCGTCATTAAAGTAAAAGTTAAATCTCCGGATACATGCACCATCGAAAACGGTAAATCAAGAAGCAGCATCACCAGCCCGAGATTTTGGCCGCGTGTTCAGAGAGAAGACAGAAGCTTCGAGAATGCGTCTTCTTCTTCTGCTACTGCTCTTGATACTTTGCCAGCAGCAGCTCCAGCCCTTTCCCCCGCTCACATTTGTCCGGGACGACCGTACCTACTACCATCCCCTGTAATTGACTTATTGGTCGGAAATGAAGTGACAGCATAGGGATCGATCGATAAGAGCAAAAGAGATAAAACGAGCGCAAAAAGGGAAGAGAAAATGAAGGAACACTCTCACCCTTTTTCCGTCTCTGGAATAGCCAGTTTAATGTTGGACCTGGTGTGGATGTAGCTCTCACAAGATTTAATAATGAGTCCAGAGGTGACAGATGCGCGCCGTTTAAGGTGTCCAGTCAATTAGTCTGAATGCTGGTAGTGAATCGAAGGTTCTGTTTTATTTTTTTCTTCTTCTTATTCTGGCTTCTCTAGAAATGGAGGATGGAAAGCAGCAGTTGTTTAACTGATGATTAATCAAGCGCCTTCTCGATTGAAAAGCACTAGAGAGAAAGAGAGCGACTCGTTTAATTTCTCGTCTTTTTTAATTTTAAGGAGTTGTACTCATACTATATTTAAAGAGGAATTGATCAAATTATAACAGATGTATTTATATTGCCAATATATACAAATATGGCAATATTTTCAATTACAAAAATAAATCTAAGTATCTAATAACATTTAAATGTTGGGAATTGTCTTACGAACTTGAATATTTTATCATTATTAACCATGTTCACATGTCAGGCTGAAATCGGGCTAAATACAAATCAAGTTAAATTTCCTACCATGTAAACAGTCAACAAAACCCGGATTGATTTGGATTCCAGCTCAATCAAGTTTGATTCTGTGAATTCTGGAATCGAATCGGATCGGACTAACATGTAATCAACAGACGCCACTAGTATAGAACTGGATTTGAGCATACGCACATGTTGGTTGACAGATAACAAACCAGGAGGGTTAGTTCAAGGTTAGGATTGAATCCTATTTGACGTCATGACATGTAAACAGTCTCTGCGACCATGATTGAATCGGGTTCGGATCAGATCCATTCCTACTTCAGTCCAACATGTGTACGATGTAATTCTAAAGTAGAATTTAGAAGAATCAATCAACTTTCTTATTTGTCTTCACTAAGTATCTAAGTTTTGAAAGAGAATCGACCATAAACATAAACAATAAGCAGCTTATGACTATGAACAAAAGGAATTAGTATGTGGACGCTCATTAAACACAAAATTTAAAAGCTAGAATTACAAGTAAGAGACCCAATAAACCGGAATGAATTTATATTGACAAATTATGAGGCCACCTATTAAACTAACAACATACCTATAAATAACTCAGGAACCGCAGCTGGTATATACAGGGTACAAGGAAGGTACATATTTTTCTGAGCTCAGGTATTTACGTCACGGTCTTTCTGGCAGAGGTCACAGCGATACAATGGTCTGCGGAAGAACTCCTAAGACGGAAGTTGAATAGCCAAAGATTCGTCATTTAATCAGACAGCCAAGCAGTACTAGAAGAGCTGAACTCATCATATCAAACAACATCAAGATTGATATGGGAATGCCGCAAGGCCCTAAACAGCCTAGGTAGTCACTGACCCTGGCGTGGGTACCAGGACACTTGGGAATTGATGGCAACACAAAGGCTGACCAACTAGCCAAACAGGGAGCGAAACATGCCATGATTGGACCGGAGCCCTTCTGCGGAATTGCTAAATGCCTCATTAGAGGACATATCCATCAATGGATCAAGAACCAGGCATTGCTACCGCAGCAGGAAACCAAAGGACAGAGACAAGCCAAATTATTCCTAAGAAACCCCTGAGCCAAAATGTCCTGCGAAATACTAAATTAAAGTCGGAAAACGACAAGGATATTGACGCTGTAGGTGTACATGAACGATATGGGCCTGGACGGGGACGGCATATGTAGGTTCTGCTAGGAACAGGAGGAAACCGGTAAGAGTGCGGTCTCAAAAATTCGGGGAAGAGTAACCAAAGGCAGAGAGCTACGTGAAGGACTTGGTATCTAGACTGCTAAGTCTGCTAAAAAGGATAAATCTAGATACTGAGCTATAAGGCAATGGAGAACTTCAATAGACCAAAACTGGTCGCGGTGGGCTAGGACGCACAGTCACTTCAACTAATCTAATCCACCTATAAATATCTTCTTTTTGTTATGGATCATAAATTTTCATGTATTCAACAATAACTTGAACAACCAAAATACATACCAACATTTTACAATCCGAAAAATTGCAAAACAAAGTTTATTACCGTAAAGTGTTGACGTTGCATTTAGATATAGTAGGTATATACTCACTCGTACATAGATCCATCCATATAATAGTGAATAGTGCGATGCGCGGAATGGAAAATTATTATTTATTACTGCATATAATTATGGCCATAGAAAAAGACAGAGAGAGAGAGAGAGAGAACTGTGTTTAATGAGCGCAATCAAATTTATGTTCGAGTTTTACTTGTTTGAGGTCACCTATATTAATAAATTTGGCACGGCAGTGTATAGGTATATACATACATAGTATATAGGAGAACGTCAGTGTGCTGCGAGTTTTTTTGTTCACTCAACATACATCATGGTTAGTGACCATAATATTAAATGTGGGCTAGTCCAATACTTGGTTATATTATCGCCATGCGACCTGGATCAGTTTACAGAAACAATTTATTGATTGTATGGAATCAGTTGTTGCTATTTCTCACACAAGATAGCAATGACATATCGAATACATTGAAGTATATAACTAACAATAGATAATAATAATAATGTTTTGAGATCTGGCGATCTTGGAGGCCATAAATCTACAAAATGACTTATAACTCGATCTTTGAAAATAGCATAGCCATTAACTGATCGGTAGACGTATGATATTAATTACATTATCATAATGGCTAACAACCTACCTATCTGGTATCCAACTTGGCGTTGTTTATGAATAATGCTGCCGATTTTCAATTTCTTAGTTCTTGTTCTGTATATAAAGAATGTCATAATTTTATAACACTTGCACTTAAATTAATAAGGAATGTAAATACGTTGAATTGAATTTTACGACGATGAAATACTATTGAACTACCTGGTTAGAATTAATTTAAACAGTTATTACCAGGAACTGTTAGGGCGTCAGTGATCATACTCGAATTTCTGTACGTATCATCATTGTTGCAATTGTAGGTTTAGATGTAGGAATACAGTGTTGAGATTTTGCGTGAAATTGCTTAACAATGCCATATAAATTTTTACACAACTGATTTCTTGCAGAATAGTGTTGGCTCAGTTTTGATTTTAATTGAGAACTTCCAAAACTAGTATTTCTTCTTTACCTCAATAGTTCAGTCACAGACCCTGATCTTTCAAATTTACACGTAAAGTTACGTTCCGCTTTCATTTGACATGTCACTGCTCTCCTACCCATTATCGTACGAACTTTTTGTATAATCCAATACTCGCGACGTATTAATGCTAAAATTTCTCTCTCTTAACTTTGCTAAGCATAAGTCGACGCAAGCAAATAGCATTCAAACAGCTTCGAGTCTAAAATTTCAAAATGTCGACAAAACTCTACACTCATGAAAGCCTTTTTCTGTGAATAGGTAAGCGTCGCATGACAAGAGCTCAAAGTATTATAAGAAGAACCCTTCAACTTTGGAGCACATATGTGAAATTCCAAATACCTTCAAATAAGTTGACTAACGGCGGCAAAACAAAGCAGGATATGTCATAAAGTTTTCTTTGTATAATAAATCTACATCTCATATGTCATATACGTAGGCGGGTCTCCCCATAAGTTCTCCTTCATTCATCCATTCATTCATCAAACCAGTTGATGATCGACTTAATATCAATATATATACAGGAGGGAAGCAAATGAATTGGATGGTTTTACCCACAAATTTTCGGGCTTAGATTTTGACATAAAGGTAGTTGAGAATGTAAAGAAAATCTAAATTCTAACAAATCTCTAAGAATTATCTTGGAAATAGTCACCAATTATCCTTAACATGACTTCCAATAATCTGGTACTGAATTCGCATTTAATTTTGTTATCTGGATACAAAGCTTTGCTCGGGTGAAACAGGATTTAAGATGAGTCTATAAAAGTTACTAAGGACATTTAAACTTATTAAAAAATGTGCATATTTCTGGTTAAAATGTATCGCAATCGGTAAATACCCTTTTTATTGTTCACATTTTTTGTAATTTATAGATTTCGAAATAAATATGAATGTGTAATATGAATGATAAATATACCAAAACTCAGCTGTATCACCAATCGACTTCTCAACCCCCAAAAACTATACATACTGAAACATTTATCTGCGGACCCATTCTTGAAATAGGTAGTGTGGACCTCGAGGGTCACACCGATTAAATATGAAAGTATCGTCAATCGATTTCTCGACTCCAAAAACCCCTTTTTGCTAATTTTTACCAAAATCTGATACTCTTACTTGAAATAATTAATGTGTACCTTAAGGGTCGCAATATATTAGATATGTAGGTACAAATTTTCATTGAAAATTTCTGATTAAATTATTAGAAACTCATATAAACATCTTTTATTTGAAAAATTGCTTTCATTCAAAAAAAAACTGATAGGTGAACAGAATTCGAACCGAGGAACTCTAGATTAATACCCGGAAGCTTAACCATAGGACTATTTTTCCCTATGATGTTATTGGGTTCATGTTGGTATCTCACATATAATCTGTAAAACTCGTAAAATTGCTGAAAACGATTTTTCTGGTGAATGTGAATACAACCAATCGATTCAATACACTCTAGAACCGATACATATGAATTTTCATCGAAATCGGTCGACTATTACTTATTTAGAAGAGCATATCTTAAAGCTCACTGGCGTAACATACATTTTTATTGGGGGAGTTTAGGGTAAATAAATTTTAGTCAAAACAGTATCTATGTTTTGTAAAGGGTTGTGAATTTTTATGTTTATTGATTTCTAATGACTCTAACAAGTTTAACCTAAAGCCTTTTCTTTCGACGTGAAGGATCTCAAAATCTGGATTAAAAATATGCTTTTCTAATTTTAAGGTAAAATTTGTCAGAGTCATTAGAAATCAATAAACACGTGTCATGTTGACAATATATTTGTGAAAATCTAAGCCAGTGTGTTTTATTTCTAATTTACTATGGATTTTCAACATGTAAAAGCCGAAACCATCAAAATAATTAACTACTTACGTATTTTTTTAAGCCACAGTTTGGGATCACCCTGTATACTAATATATACGCCGTGTCACGTGGTTATTATTAATATACAAATCCTTTGATGTGGTTCTTTGTGGTGGAGTTTCGTGGATTGAATATACCTATCTACCCACATACCCGCGCTTTCCTTTTGATGAAGGAATCCCAGAATGTCACTCCCTCGACGCCCTATTATATAGTCTATGTGTGTAAAGGAGTTCTTATTATAAGCCTACAAGCCTAACGAAATTATTAATAAGGAATAAGGATGTAGGTATGTGGAAGGCAACAAAAAGAGTGAGGGGGAGGGTATGTTATGAATTTCGTAAAATTATAAAGCGTGTGCAGATGAGAACAATGTCCAAAGTCATAGGAATAATTCATTAAAAGTTTTATATTTTCAAAAATATTTATTCTGACATAACTATTCTCCATGGTTGTAACTTTTCCGTAAATTCAATAAAACATTCACTTTGGGCCATCGTTACGTTTTGTTGCACCGAATAAAAGTACAAAAAAAAAACATACTTTTTGCGGACAGAAAATTTTTCTACCATTCTGAATCAGTGCAAACACAATAACTCATTTCGGAAAACGCAGATGTCTGACTGATTTGACTGTAAATGTTCTTATTTTTCCAAAGAACACGATTAAATAAGTAAATGATATCGTAAATCAATTTTAAGGAATAATTTTCTAAATGCCGCATGCTACATATCAAATTAATCAGAAATAACCGCTTAATTCAAATAGGGAAGAATCCAATATGAAGCCCATTAAAAGAAAACTTAGGTTAGTGTATTTTAATATCATACTTTTTGAGGACAGTAAACTCTTCTGCCATCTGACTCGGTGCAAACACAATAACAGTCAGTGAAATACAACTAATTGACATATTTGTGCATCATATGTTTTTGTGTTTCCATGGCACACTATTAAACAAGACAATGACAAAATAAAAATGAAAAAAAGGTTAGGCAATTCAAATTTGGTAAAATCGAATTTGGCATGCAAAAGAAACTAACTAAAGTTAGTGTATTTCTCTCGGAAATCATTGGATAAAAAAATATGCACTTTTCGAAAGACCATTAAAAGTTGACAAAAAAGTGTTAAAACAGTTTTTTTTATAAATCTAAAAATAAAAAAATATTTTGAAATAGACGATTTTCTCTGTAATTTCGGAACTATTCAGAATTCGTTCGTTTTCACAGTGGCATGTTAATGAGCTCAAAATTCTGCACTACTCTCTCCATTTAACCGACTCTATATCCCCACGATTAACAAAGATGGCCATGTTGGCCCACATCCGATGGGATAGCCTGTAGAGTGTAATGATTTTTCGGGCGAACATTTTAGACAGAGTATTTAAATTTACTATAGAATATCTTTCATATCACACAAGAAAACGCAGGTAGGTGTCGAGAAAGTCGAGAGTATAAGCTGATCACCTTTTCAAATGTCTAAAATTTCAACTGGCATCACGAACCTGCATAGTGATTGCCTTACTGAACAAGCCAATTTCATTTTTCTTTTAACCTCTATAACCTACTAGAAGAAGACGTCATGGAACTCTGTCGAGACATTCAGCTACAGCCGAGAAAACTGTTCAGTGTGTTATCAGTGCAAGAATAGAAGACGTTTTTAATTAAATCCAATGTTTGTGAAACTTAATAACCTTTAGAGCAGAAAGATGCTGCAGTGCTGCTGGAAGTTTCAGAGCGCATTGCTGAAAATTATTAGTTTCCTTTCTCCCCTTGGCCGCGCCAAGATTTTCCCGATTTTCACCATCTCCATGCTGTGAAAGGATTAATACTCGGGGCACTGGCTGTGGGGCACGCAAGCAGACTCTCCGTTACTTATGAACACGTTCAACTGAAGTATCTACACACTCACATAACTCAATGCAGTCGTCATGTACAGAGTGGCCAAAATAAGCGTCGTGCACTATTCATTGTAGAGATTTAAGGTAGAAAATTTAATGAATAAATTTGCCAAAAGAAAATGCTGGTAATAATTTTCAGGTTGTTCGAAACAGTCGGGTTGGGAAGCTTTTAAATGAACATCTCATATAGTTAAATAAGAGCCAAAGCATAAATTATTGGTGAATCCAATTACCACGTGGGAGGGCACCACTGTAGATAGGTAATGTTTATTATAATGAACAGCTGATTCTATGCAATCTTTATGAGAGTACGTTAGTGTGCGTTGTTTGATCTGTGTTTGAGGACAATTATTGGGTTTTGGAATGAAACTATTCGTTGGTTATTATAATATAAGGATTCAAAATGAAAAGTAAGTACAATCATTCATTAAAATTACAAAGCAAAACAAATGGAAGCGGAGATACAAGAAGTGTTTTTATGTTTATGTATCTTATTTCTATATTTGAATGCTTCCCACCGAGGCACATTGAAATCTCATTTACGTGAACATGATTTCCACCAATAGTAATTATCTCCGATAGAATACAATTTTTAAAAATCATTAGGTATCTTAACTGAAAATCTATAATTGGTGGTGATATAAATAAAATTAAAATGACTTGCCATACCTGCAGTTTTGTTATATATTTCCGTGTAGATGATAATAAACGATCAGTTTCAAAACAAGTATGTTTTTATTCTTCGTTCTAAATCAAAAATATACATGTTCTATGGATTCTTGTATACTTTAACTGGACCGCTTTCACCAGAGATATTTTAAAGCTGAATGAATCAATATACATATTAAAGTACAGTAAAATCTAAAGAAATACATTATAAGATGTTTATCGTATTTCCTTAAGAGCAAGTATTTTTATCTGAGAAAACAGTTCTATTACAAAAAAAAACATCAATTGAGCAGTACAGTGACTCCATATGAGATGTTTCGCAAATTTTCTGCAATTTTGAGTCGTAATACATATTAGATTTTGAATATGAACTCCATACATTAAGGAACATAATATAAATGAGTTAATAACTGTTTCTTAAGCTAACCTTTTATCCATTTTCTCGACCACTCAAAAATTGTTTTTAATATAGACAAATCCTGATCCTTTATCGTGAAAACGATGAAAACGGATTGTCCTGTACTTATTTTTCTGCTGTAACAATTATATTACACCTTAAATTTGTATTAAAAACCGTTTTTTTTTTCGGCATGATGAGTGAAATTCACCTGGTAACAAATACGAATGTAAACAAACGATTCCTATCTGTTCTCAGTTGACACTTTTACCAGCAGAGGGCGAAGGCTTGGCTAGATTCGCAATTGATGATGATTCAATTCAAGCTGTTTATATTTGTTTTTATCATTTCTAATTTTGAAATATATATCGAATTCAGTCTTTGATCATAGCAAAAATATACCTACCTACATAATGGTGAAACTTTTCTTCCTCCGTTGAATTTGAATACGAGCACTGTTGTTTGTCTTGTAAGGATTTTTATATTCGCTGAAATTGGCTTGAGATCGGTAGGAACTGGAACGTCAATCAAATCAGCATTATGCAAACTTTTCGCATTAAATAAGGGTAAGGGCTGCGAATCTTTCATGCATATATTTTCAAACTTCTCATAGGTTTTCAGCTACTATTTTCTATTCCCTTTTGCGACAACTTGGAATATTATTTAAATATTTACCGTATATCTCTCTTCAATAGAAGAATATATTGTAATGTATAAAACGTTTTGAATAAATGTTTAAATCTTTAATAATCGTTAGTAGAAATAAAGCCATTATTTTTTAAATGTTTTAATATTACATCGCTGACGATTCGTGAAAGGCGAATATTTCGGGTTATACAAAGTGTTTGTCCCACATAAAATGGCCGCTGTTTTGACATTCCTAGTCAAGAAAGATAACAAGCACATAACATTAGAATGAATCTTGTTTTTCTCTGTATTTTATTATCAAAACACCAGATATTTGATTGTCATTCATTTGTTGAAAATCTAGATCAAAGTTTTTGTTCTGAATCACCAACAATCAATTCATCAGCTTATTGCTTTTTAGATATATCTATATCTAGTGAAAAACAAAACGAACAAATTATGTTCTGGATAAAATTACATCACGTAGTACAAACTAGTATCCTTGATGTGCTTTCTGATATATAAGATGACATTTTTGCTTTTAAAATAGAAACGTTAGAAGCCGCTCCACCAAGGAGGAGCAAATCTAAATATAAAATCCAATTTAGTGACTTCTAATGGGGATTTAAACAGGAACAGAACCAGCTTGTCCTGAAACTGGCTTTATATCCTCTTCGTCCTCATACGGCGAAATTGTTGTAGAAAATTTTCTAGAAAATATCTTATTTATGTATAAACCTATATATATGTATATATATTTGCTTTGAGCCATACAAATGGTAGACTGAATTTCGAATTTAGAGGGGGATTTGATGTCTGCCATATGGAAATAGGTTTATGGCAAGAATATTATTTTATCAAATTATTTTCTATGTTGATTCTATTCATGTTTTAAGAATAATTTAAACAGCATGTAGGTATATTACAATAGTGCATCTGACTTATATTTATCAAGAAAAACAGTTATTGAGAAAAACAGTTGTTTTTTGTTTTTCATTTCCAAATTAAATTACACTGTATTAAAATACATTTTATTTGAATTATTTTTCGATCGCAAAAAGTACTAATATAATCGGGTATTTGAGGACAGCCTTGGACAAGTTTCAAGAAAAGAAGATATTTTTTCTGAATAAAATTACATAAAGCTTCAAAGTTTTATAATGCGAATCTATCGTGGCCGAATTATGTACTATAGGGTTATTTTGTATAAATTACGTTATCCTACCGCCCTGAAATGAATTCATTATAAAAACCGACTAATCAGGTCCTGTTATTCATTATTTTCAGCATTTTGAGACAAACAACTCCGGTCTTATCCAATTTTAACGTAGAAGGTTTAAAAAAAACAGACAGTTCATTTGGCATAACTTTTTGCCTGTTTTTTGTTATAGTAGATCGTAGAGGATAAACTTCATATTTCACAAATGTCTTATCATATCGTTATAGCCGTTCTCGCACCACAGTCTTGAGCCGCAATTATAAAATAATCCATCATAAGAACAAACATTTTTTGATTATCAATTTTGTTGTTGTTCCTTTCAGGTGTCCTCTTCCACAGAGCCATCCTGATGTCTGGTTCAGCGCTGTCGCCATGGGCCCTCATCCAGGAACCAGCAAGGTATGCAGCCCAGGTGGCTGTGCACGCAGACTGCTCCCCGGAGCTGCCGCACGCCCACCTGCTGCAATGCCTGAGGGAAAAACCGCTGGAGACGCTGATGGGTACGCCGGTGACGCCGCCGCAGTTTGTCTTCGCCTTTGGGCCCAGCGTTGATGGCGTGGTGATTGACACCGGTGAGCCGACAGGTATATTGAAATAATCGTAACTAGATGGACAAACTACTCGCACGTAGAACCAGTCCGAACACCAAGTCAGATCCTTCCACATACATGCAAGAGAGAGCAGCATTAGAATTTCTTCCATACGCCTGAGGATTTTTTTTTGGTTTGGAACCCTCCACCTTTAAGTCCCAGTCGCAGTGACAGACTCTTACAAAACAATCCAATGACATACTACACCCAAATATAGCGAAAAATCCGCGAAAATTCACACTATTATGTTCTGAGCTCGACCACAGTTCACAGCAAAATGAGACAGACTGTATATAAGCAGGCCACTAGACAATCACTGAGCTCGGCGTATTTCTTTGGTTTGCACGATAAAAGTACTACGATCATTAAACTCTTGCAGGCGTATTCATAATCCTCTATCCTCTCTTAGTTCGGTCCTAGCTAGTATCGTATTAAAGTAAAAACCAAAACACTATCCTGCCATAACACTGACATATGTATCATAAGCCTAATTTAAAGTTTAACCTCCGCACTTAATTTTGTAGCGTACTAAGTTTCGATTATGAATACGCTTGGTTATATATTTTTTTGTTGAATTTTTAGCTTAGATTGTTATTCAAGAGGTATTTTTACGAACATGCTACACTTAAAGTAGGACGTTGTCACCTCATAATAATGTATCTTAATTTAGGCTTGCACCCAGCGATTTGCCACCAAATCATTTATTTTTTTCTAATTGGAAATATTAAATTCAATTAAATCTGAAAATAGTGGAAACAGGTAAACTTCAGAATACCATAGCGCATTTTGCTTTCATCACCAGTTAACTTTTTTATTGGATGATCCATCGTGTGAAAAGTAGAAGTCTTAGATCAGATCAGATATTTACTGATGCTGTAAACGTGACAATTATCTCAATTGATTGCATTATCAATTCAGGCCATCAAACTCGACATATACAACAGTTCTATACCTACCTATGCATTATGCATATAGTTATACACTTGAGCGATTGTATTGAGTGATATGTCAGTATTGAACCCATCCCATTATGGTAGCTTGGAGGCTAAACAAAGATATTGATTATGCGTAGGTTCGAATTGCATTTTTGGAGGGAAAATGTTTGCACTAGAATGCACAAGTTTGGTCATTTTTTCAGACAGGACCCCAAATTTACCGTTTTATTCAAAACGTTGCAGATTAACTCGTTCTTTTTTTAAAGAACTAGTTAGTTTTTGGGGTTCCAAAAGACCGATCCTTGAGACAGTATTATTTTTCCTTGAAGGGTGGTGGTTGATAGAAAGTTGATTAAATCAGAAGAAAAATAAGTTGGGTAATATTATGGAAAAACCGGAATTTATTTATTTTATGATTTATTACTTGAAGAGGTTTCCGATGTTATATCACTTGCCGGAAAAACGATATTACAAAACGGTTATTCTCCAAGGGAAAGAATCTTATCATCTATATATATATATATATATATATATATATATATATATAGAAAATGTGCGCGAATAAAAACGTCATTTCAAATAAATGTGCAATAAAGAGCACTCGTACAAGTTCAATACAGAGCAAAAAAAAGAAGGAGAAAAAAACGTATCTTTCAAGATACAATGGGTCCGCAAGAAAATCCGCATTATCAGTAAAGGTTCAATATACAGTGGTCGTACATATATAAACGGATGAATGTAGCTTAGTTCCCCGAAAAAAAAAATCGGTGATGTGAAATGAAATAGTCTTACTGATACAGGGTGAATACCTAAATATTATCATCATGTACCTAAACTTCACACTATTCCCATGCCTTTATTTAGAAAAAATATTACAAAAAAGATACTTTACAAAACTGCTTCGGAATTTCGATCTTATTCTTGTTCACTTATCTACGACCTACATGTTGGGCATTTCTTAGAAAAAAAAAGTTGTTGAAACTAATAAGTTATTTCTACTGATTTCTCTTGTCCATTGTTTCTAAGGAATTTGTTTCCTTAATTTGAAACGAATAACAATTCAGCTGGAGGATCGACGATCGGCTTAAAGATCAAATCGATACATGGATATTCGGGATACTCTGTATAAGCGGATACAGTCCAAGCCAGCGAGAATAACCCCCACAAAAAAATTGACGATGTGTAGAAGGGAGAAATTCCAATACTTATCTGATACCGAAAAGGTAGACGTATGTAGACGCAGGTTGAGGATTTCAGGAATAATATAGGGGAAATTTTGCCTGGCAATAAATGCATTCACATATAAATAGTCGATATTCGCGCTACAAAATCCAATGCATTGCATAAAGGAATTTGAAAAAAGAGAAATGACATATTTGTTGGACAGTATTATTATAATTCAGGAATGAGGTTCTTAGAATGTTTCTTATGTTTTTTTTTATTAAAAACCATCCAATTATTTCGACTCCAGGATTATTACGAACAAAACATTGTCAGATATGATCGTGAATGTGTACAAAAAATATGCTTTTTGGAGAATCTCTGAATTTTTCGACTTTTCTTTGTAATTTTCTCTGTTCTTTTTTCATGAAAACTTTTGCCATTATCTAATCGGACTATTACGAACATTTTTCTAAAAAACAAAAATACAAATCGGCCTGACTATTCTGAATTTCAATTATAATATTTTTTTAGAGCTCCTTGACGAACTGTATTACGCAGATACATCTCTTGCTTCTTTTAAAGTAATTAAAAAGTACACTTTACACAGTACAACTTTTACAATGGTATGTGACCCTTCGAATGGGCACTTTCGTTGCCAGATATTTTTATACCCTCCATGTTTTTTTTTTCTATTCGATTGATAACCCTAATTACTAGTTACATTTAAAATGAGTTGTATAAGAATAATTTTATGAGTGACTTAATTGGAAATGGAATTTTATAATTTACGGGATTCAATAGTCCATTAACTTGAATGTATCTCGGCTATTAACAGCTGTTATATAGAGATATCTGATAGTAGAATCTGGGCAATTACTATACTACTACTAATTAATATTATCACGCCAGAAACGATATCTTGCTATTTATACAGGGTGTCACACGACATGACCATGCCACAGCTGCTCGGGTAATTTCAAGTGAAAAATGTCCAATTAACACATACCCGGAACTCTAGTCTAACTGAGTTAGAAGCATTTGAAATTTTAGTGAAGTTGTAGTAGGAATTCCCTACTAAATTAAAGATCATTTAAAAAGAAACCGCCTTATAGAATTAGTTGCTCAAAATGTTCACCCAGTTGCTGAATACATATTCTAGCTCTTCTTAGAATTGAAGTGGTAGCTCTGCGCCAGCAATCTCAGGATCAGCACACAAAGTTTCTGCGGCATCCATGATTCTAGCTCCTAGATGTTCTCTGTTTTCAATATTTTCTGCATAAACGAAACTATTCAGTCTTCCCCATAAAAAGTAATCTAGGGGATTAAATTCTGGTGACTTTGCTGGCCAAGTAACTCCCCAACCTCTTCCAATCCACCAGTTTGTTTAATCTTGATTAAGAAATTCTGTTACATGTCGACCAAAGTGTGAAGGTGCGCCATCGTGCTGACTCCACATTCGTTGTCTTGCATTCAGAGGAACATCATCCAGTAATATTTCGAAGATTATTTTCAATGAAATGTAAATAACGAACAGCTGTGAGGCGATCTTCCATTATAAACGGCCTGCATTAGTGGACTTATTTAATATGTCAAATATTTCTAGCTCAGTTAGGATAGCGTTCCGGGTATATATGTTCATTCGACATTTTTGACTCGAAATTACCCCAGGAACACACTCCCAAACTATGGCAGTCATGTCGTGGGACATCCTGTATAGAAACAATAATTTATTCCACGGAAAGACATGTTAAATGTTTCTCTGGTAACATAGTAATTACAATATGAAAAAAATATTCATTTTTGACGGAAACATTATCAGTTTTAGGGTCCGTCTGTCTGTGAACGAATTCTGTATTTGAAAAGTATTGACGCAAAATTCTAAGTCTACAACGTGGCAGGAATTTCACATTTACAGATTTATCCATAATTCTATTTCTTTGCAGGTGGTGACATCCAACAACATTACAATGACTTCGATAGTCCTCAAAAGGCTGAACCACAAAACACAATCAACATACTCAACGATGTGCTATTAAGAAAACCAGTCATATCAAAATTATCACGATACGACTTACTGCTGGGTGTTGTGAAAGCTGAAGCTTATTTTGCATTCAATGGTGAAGACGTGCAATATGGTATGTAAAACATAGCCTTATATTTAAACATCGCAAAAACTACTTACTTCTCCGTATTAGCTGATTTTATTACATTCTCATGGTTATTTATAAGTATCTAGGACAGAAATATTTTTCTAAAATATTCATCCCTATCATGTTCAATTTTTTTGGTTCAGTGCCTGTTCCAGATTATATTGTTCAGTGAATACTAATCATCTTGAATGCCATATTTTTTTCTTCCTTATGCTTCTTAAAAACTCAACAATAATGCTGCAATTAACCAATCTCATGGATAAAGAAAACTTTATAAACAACTTGAAGAAACGACAATGCAAAAATAAACTGCCAAATATTCAGGAAAACATAAAGTTTATGTTTATATTCTATTAGAGTGATATTGACAGCAAGGAACCCTAGCCTTGCTCTATTTTTAAAGACATGTTTTAAACTTATAGTATCCTCGTAACGTCTCTTTTCAACTCTCCCCTTTTCACATTCTAGTGTTTTTTCTTCCATTGTTTTAAACTCAATACTACTGACGGTAATGATAAATCTCTCACCCATATCCTTCATACATAATATTGTTTCACTGTGACAGGTATCGAGGCAGATAGGCGATCGAAAATACTGCGCACGTTCGTGCGCAACACCTACAGCTACCACCTTTCGGAAATCCTGGCCACCATCGTCAACGAGTACACCGACTGGGAACGCCCTGTCCAACATCCGATCAACATAAGGGACGAGACGTTGGAAGCATTGTCCGATGCCCAATATGTGGCGCCCGTCGTACATACGGCCGATCTGCATTCGGCCGAACACAGAAATTCCTATTTGTACGTGTTCGATTACCAGACCAAGTACGGGGATTATCCGCAGGTGAGTGTTGGTTATAAGAGGAAATTGAATTTGTATCTGATGTATATATGCATCTATATGTAATAGTATAAGGAATTACGGGTGCAGCAGAGTCGAGATTCAGAGCTTTTTTACCATGTTTTTCGTGAGGGCTTGTATTCTATATACTTTAGCCAGCAAACCAAAATACGAATGCAATTTTATTGTTCTTCGTACAGCAGCAGAATGTTCCGCCCACATTTCCGTTGCTGCAAAAACGTCGACTTCAATAAAGAATTTGTTAACATAATTTCAGAAGATCGTAGCCAATTTTGATTCTGCTTTTTTATGAAATGACCAAACGATTCAATGATATCGTATGATTTATTTATATCACATTTCGATAAATATATCTTGCAGTTTCTTAAATACACATAATTTTCAATGGCCAAATCAATTTGTTTCATTTATAATGCTAGAGCTTATAAGAAGAATTCAGAAAAGACATAATTTCGGCAATGTTGCAAAAATTTGAATCCGTAATAACCATTGGTACAAAAAAAAATATTCCCAAACCTAGTAAGTATATAATCGATTCATGTAGGTACTTATTTAATTTAAATCCAAATTAGTTGTAATTCTACAAACTAATGTAACAGATTAGAAGCTTCAAACAAAATGTAGGTATGAATGAATGAATTGAAATATTTCTTTCACATCATTTGGCGCATTCGCCAAAATTAAAAGGATTTTAAAACATTCGCTTTTTATTATTTTATAAACCAATATGGCGAATCAGATATATTCAGACTATATTCGATACGTTTAGATAATATTCATTAGCAAATAATATAGAATTTTTTTTCTTTCTTGTGGTTAAAATAGTTTATTTTTTGTAGAATTTCCTATAAATACTTCATAAGATAGATAATCTTCTAATATCAACAGGTTTTTTGATTACCTATGTTTACGTGGCTATCTGGAGCCTATATTTGTGAAGATATAAAAAATGTTTTATACAAAAAATGTAGTTTGTTTTTACAAAATATCGCATTCTAAAAATGGAAAAATATATGCAACTTCATTTGAAAAAAATGGAACACCCTGTATATTATACGCTAGAACGAAAGATCATTTTTTTCTCATTTCAAATATGTATATAAAGGTGTAGAGCATCTCCATTATTATATTATATATATACTCTTTCATTTTTTAAATACAGACATCTTGAAACGTTAAACGTAATTAGGCTCTCGATACCTAGGTGGCGCGAAGTGTGTCCCGCTGGTAGATCAGGTCAGAGAAGTTTGACTTCCAGTTGCTTTTTTTTCGTCGGATACAGCTGCCACTTATGTGGCGCTGATGAAAGCTAGCAAGCTTGAAATCACGTGATCCGCTTCTGGTGGATGGCTGTGTCCGACTAAATAAAAGCACAAAGGTGTGGAGCATCTCCATTATTATATTATATATATATACTCTTTCATTTTTGAAATATAGACATCTATAAATTATATATATATATATATATATATATATATATATACAGGGTGGGGCACCGTATACGACACGGTCTCTCAAGGGGAATCCATACAATATAATGTTTTTATGATAAACGAAATAGATGCAGAATTTTTCTGGCCACAATCTAAAATTATTTTTATACATACAGGGTGATTCAAAAAAAAGATACATATCAAAGTTATGTTTTCTTAAATTGAATGTCCTATATTTTTTATTATTTTCGGATATAAGAGTCAAAATAAAAGTGAGTTTCTTCAGTATTCCCTATACCTATCTCTTTCCATTTTGAAAATATCCAAAGATTTGTTGAAATGTAAGGTATGAACTATTTTTCTATAATTTCCAAAGTTGCTCATTTTGAACTTGAGCTATACCTTCTATCATATTGATGAAGGTCAAGGTTATAGCCTGTATCATATTTTAATGTCAAAAATCATACAGGGTGTTGGAAAAATATGGTTGTAAAATTTCAATATAAGATATTGAAAAACTTCGTTATCTTAAATGGAACACCCTCTATATTATTACATATTTTAATGCAGAATTGAATCCTCTTTCGAATTGTATAAGGGTTCCCTATAACTAAACTCAACGAATTTCTTCAATTTCGCACTTCTCTAATAATTCTGTCTTATATTCCCAATGCCATTATGATTGGGATGACGTTTTAAAATAATCATTATTATAGTTAAATTCCATTATTATTATTACAGTACTAATTGATTCACGATTATTATCCAATCTCCTAGAATTTCAAAACTCATATGAAATAATTAACTGACGGGTAATGATACTATACTATTCTATTGCTGTCGGTTTTACCCTTAAAAGACAACTACTCCATTAATATATTTTTTTTTGGAATATCAGCGTTTTACATTTACATAGATACTGTGAAACGTAAAGAAATACCTATAAGTATTTATTGATAACGTATTATTATGAAAGCCCAAGGAAAAATGTGGTAAGTCCACTCACACTTCTTTTCTACCTCTCTCAAACAAATACTGACGAATATGAGAAACATACAGACAGACAGACCAATAGCAAAACATATGTTTGTTGGACTCAAAAAGCCCTGGAACGTAGAAACAGAGTACCGAAAATTTTACACGAATACAATACTTCCCTTACACAGCTACTAGGCGTAGCGGTATAAAAGTATTAAGAACAAGACATTTATTGAATGATATAAAAATAATAACAGTATAAAAATATAATAAAATAAGAAACACTAGAGTAAATGTTCAAAATGTCGTCCATTTTCTTGAATACATAATTGAACTCTCTCTTCAAAAGATCTTTTAACTTTCCTCAACATCTGTGGTGTCACGGATCGAAAAGCGGCTCTTATTCTCTCTTTCATATTTTCAGCTGTTGTGGGCTGGGTGTCATATACAATGTTTTTAATGTATCCCCATAAAAAAAACTCCACACATGTTAGATCTGGAGATCTTGGTGGCCAATTTTGCGAGCCGCTTCTTCCTATCCATCTGTTTGGGAAACGCCTATCAAGAAATTCTCTAACATTCCTTTGAAAATGGGCTGGAGCACCATCCAACTGCAGCCACATCTGCTGTCTGATATTCAAATGCACATTTTCTAAAAGTTCGGGTAGTTTATCACGTAAGAATCTTAGAAATTTTTGTCCATTTAAAATGCCATCAAAAAAGTAAGGACCTATTAATTGGGACCCTAGAACACCCCCCCATACATTAACTGACCATCTATGTTGGTAATTAGTATTTCGAAAAATTCGAGGATTCTCATCACTATAATAATGGAAATTATGTCTGTTCACCAGGCCGTTATTATGGAAAGTGGATTCATCAGAAAACAGAATTGAATCTAGAAAGAGTTCATTATCGCCTAATCTGTCTAGAGTCCAAACACAAAATTCAAGTCTGTGATTAAAATCCATTTCATAAAGTTCTTGGTGTATCTGAATATGGTAAGGATGAAACCGATATTTTTTCAATATTCTTGAAATGCTTCTCCTACTAATACCTGTTTCTCTTTCTATTTTGCGTTGACTGGTATGAGGGTGTTCTATAACAGATCCTATGACCACAAACTCATTTTCTTCATCATCTACAATAGGTTTTAGCGTAGTTTTTTGTTTGTAGGATACAGTACCAGAATTCCGAAATTCTCTCAGTAACCGTTCAAACACAGCTCTATTTGGATGTGATACGGTTGGATATCTTTCAGCATATAGTCTTGAAGCCAATAGGCAATTTTCATGACACTCACCAATTATTAGAAGCATATTTATTCTCTCTTCGATAGGATAAGTCTTCATTTTGCTTTATTTGAATAGTACACTGATTTAAATTGTATTTATAAATTAAACGCTTCAAAACTGTCAGTTATAAAACATTTCCATGGTAACAGCCTCAAAGCTGTCCAGATTAATTGGGTAATGTTCCTACTGTGATAAAGAAGCAAAATTCAAGAAATGCCTTGAGTTTAGTTATAGGGAACCCTTATACAATTCGAAAGAGGATTCAATTCTGCATTAAAATATGTAATAATATAGAGGGTGTTCCATTTAAGATAACGAAGTTTTTCAATATCTTATATTGAAATTTTACAACCATATTTTTCCAACACCCTGTATGATTTTTGATATTGAAATATGATACAGGCTATAACCTTGACCTTTATCAATATGATAAAACCTTTAGCTCAAGTTCAAAATGAGCAACTTTGGAAATTATAGAAAAATAGTTCATACCTTACATTTCAACAAATCTTTGGATATTTTCAAAATGGAAAGAGATAGGTATAGGGAATACTGAAGAAACTCACTTTTATTTTGACTCTTATATCCGAAAATAATAAAAAATATAGGACATTCAATTTAAAAAAACATAACTTTGATATGTATCTTTTTTTTGAATCACCCTGTATGTATAAAAATAATTTTAGATTGTGGCCAGAAAAATTCTGCATCTATTTCGTTTATCACAAAAACATTATATTGTATGGATTCCCCTTGAGAGACCGTGTCGTATACGGTGCCCCACCCTGTATATATATATATATAATGATGATATTTGAGTGAACCAAGAAGGCCATGGAAACAATAAAAATAAAATATGAATAATACAATAAATAAATGATATAAAATAAATCGTTAATTATACCATGTAATTTTTTTTCTTCATTATAGTAATGATATGTCAAGAATAGTATTCATTTTTTGTCTGAAGCAATGTTTGAGTTAATCTTTCTATTTTGAGAAGCATTTTGATTAATATTTTTATTAGACTAATTAGTTTGAAGTCTTTACGTGATGATGTTATTTTTTTTGAAGAAAGATAAATTTAGACTCCATCTCCATATTTGTGGAATTCTTCAAGTTTCATAAATATTTTTAAAGATGTGTATTAGTTTTGAGACATTCTTGCCATTTATGCAGTTTGAGCCAGTCCGATGGCATTTGATCAGGGCCTGGAGCTTCCCCATCCTAATTTTGTTTGATGGCTTTCTCCACTTCCGCTTTGAGAATGCCAGTACCAGTATTTATATGATATTTTGTGGTACGCCATATAAGCTTTAACTATGATAAATCTCATATTCCTCAGTGACCGCATTATGCTTGAAATGGGGCTCGAAAAATTCTCGTCACGTATTGATATTTTTATATCGACAACTCTAAGTACTGCCATCGATAGGATGTTGCATTAGCACATATTAAAAATTTCGACTTTTCAAAATGAGATTTATTACAATATTGACTTCTTATTTCAAAACTTGAAGGACAAATAAATTTCTGGTTAATTAGAGTGCAACTCAAATATTCAATGTCTGTAATGTAATTTTTTATCTGTTTCGATTTCTGATTCTATTAAATTGTTTCTAAGAGCAATAAAATCTCAATGCAATAAGTTCTGATTGTATTTTGTTCAAAAAGGTAACAGGAAAGTGGAACAGCTCCAATACATTAAGTTAACATGGGATCGCAGTAATGGAATACTTACTTCCGGTTGATCTGATGCACAAGATTGATTTGTGTTAGAGAAGATGAAATAATATATATATATATATCTCCTAACTTTGATTCGTTTCGAGTATCAGAAGGTAGAATGTGATTGAATATTGATTGGAAATTGAATCTTCAATGTTGATAGATCTGAAAGCCTATCAAAAAGCTGACTGAAAGTTTTAATAATGATAATACTGAGAGCAATAGCAGTTTAGGTCGATTGCATGAAGTACTACAAGCTGTCGTCTCATTTTCGATATTTATATGATAGGTATATTGGGACAAATGATCTTAATAACGTCTATGATTTTCTTGCATTAAAGAATTATAACAAATAATAAAAATATCTCGGAAACAATAGAGAACTTGCCAAAAAAAAATAAAGTTAGTAAAAATAGTCAAAATCGTAAGTTATTATCATCAAAAACCCCATAGTCAAGAAAAAAAGTCGAAGAAAAAATATTTAACTGCAATATAAGGGCTTAAAATTTTGTTATTTTGACCTCCGCTCTAAACGCACTGCCAATGGTTGACGTCAGACCTTGCTTGCCGAACAACATGACTGTGGACAACCGGTAGAAGCCCATAGTAATATCCGAGCTATTCTTAAACGTGGTTGTAATTTAATTTCGGTGATCTGATCTCAATGTATTGAAGTTATATTATTTACTTATATGTTTGTGTGGTAAATACTTTGATTAAAAATGGTTGATGCAGGCTTTACAAAAGGACAATCAAATAATTTACCTATAGTTAATATGTTTATGGCTGCGTCATTCATATGTTGCCAGAAATTCGGTACTTATGAGTGTTACAGTTCTTATATTCTGATCATCTTAATGACTGTTTAAGTGCATCTGACGGTTTTTTATCCCAGTTTTCAAGCAATCAATGATACAAAAAGACATTAGTATATCGAGCTCTAAAAGCCAGAGGCAGATTTGACTTTATAAATAATATTTGGGGCTTTACATTAAATTTTCTTACATATTTACTAATAATTGGTAGAGATTTAGAAAATATTTTAGAAACAAAACCATCACTTATGCCAAAATCATTTCCTAGATTTATTATGAATTTCCAGTTCTAATTTCTTTAGAGTTAACAATATATATATAGGATCTATTTTGCAGCATTCTCGAAAAAATAATTCTGGATATAATATACTTACATTAAAATGGTCCTCATATACAAAAATATCAGTGTTCTTCAGAGAAATATCCCCCACATTTCTTCTGCATGCTCTTAGCCATTTTGATCTGCGATTTTTATTTTCAGGTACGTAAATGAATATCTTATTTGGAGTTTTCACGGTTGTACTAGTTCACAGTGGTTCAATGCAGTGTTTATAATAAGTATTTTTCATTTCATACAAAACAAAACTAACTAAAATCGAATAAACAAACCAAATATCACACCAGAATACCAAAGCAATGTGCATCAAATGGTAAATAGCATGGCTTCGGCGGCTCGACTCGTCTCGATGCAAGGAGTGACGTCACAGCAGCTCCCGCGCGTTTAGATTCGTTTGAATTAGCTTAGCGAGGATTTCAATTTTAATAATTTATTGTAAAATATGAACTGCGATTTATGGGCTAATATTTGGTATAGGGTGTTTTTATACACAAACACACATATTAATGAAATAAAGAAATATAGTAAAGTTCCCTATTTCAAAACAAAATCTATTGCTTAATCAGGTTTGAATAGGAAATTTGATAAAAATTACAAGCTTTCTATTAATATAATATTTATATGACTGTAATATCTAGTATATATTTATTGGTCCCACTACATACAGAGTACAATCGGAGGTCAAATTTTCTTAAGACAATCATTAAAGATTAAAATAAAAATAATAAAAGTAGGTATATATAAAGAGAGAATAAAACAAATTCAGAATACTTAAATATTAGTTAAAATTTAAAATATAGATACATGAAAACTCAGTGTTTAAAATCAAATGATAAAAAACTCTTCTACTATCTATATACTATACTATCCTTTGAAAATAATGAAAGACTTTTATACAGAGATATGCAATTATTAAAAGTTGACTTTCTAAATGCTGTGACTTTTTGATGAAGTTGGAGAAGTTGCTTTTCACAAATGTTACACATTTTAAACTGTAAATAGAATGGAAGGGTAGGATAGTGTGATTTTTGACGACAAATCTAAAAGATTCTTTGTATTCTAGATCGAATATTAATCTAATGATTCTTTTTCGAGAGGTAAACACTCTTTTATATTCAGTTTCTAGATCCCATGTTGCAACATTATTTGTGATGTAGCTAATTGCAAATGCACAGAAAAAGCTCAACAGCCTTTTTTTTCTAATATTGGTTTCATTTGAGGAATTGCACAGTATTCTTTGTTGGGCTGTTTACAAACAGCATTTAATTGGGACGAGAAGCCAAGAGATCTTAAGCCATCTTCCGAGTAACTTGACATTGTCACTAACTAAATGTCAGGTTTCTACAGAAATTCTTTGGAACTGATTTTTTCATATAAGTCGATTTCTATGGCACCATTATTTCATTGAGAGTTTTTTCAACATTTTTCTTTGCAATTCTTCAAGGGTTTCTTCCCATTGTATCTTCAGAAAACGATGAAAAAGAAAGATTAATGGTTACAAGATGGATTCTTGAGGAACACCAAGACAATTCGCACATTCTTTGGAAAGTTGCTGATCTATCTTTGAGAAATATATATATATATAATTTAACCTCTAATGCATAATTAGCTAAGTTTTTCTACTCTAAAATTAACGTTAGAAGTTAGAAGCTTTTGCAAAAGTCAAACATAAGTGATACAACATATTCTCCTTGATATAAGGAAGTATAAACAGGGTTTAGTAAATGATATGTGATATACTGAGCTAGAACAGTCTTGAATTGAGACTAATGAAATTATCTATCAATTTTTATGGTGAAAAAGTGAATTTTTGTTTTACTTTCCTGTCAAGGATGAAGAATAGTCAGTTTCATCACAAATACTGTCTTAATAAAACAAACTTTATACAAGTACAAGTTTAATATTTAATAATAAATTATTAGGCTTTTAAGATTTGAACTGTACCGATGAGTACAACTCATGTGACGTATGCCATTGTCCGACATTGTCTCTGGTCTATGAACATTGTCGTTCCATGTTGAAGAAATAATTTAATATTGCTTGAATCAGATAATAAATTAATCTTTATTGGATCACACTCGGATCAGTATTAAGCTTAACAAGCGGCGACATGCCTTCGATCTAAGTACGAATTCTACATTTCAAGTCTCTAGAACGTATGGGGCCTGAGATATCGCTGCGGAGTCCATGTATTGAAATATCCGAAAGTAATAAGAACTATTTAAAAAAGGAATCAGAATTTTATTACATTTATAATGATATACTTACTCGTAATTGGTAATCTCTTTTCCATTTATGTTTCTTCACTCTCATCGTTGTTCTATAATACTTTATATTTGAGAAACATAGTTGCTTTTAAACTATATTATTCTTAAAAAAAAGTATTTTTATCCTCAAAACAACAAATTGCCAGCCACTGTAGGGGTATCAGTCGTTACCGTACTGCCGACTCTTTATCAACGACATCAGAAGTGGTCTTTTTCCATTCGATATATTATGGCGAATGCGAGAATCAAAATAAATACCAGCAAAAAAAGCAGGAACTAAAGACGAAGGCGATAAGTTTATAAAATGCCTAACGGCATTCAACTGTTCTCATTTTTATATCGATTTATGTTCAGCTCTCTTAAGAGTTGGATGTGGTCCAAGTCGAGCTTTATCTAGTGTGAAGGATCCTTTCCGAGGACTTCTGTCTCTTTCGCCCAACCTATTCAACTGAAACGAGGTTTATTTATTTTTGTATTTGTTGACCATTAGCATGGGCGTGCACACAATTTTTCTTGCTAAGGAATTCTAAATAAAAATATTTGGCATAAAATGATTGCTACTGGAAAACTTGAGTCCAAGAATAAAAGTTTAAAAAACTGAGAACACGCTTTATTAGCAAACCGAACTAAAAATTTGAAAATAATTTCATTAACACTTCATATAAGGGTAGAGTGATTAATAAAATATATCATTTTTATGTAAAAAAGCGTGGGGTGCTTGGTGTCCATTGATGTCAATATTTTATGTCGATTGATATAACTAAAGTCATTATAAAATTATCTTAGAAAGTACCTAACCCACGCTTTTTTACATTAAAATGATATATTTTATTAATCACTCTACCCTTATATGAAGTGTTAAAGGAATTATTTTCAAATTTTTTGTTTGGTTTGTTATTAAAGAGTGTTTATTTTGCTGTAGAAATCAAATAAGCGTTTTGAGACGTGAACTTATAAATTTTCTAAAATTTTTCATACGCCTACTCACTCTTAAACTCCATCGCAAATACTTCCAACACACATGCATATCGAAAATTCCACAAAAATCTATCCATAAAGCTCCGAGAGGTATAGGTATGAGACACATCATCAAAAGGTCCCACTCGCACGTATACAATATCACAAAGCCTCCCAACCCTCATACAGATTGAAAGTTCCACAAGAATTCATCCAGAAATCAAAAACACCCATAGGCATGGAAACCTCCATCAAATAGTCCCACTCAGTCCTAAACTTCATCGCAAATCCTCCAACACACATGTATATCGAAAATTACACAAAAATCCATCCATAAAACTCCGAAAGGTATATGTATGAAACCCTTCATCAAAAAGTCCCACTCGCACGTACACAACTATAAGTATGAAATCTCTGATCAAAAAGTCCCTCTCGCACGTACAGAACATCTCAAAACCTTCCAACCCACATACAGATAGAAAGTTCCACGAAAATTCATCCAGAAATCAAAAACACCCATAGGTATGAAACCCTCCACCAAATAGTCCCACTCGCACATACATACCATCACATATCCCCTCAACATACATGCATATCCAAAATTCCACTAGAATCCATTCATAGAGCTCAGAGATATAGGTATGGAACCCCCCATCAAGGAGTCCCACTCGCACATACATATTAAATTAGGGTATTGTCATCGTTCATTTAGAAGTATACAAAGTTTCAAGTCGATCCGATGTTTTTAAGTGGGTAATCACAACATTCATATCAAAAGCGTTATAATTTGCCTTAATTATTTAATCAGCTAATAAATTTGATATTGTCTATTTAGAGCTGTTCTTAAAATTCCGACAAACCTTCTTTTTTATTTGTATCAAAAAAAAGTGTTAAATATTATGACACTCAAGAGTATTGCTTGGATCCATTTTCCCATAATTTTCCGATTGAAAGAAAAATATCTAAGAAGTTTTTCTTATAAAAATTCCCAATATAAAAAATAAAGTCAAAATTCACGCATTATTATTATCGTTCATTAAATAGTTATGTTTATTCCTCGGTGAGTTTTGAACTTAGCTTCGCTGTTTTCATAAGCAAATTTGAAAAAAATCTAAATGTTGTATGAATCGTTACTGAACGCGCTAAGCATACTGAGCTTTCTAGTAGGAATCACTCAAATAATATCGTAAGAATAACGTGCGTTACATCCATTACATGCTTTTATCGCAACATTTTATAGCAGCAAAACAGACGGAAGGCCGTCCAAATTGAGAAGCTATTTTATTACCACAAAATCTATAAAGAAAAATTGATCATCCCAGCTTTCCCTGATACATTATTCGGCACTAGTGCCGGAAATAAACGGATCTAATATCGGTAATGCTACCACCATATTGGAAGGCATAATTTAGTCAAGCAATCAAAAAAATACTCGTCAATAATAAATAACAACCCCCAAACGTAGGAAGGTAACCACATACTCATCAATATTTTATTACGTTTACCCTCTTCCCGTTTATATCTATCTATGTTCTCGCAAATATAATTGACAGAAATAACAAGATTTTCGGGAAAACTGGGAAATTAAATATTCATTGGACAACATTTTATCTCATTCCTTACAGGAACAGCTCGGTTGGTTATACGATATGTCAATATATTCTTCTAAAAATTTACGACTAAAGGCGAGTTCTAACCTATATCGAGAAATTGGACCTCAAGACAGACATTTTATGGGTGATAGTAGGTGATGCTGTGGATATATGGGAGGAAGAAAGACAAGACAAGATCAAAACCCAATCCGTAAATCAGAAGCATAAATATACGACAGAATCAACCAGTAAAAGCTATTTAATCCTGTTTTATTGATTTTCTAATTTTTACTCTATAAATTACTATTAAATGCAGAAAATAGAGTTCCATACAAGAATCTAAAACAAAATATGTAACATGTTATTTATTGAAAAACAAACTTTGACTAAGCAATTTTGACATATCTCAGTGGGGACAAGTACTTAATGAGTATGAGAAGCAATTAAAAAATGTGAAGGATCCTCTATTTTCACAATGCTGAATGTAAATAAGGAAGGTCTAAAAGAATATTAAAACGTTGGAAGTCAATATAAGTGATGCTTGGACCAATGTTTTCTGACTTTCTTGCAAATTTAAATCTTGAAAACCAAATGCTCGAAACTTCAAGTTCAATTTGATATATTATTATATTACTTTCAACCTCAACAAATGGAATATTTGATTTGATATAACTGAAGCACCAACGGTAATATCTTATCTTTACATTACCATGCAATTTGCAGTCTCCTAGATAGCGCCACCGAAAGCTGACTGACCCCAAGTTTCTACAACTCTTGAAACCGCACCAACAACTTCTTGAGTACGTGTGTAATATATGACAAAAGTTTCTCAGCATCAGGCATCTCTACTCAAATTTGCATTCCGCGGATAGCAACAATTTCAATATGATTGAGCACATATAGATGTGGAAAGGTGGAAGTGCGCCTTATGTCTATATAGGGTGTATCATTGTTAATTGGAAATATTCTAGATGGAAAAGCTTGCGCTCAAAATATGAAGATTTGTCCAGATCACATCGATTGACACGGCCGGGGGGTGTTGAGCGTGACAACATCTACGATCTATGGGTACTGAAAATACATAGTTCTTTCTTCTATAGCAATCGATTTCTTCATATTATTCTCTTATGTCAAACAATTAAGTATAAATATTTTGTAAATAGGTGCAATGTGGCTCATTGATGTTTTATTTGATTTGTTTTAAAAACAATTTCTGTTCAGTTCTTTGATATTTCCAATTATTTTAGGCCCGAAGAACATGGTATGTATTCTGGGGTTCCACAGGGTTCAATTTTGGGACCGCTGCTGTTTCTGCTTTATATAAATGGTCTACCTAACTACATAGATCCTGAAATTTTAATTATATTGGTTGATGATACATCAGTGGAGGTCTCAGCAGCTGGAAGCCTGAGGGATCTTTGTAACTTTGTAAGTTCCTGGATTGGTGCAGATCGAATGCTTCAAATCTACACTTGGATAAATCTGAGGGTATTCGTTTCAGTAATGGGGCAAATGATTGTGAACACTGTTTAATTTTTAGTTGTATCTACACCTGAATTACTCACTGAGATGGAGCAATCATTGTGATTCGGTTTATAAGAAATTAGCTACCTCTTTCTATGTCATAAATAAAATTAAGGATAAACTACCAAATCATTCTGTTACGGATGTTTATTATAATTCAGTTTATAGTGTTTTGAATTATGGAGTAATTATATTGGTTGTCATAGGGTATTCAATATGCAAAAATGAATTTTACCTCTAATATTTACTTATTTGAAACCCAAGGATACTTGTAGAACTATATTTAAGGAAAATGAAATGCTGTCCTTACCTTCTTTGTTTATACTTAGGAGTTCAATTTGTATAAAAGAAAATGAACTTTTGATCGTGAAGCTTTCTAGTTTTCACGAATACTCCGCAAGAAATAATGTGACAACACTTAGCATTCCTTCTGATAATACAGCGAAGTATGGAAACAAGTCCTACTAGTATTAGATATAAAGATGGTATAAAGACGGACCATCCTGTATTGAGACCGGTCGGGAAAGGGGCAAGAATTGTGCCTTATCTACATGTGGGGTGGGTGTTGGTGGTGGATTCGATTATCGAAGACGGCGGCGGTGGAGTCCACAAAGTGTGGGTGGTGTGCGATGTGTGTGTGGAAAAAGTAGGAGTCGCATATATCGATTCTCTTTGCCGTTAATGTTCCAAGTTTGGTAACAAATGTTGTGACATATAAGAAGTAAGTAATGCTCTCCTTACATAAATTGAGGGCATCGCCAAAAGTTTTTGCTGTCTCTCTCGAGCATATATCGAATCTAATCAGCGTATAAGATGATATCCATTGGGGATCTAGGTAGTATTTTTTTCGATAAGAAGGAAATGTAAACAGCCTTAAGTTTTGAATTTAAGCATCAGAGCCATGGATTGTGGAGCTTTGGGAACTCCGACGTATAATGACTGTCTTACAAATCGAGTGTAACTTCGTGAAGATATTTATTAATTTATCATTTCATTAACCAATAATTTACTGATAGATACTTCCAGGTGAAACAGAATGATATAAGTATCTTGTAATAACTGGGATACCTCAAGACAGTGTTCTTGGACCATTGATATTTCTATCATAGGTACATGAATGACTTACCTAACAACATAAGTCATGGTTATATATACATCTATGCAGATGATACTTCCATTATACTTTCGAGTAAAGTAGAAGAAGAAATGAATAACGGGATTTTGCAAAATTCGACCCCTAAGAGGTAAAAAGTTTGTATGTATGAAATTTCTATAGTTTCAATAATAGGATTTTGACTGTACATTAAAGATATTTAAGGACAATAAATATGGGGCAGTCTTTATTAGAGCAACGGAAGCGAAAACAACATTTTTTTGAATTTTTGTCTGTCTGTTTGTATGTTTGTACGCGCATCAGACAAAAACTGCTTAATGGAATTGATTGCAATTTTCACCGATGTATCACTAGAGGTCTAACTTAAGATATGGGCTACATTTTATCGCTTCTATCTGTGTTTCAGTATGTTTGTACACGCATCACGCAAAAACTACTACATGGAATTGAATGCAATTTTCACCGATATACTGCCAGAGGTCTAACTTAGAATATAGGTCTGCATTGTGAGCAGCATTGAAAGAAATGCACAAATCAATTTTGACTTAGTGTTATTACTTGTACATAATCGAGAATATTCTTAACTTTTTCATTACTTTGAGAGGTGTTTTTTTTTAATTTTTAAGTTATATGCTTATGTTATATGTGTTCTCTTAAATTCAGGATTTTATTTCTGGTCGTAGACTTCCAAGACGATCTGTATATTTTCATGAAAAGAACTACATTTTTTCCAGGGAAGATAATTTCTCTGAATCATGTAGTTACACATTTGTATGAATTGATGATGCTGCTGTTGTGAAATTCTACAAACAACTTTTTGCTCTATAGATATGCAGTTGCGGGATGCTTTTGCGTGAATATCCTTCACTTTATGGTGAAACACGCTATATATATATATATATATATATATATTATTAAAGATACCAGAGTATTCTCTCACAAATTCTCATAAAATTCACACACACATATACATTTCCTTTACCTTCCCCTATATATATGATGTTGGATTTATATATGTTACGTGTCGTAAAATTAAGAAATTTACGATACTCATATACCTACGCTTCTCTTCCAGGTAAAGCGTTCCTATGCTCTGCTCACTAATATGTCATCATCAACATTAACTAGATGATGATGGTGATGTATTTCTATTTTTAAGTTGGTGGTTGGTTGGTTGGAAATGAACGAGATTGCAATAGATATTCTAGGTAGATTATATATTTTACAGGGTCGTACGAATTATAATGGAGATACTTTAATAGCGTATTCAGCAGGTAAAAATAATTAAAAAAGTTCATATAAACTTATCTCCAAAAATGCTTCGTTTTGGAGATATGGGGTGTTGAAATATTACAAAAAAAACGTTTTTTCTTATTTTTAAAGAAACTCTTCTAGATTTCACTTTCAAACTTAGTAGGTAATATTGCCACTCAAAAACTTAGCATGATGAACACTTGTTTTTGTTTTACCAATGGCGTTCGTGAGACCATTTTAATTATTTTAAATAGAAAAAAAAGTTTTACGCCAATGGTTTATCGCAATTTTGTTGATGAATTTAGATATATTGATCAATTCTAAACAAGAAGGGTCTCTATAGTTTTTTCGCTAAAACGAACGAACGAACCGAAATTAAGATAATTGGCGCAATTTCAAATCGTTTTTATTTACATCACATTTGCAAACCTTAGATATTAGGTGCACATGCAAAAAAAATTATTTTTTTCTCGAAAACGGTTTGTTTTACCGAAAAGATTATAGAAACCATTTTTGTTTAGAATTGATCAGAATATCTAAATTTGTTAACAAAATTGCGATAAACCATTGGCGTACAACTTTTTTGTTAAAAATAATTAAAACGGTCTCACCAACGCCACTGGTAAATCAAAAACATGTGTTTATCATGCTATAAATTTGTTTTCAAGTGGCAATAATACCTACTAAATTTGAAAGCAAAATCGAAAAGGCTTGCTTGAAAAATAATAAAAAACAATTTTTTGGCGATATTTCAACACCCCGTATCTACAAAACGAAGCGTTTTTGGAGATGAGTTGATAAATCTTTTTTAATTATTTTTATCTGCTGAATACACTGTTAAAGTTTCCTCATTATAATTCGCACCACCCTGTATGTGCGGCATAGTGCTTAAATTGAAATATCTATATTTGATACCTTTATAGGTAATTCTGAAACTGTTAGGGCCGATTTCATAATGAATCCTTAATGGGAGATTAGTTAATTCTCCAATTTGTTTAACTCATATCTCGATGTCGGAATAAAAAGAGTGTATTTTTCCATAACTTTCGCAACATTAGTTACCTTATCTTTCGTTCTTTTAAAGTAACTTTAAATTATATGACCAACCAAAAAAAAAATGAAATTTTTAATCTAAGATTAAAATTAATAGGATATTAAATTTGATTATGAAATCGGCCCTTAGTCTTCTTTTTCCTACAATAGAGAATCAAGGCTCAAGTATTGGTATTTCTTATAAAATGTTAACCATACCCGATATATTTTGAAAAGAATTCAGGAAAAAAGTCGTCAACTTGAAATGTTTGTTGAAAATGTAGCGTTATAAAAGAAAATATAAAGCGAAGATTCGGCAGTTACCCGATATTTCCCACAAATTTTCCAACGATTTAAATAAATACAATCGTTGGAGTTCCAAACTTTAAGATATATATGTAAAAATTTCATTTTTTTCTCCATGTATTAAATGAAAAAATGCGTAATAACAAAATTACCTATTTTCAGTTTTGTCCAAATATTTCAAGAACGATTGAAATTTTTCCAATTTCCAGATCGGATTATTGAAGGGATTCAAATAAGGCATTTTATTTTATTTATTCACCTATTTATCTTTTACGGTTCTCGAAATAGTCTATGAAATCGTCGCAACATTGTATAGGTCTGTAATATTGGATATGCGTCAGAATGCAACGCAACGTCCTACTTCAATCACATCGTTATTATCGCAGAAGCAGCTATATATAGAATCGCTAGAAGCAGATATATCTACATAAAGCAATAACGCAATGCGATAATAACGACCGTTATGAACGCAAAAATGTCTGCGAGAGCTTTTAGCCTAATAACATGCGATATGACACATACAATTTTGCGAAGATAAAGCAACTAAACAGGACATAATAATAAAATGTAAGTATATATTACATAATATTACAAAATAACAAACATACAATCTTAGTCATTATTAGTCAATGAAATTACTTTATTTTTAAGTGTCTGAACCCAGCCAATGTTGTCTCAGTTATCCTAATGTATTCAGTATTCCTATCTATTACATTTGCATTGGAAATTACAACCAAAAACTAACAAACATTCCATAGCACCTATATAGATCAAAACCATACCTGTTCATTTCCACATGATATCGAATTCTTATCACATATCTACGATCAAATCTTGATTTTCATTCAATGACATTAGATTAGCCTCGCTGGAAGAGAGAGAATGGAGTGAAATCACAAAAGAAAAAGCTCACACACTGGAGAGTTTTTCATCTGCGATCGCAGGGAATAGAAAAACTTCTATCTATATTCAATGCCACAATACCACGAGTTACGTTCTAACCCTCACAGGCAAGATTTTGCGCATTGGTTCTATATTTATAAATTGAAATCTCACATCTATGAAAACTGCATAATTTTGCTTGATAATGAATACATTTAGAAATAAAAATTAAACTAAACCGTTATAACGTCACAACAGAAGACTTGGTTATCCTTTTCTATTCAAATATGAAAAACACAGATTGTCATAGTCTACGGAACTCTTATAAATTGCAACACTGCTGTAGACCTCAGAGTAGGCAAGTTGTAGATAGCAGAACTAACCAGCCCTTCGTTAGATCTACTCTAATGTCAAAGAAGTGTCCATATCAAATTAATTTGAAGGTTTGAATTTCGCTCATCACTTTGTTTACAACCGGAAATTGTATTCTTATATATTATATATTAGAAAATGGCTTATAAAGTTTACGTTGTCCAGGAGTTTCTTCTCCAGGAATTTCATCAATAACAACTTCTACATTATATGGTGTTTTTGTGATTTTGCGTTCTGGATTGATTCTTCCCTAAATGTGCAGATATTATTTACCCTTTTGACCTCTACGTAACCTACAGAATCATCATCATAAAAATTAAATGTGGTACACAGTCAATTCAATCCAAATTAATTGTATACACTTGGATTCTGCATTAAACAAATACAATTAACTACAATTCCTAATACTTACTTTTTAGTTTTAATATTAATAACTTGAGAACTGAAAAACTGTATTTTCAATACATAAAAGTTATGTATTATCTCGGTGTTCACTAATGGCAAATTATCACTGTCAGCCTTAGAAAATCCTGGATCCTTTTTCGTTAAATAATTATAACAATAATACTTAGCAGAATAGCAATATAATCTGAAAACAAAATGACAATTGACTATAACCTCAATTTATTCTTCGTTTTCTTTTGTTGCTTTGAACTATTTTGTACACTTCAAGCTCTAAACAACGTTGCCAAATTTTTCCGTTGCGACGAGATCTTGCGGATGTTTTGAAATCAATGAACACCACTTCAAAAACTATAACTTTACAACTAAATTATTTGTTTGTTTTATAAAACAATCTTGTTTTTTAAACTGCCAGGTATAATGTAACAGTCTTGAAAGTAGTAATTTCGTATCGGCTGAAATACCCTATTGTTTGTGATCCATGCGTATTGAGGGTGATTTGCAAACTGTTGAAAATCGTTCTAGGATTTACAGTTGGAACGAAACCGATCACGTGGATTGCATTGCAGCCATTTCTTCTTTCCACCTTTCTTTTTTTCTTCTCATCACACAATCTTTGTCCTTAATCAAACCCCTGTCACACCACCCAGTGTGCCAGCACCTTCCATTCACCTGATGATTGCCACCACCAGCAGCGATTCAGGACTTCAGGGGTTGAGGTGTTGTTCGCGAGTGCAACCCAAAATCCGGTTGGTGTTTGAGCGTGAATTTTCTTGTCTGTTCTATACCTAGCAGCTTTACTAGAGGATCTACTCCGGCTAGGCCAGTATGTTGTGTATCAAAAGATTCTATGAGCATTTGGTGGTGTATCTAGTTGACAAATTGCCTTGTGAAATCTAAATATCAGAGGTGCCGAGTTTTACTTAGTAAATAAAGGTATGCATAAATCATAATTAGTTATACAAACCGGCATGTATGAAATCAATTGGAACCTTTTAGGGTTCCGTACTGTTTTTTTTTTTCAAGATAGGTATAGCTCAGGAAATAGGTAGAATCTAAAAATAAAACTAATTTGATAATAATTGTTGAGACACAAGCAAAATGGAACGTGAAAATGCGGAAAAATCGAGTTGATAGAAATATTAATAACGCGTTGCTGTTACAGCAATAAATTGAAACGATGATTACGTTTTATTGATTGAAAAACTGTTTAGGCCAGAGTTTTGATTTTCTCTTTTTTTTTTCGACAAATCTAGCTATATCAATTCCAATCCTCTCTTGTGCAGATTCACAGACTTGGAAATTGCTCTGATATCAAAATAACCGAACGATTGTAAATCCCTATCAATGCTCTCTGGTGTTAGATGTAGGGGTGAGAGGGGCTGATTTTCCAAAAATATCAAATAGCACATTGTCAATGTAGAGATAAGCAATTCTCTAAGAAAATTTACAAGGAACATTCGGCATGGCTAGGAAGCGAATTGTTCCACCACTGGGTTAAATTTTGGAACTATTATATAATAATATTTTAGTCA
Source organism: Crioceris asparagi (assembly GCA_958507055.1). Classification (NCBI taxonomy): domain Eukaryota; kingdom Metazoa; phylum Arthropoda; class Insecta; order Coleoptera; family Chrysomelidae; genus Crioceris; species Crioceris asparagi. The sequence goes on from OY293829.1 coordinate 81,222,444, forward strand.
GAATAATGAAAGTTTTATTCATATAAAAGTCATTTTTCTAAGATTATATACAACTATATAGCGTATTTCGTTTCGCTACCAAGCTTCCATAGACGACAAAAAGTAATAAATGTCATATCGTTGAAATATAAGAGTATATACATTTTACAAGCCCACTCTCCCCTATCTAATCTCCACTTAGAAATATATTTTTCAATTAATGCACAATCCTTTTGCACACACGTAGCACCATACAGTCGTTATGAGCTGGCGACCTTAATTAACAGAAAGGCTGGGTTTTTTTCGTGAAAAATTGATTTCACGTTTTGGAAAGAATCCGGTTTTAGGGATTAATCAATTCCCAGGTCTCGCTCTTTCAGTCTCTCTCTATTTGTGAAAGGTATGTGAAAAATAATTTTGTAAATTAAGCTTACATCCGGCCACCATCATTAGAAAAGCAATCAACTGCTGAGAAAGCGCGGTGGTGATTGGACTGCTTAAGGCAAAAAAATTCCTCCCGGACACGGATGTGTGAGAATATAGGTAAGTACCATATGAAATGGGCGACAATATTAATACAGTTACGTGGAGAACTTAGCACATACTTAAGATTTTCATTCGTTTTGGCATCTCTTTGTGCACCTTTCTTATTGGCTACAGTAGTTTCTTGCAAGTACTAGATTTTTATTCTCGATCCTATCACAACTTATATGAAAAATACATTTTGTCACAGTTTGGTCAGTTTGAGAACCTTCGGAAATAGCTGTGAACTGTGTAGTGAATAACTCATGTGAATCAATGGGTGTCAGAAGTGGGATCATTAGCATTTTGCGGAGAACGATGAATACCAGTTCAAAAGCATACGACAAAATGGCAACTATTGCAGATCTGATGGAGTTTCTTGAAAATATACAAGCATATGAAAAGAACAGACAAGAATTAGACAAGAATATGAAGGAAAACAAACAATAATAAGAGAAATCCTATGTGCAAGAAGGGTCAATTTTGAAACAATGTTAATGAAACCGGATAATGATCGAACGCACCGAATAAATGTGAATGCCTAAGCGAGAACCAAAAAAAAATTCTGTTAGGAGTAGAGGAAAAGATACAAATAAAGAAATCAGTAAGGGGTGAAGTATGTACTAAACTCAAAAAAATGTTTGCAAGTATTTCTTTTGTCTATATACCTACCTACCGTCAATATCCACTTTTGAAAAAAATAAACAACAGTATTGCTGCTGAAGACTTTCCAAAGAAGTTTTCATTTACAGTGAATTTTTCAAATTTTCTACTTGGAATCTAGTTCGATGGCTCTGTAAAGGTCAACATTTTGAAGGAAATTCCATATTTTCACCTAATTACCCAAGTTAGCATTTCTTACTAGCCCCAGTACGATTTCATTTTATTATATACCTATTCCAGCAATTTACTTTACCACTAGTGGATTAATATAATTTATGGATCGCGTGCGCTAAGTAAAGCTTGCTCTAGGGAAATACGCGAATTTCACAGCTGGGTTTCATGGTATATGACTAGATTGTAAGGTTAGCGGCAAATAGAACTGCTCCTTTAGTCCATTATTCCACCACGAACAAAGTGATGGCGATTAATTAAATAGCCTGCAGTAGATGAATTAACTGATCTTGCTTTCAAAATCAATCAAAATGTGATACGGTATTCAGTTTTCGTCAGTTTCTTAAATGCTATGTTTACAAAAAAAACTCTTTTAAAATTATTTTTAAATGCCGTGTTTTTTGAACGAACTTATTTCGAAAAATTTTAGCTATATGGCCGTATTAATTTAGCACATATTCCAGCCATATTCATAGTCAAGTTCTAGTAGCTATTAAAACAGCATTGTGTTATTTATTATGGTTTGGATATAATAGTTTTCACTTATGGAATGACAGGGATCATTAGAGAAATCTTGAGCTGCCCGGACAGAATTTGTTCATATATTTAAATAAATTTATGTCATAGCTTGTTAGCTAAAACATTAGGAACACTACTAGATTCCTTTCAAAAAGATTGCTTGAAGAATGATTTTACAGAAATAAAAACATTTATAAATAAAGAAGTTACGGGGGTCGGTCGAAAATGTTCGGAAATTAAAAAACACCTTGTATCATTTGAACAAATTAGTACATAGATGTGCAGTTCGTTTTTTTATAGCTCTTTAAAAATAGGTGTTTACTATCAAAAGTGTCCAACAATTTGGACAACTCTGTACGTATCAAGTAACAATATCAAACTATGACTTAGTAAAAGTTGAAAACATGGGTGTCAGGTATCTTTCTAGAGAAAAACGTTTCATTTCTGAAACTATTTTAATCGCTGTTCCTGAAGGCATGACATTTGGAAACAACGATTAAAAAAAGCAGCTGTATATTAGCGTCTTGATTGATGATTTCTTAAACTACGAATCTCTCATAGCTTATCATAATTTCTATACTAGAAACCAGTCATATACAACTAAATGAACATTCAGGTATTTTGAAATACAGTCATCTCACGCTACAAAGGACATTTTTTACAATATTAACTTTATGTCATTCCACAAGAAAGATCTTCCAAACTTTTCATTTTCATATCAGAGTGTTTTTGCCCATTCGAAAAAGAAATATCCCATTCATAACCATATCTCAAACTCACCAACACAATGAAATAAAGTTATAAATATATCTACATATGACTATATATGTACCGCGTATTATGCAGTTCTTTTGATTATTTTGTCTCTCCGCTGTCATTTAATTGAATTACAGACATTATATTAAAAGCTCGTTATTATATATGTTGCGCAAAATCTGGTGGATATAAAAAAAAACAAAACTCGACCCGACTCCACCGGTTTTTACCGCCTCACCACCAGTTGGTATGATGAATGGATGCAAAAACTTTTGGATAGTATGGAAAAAATTCTATATACTACATCCTCCCTACAACCGTGTGTGAGTGAAAACTAACTTTTCACAGACAAATTGAAATACATTCCGGTTTTTCGCTCTATAAAATAGAATATCTATCGAATTTAAAATAATCTTTATACGGTGATGACGCAATGTAATGATATACGAAATGACAATAACTAAACAAATTAGGTACTGAAAATGTGATCTAGAAATTTCGTTACAACTCTTACCTTTGTTCTTACGTTAAAATTTGTAGAGATTTCTTTATCACAGAAGATGATGAAGAATAAATAAATCTGACAACAACTTAGAATGTTAAGAATTTGTGCATAAGATCAAACAGTTGGAGAATCTATGGTTTTGTAGAAGTGCCTACAAAGGTAAACTGGCAAACTCTGAACCCTTTTATGTCAAAAACTGTCCAAGTTTTTTTCCCAATTAAATTTGATGAAGCAACTTTAGATTTCCATTAAAAAAATATGATGCCATCACAAATCTCGGCACAATGTCGAAGCAACTCTATCAAAAGAAACGCAATCAGATTCAAGAATTGAGGTTAATTATGCAGGGCGTACTGTATTTACGGTGTCCATTCTAAGCCTTCTGAACGACTCTACGAATTACATAACTCATATTCATTGGGACGATGGTTCATAGCTTTACAGTTATTAAGTTATTGTTGTTAACAAAATATTCATTTATGGATTAACATACGTTTCATATTCGTTCACTTAACTAACCACTGAAGATCAAGGGCATTAATTTAATCATGAACTTCAAGTCCGCTATCAAAACAAATCTTCTTCTTGAATTGACTTACTCTCTAAAGAGGTTGGTTCCAAAAAGCAACATTTGGGAGATTATTAAGTACTCATGGTAGGTTGCAGGTCCTTCCACGAGAAGACGACAGCATAGATTCACGCCACGGTGACCACATAGAATAATTCTAGTTCTTATCATTTATTATTATAATAAGATTGTTTTTTCAAATGAAGACTTTTTACTTTGCAATGAACGTAACGATGCAATCCAATCATTTGATGATATAACACAAAATTAGACAAGCACGCGTTACTCTCAATAAAAAAATTGTAAGATAAATATTTCTTACAAAAAAATGGACCGACGTTATTAGTTGGTGCACTGAAAAATATAAAATAATATTAATTCTATTGGTGCTGTTACTGTCGAAGTTGTGCAGTTGCAGGTAGATTGATAACTTTTGGCACCAACTTCACAAGTACCATCACCAATAGAATTAATATTATTTTATATTTTTCAGTGCAACAACGAATAACGTCAGTCCAATTTTTTGTAAGAAATATTTATTTCACACTTTTGAGTGTAACATTAGTCTCGAAAATCGTTGAACGTTCACTGATATCAAAGAAGATAGTACTTATCCTACTACCCACGTATATTCTTTGCTTGTAGTTGTTTTTATTGAGATCTCAAAGCATCGCTGCGGAAATACGCTTAAGAATTTTATGTAACTCTAAGGAAAAAATGTTCATTGTAAATGTTGCTACAAATAATTATGTCTTTCATGTAGTGTCGAAAGATTTTCAATTTTCGAAAGAAATCGCCAACTCTGCATAGCAAAAATGAGAAACTAACATGCCTCTATCTCAAAAACCGTAATTCTTTTGAAAAAATGTTCAATTTAAACGTTTCTGGATATTGTCCTATCTTTAATTATACCAACTCAGATTTTCGCTTTTCGACAAAATTTGCCCCCTCCACACCCTTCAGGGGCGGTTTTCGAAGAGAAGGATATTTCGGATCTGCGTTTTTGTGAATATGGGACCATTTCTCAATCCTCCTCTTTCAAATGAATCAAAAATCATTAAAATCGGAGTTCGTTTACTATATAAAAGGCGCGGTCAAACAAAAAAAAAGCAGACAGTCGAATTGTATACCTCCTCCGTTCGGGGTTTGTCGGTCAAAAACAGTATCAAGTTCAACACATAAGTTGATTTGCCGTTTTTGAAGTTGCACAAATATAAAAAAAATAATTAAAAAAAAACAATCTGAATTAGCGTCGACACCAGAAATTTTCTTGGCAATTTTGATAGTCTGACGACATCTCAGAATATACATACACTAAAAGTCAAACTGTGCTGGGAACACAATAATCAAAAAAATCCTTTCAAATAAACTATTTCTGCTTTAAATTCTTAAATAGTATGATTCTGTATGTGTTAGTGGATATTTTCATCATGTTTTAATTCAATATTTTACAAAGTAATTATGTTATATAAATAAACCTGCAACAAGTTATTAAAATTTCAATTAGTGAAATGCATTCCAACAAAGAGCATCAACTGATTAATATGCTCGTATATACTCCTCTCCACATACAGCTCATGTAAAATCTGATAGAATATTCTATGCAATGGTTTTGTGTTGTACAAGATGTATGTAAAAAAATAATAATATCGTATAAACCCACGAGATGAAAACTAAGTACAAGTTGAACATTATGTACGCTTCTGATGCTAAATTTTACAATTGTGTTTTTGCTGTGAATCTGTTTTACTTGAAAGTTGTAGTATGACAATGTTTATTTGAGTGAATATATATAAGAATCGTAGGATATGTTGAGTTTTTTTAATAATTCCAAATTTCAATTACCGACGAAATAAATAAACTTTTTCCGACGATTTTTTCTGGATGTAGATGCTGTCCGTAGCTCTAAAGTCGATAGGAAGGTCTTGATGAAAAACGTTCCATTTCCCGAATTTTTCTCAACCAAACCTAACCTAACCTAACCTAACCAAAAAGCTGTCCTACTCAAGGATTGTAAGTCACGTTTACTAGAATGGGGAACTTCGGAGAAAAATTCACTGAATAAATAGTTTATTTATTGATTGCCTTATCTTGTAGCACTAGGAACAAAATCACATACAAATGGTAAAAAGAACCAAATACCGTTTGACATTTGAAATTCGCTTCTTCTGAATCTTACCCATTGTTTTGACAATAAATGTGATTCATACCTGTTAAACACTCCCTGTATATGTTTATTTTAATTATGAATTGCAAGTGTACAAGGAAAACAACACACAGAGGTCATCTCAGTATAGCAAATAAACATTTGAAAAGTTAAAGCTCTATAACAGAACATTTCCACCGAGATGTGATACAAGAACATACAACATACCTACTAGCTAAGGTACGTACAAAGCGAAATAACAAATTATATTTGGTGTCCCACAGCAAATTCTCAAAGGTAAACAAACAAACAAATAACGTTCTTCCGCTCTGATAATATTCCAGTCGTAAACCTACCGTATACTGCCTCTTATACTACCTAGGAGAAACTAGGAAGTAAATAAAATTCTGACCTAGTGGTAGTTTGCTCTTGTTTTATTTTATGTTCTACTGAATTGCAATATCAATGATTTATTGTGGTACTGCACTGAATTTTCATCAATAGAAATTATTTGTCAGACAAAATATCCTAGTGACCTTGATTAGATGGATGTCTTTATTGTGGGCCTCAGTTCATCTGCTATATAAAATAAATAAAGGGAGACTTTATATGAAACAGAAATGCTAAAATTTCGAAAATTGCATTGATTCACGTAACTCCAATTCTTCTATTATAACCCGCATTCCTTCTTAGATTTTCCAAAATTGCATACCATGAAACAGTATGTTCTATTGACGCTGAGTATTCTTCTTCTTGGTATCTCTATCCGAGCCGAATGCTGGCAACCATCAGTACACTCAAAACTTTACGTTTACTGCCTCTCTGAATATTGCCTTGGTTGATTTTCCATACCAGAATATCAAGTTTTTCAGCCATGAGATCCTCTATATACATTCTAAATATTGTTATTACATTTGGTAGTATTTTAACGTAAATTTTTGACTCAAAATATGAAGATTCAACCTAAAACACCCAAAAATAATATTGCCCAGACTTATGCCCAAAAATATATTTAACGTGGGTGTCTATATAGAACCGGAAATGTTTGTAAATCGCCATTATTCTCTAGATGAATCCCATAAGGTCATTTCGGCATTTTTTCAGGACTTTAATGCGAGTAGTTCTCTCGAAATGTCTCTAACAGTCCGGCAGACATTGAGCACCCTGTAATATATAGAAAACGGCGAACTCACATCTAGTAGTTTATATTGTTGTAGAGTGTTATTCACAGCTAGAGGCCACTAGACCAACTTGGTTCCATTTAAAGGTATTAAGATGCAACCAAATTCGCGGGCAATTCAACTCACCCCGTGACTAACCCTGTATAATATGAATGCAACGCTTATTGTATAATATATAATATACAAAGTTGCTGGTAGGTATATATTGTGGAATCCAATATAATAGGGACAAGCTGCACAAGAGTGGAAACAATTACAAAATGGCTAACAGACGCGAAGCATAATATTCTAAGCACTATAGGACTATTATTATTATTAACTATTAAAATTTAGCTCACGTGCTACGAGTTTATGCATTATGTTAGTGTAATTGATGTAGGGATTTAGTTATATTGAGCACGGGTATGTTTGAAAAATTAATAGACCTGAACGATATTTTGATGGAAATCTATCACATAATATTTTAATGGAAACTCATTTTCCATCGAAAACTATTAATGTACTATTAAATTTGCATTTTGCAGTGCGATTGGAATATAAGCTAGTGGTAAAGTGTACCTATTTTAAAAACCAGTCCATATCTGGAATGGTTTATATGTCATGAAGAATGTCAATGTTGATTGCAAGATGATTGTGCAAGTCTAAATTATTGTCTATTGTTAACATTCACTTACAGCAGTGATATTATTACAATGACGGACAGATTCCTTTCAGTTTTTTTTTAATCAGTTTCAAATAGGTCGATTCCTAATTTAGTAATATGCACCAATTTTGAAATAGGTTTAAGCAATTTTAAGATCTATGACAGTCTGAGGAGGAGAATCAATCTGAAATGTCACAGTAATTAGGAATTATGGTAAAAATCAAGTTGAAATGTTTTCTGTTTCTTTAATATCCCTGGAATGCCATCATTACATTTGCAGGTTAATAGTAAAGGTGAGTTTATACAGTAAATAAAATAAAATAAGGAACAAATTAAAATTTAAATAAGAATAATCTCAAAAAAGATTGGTTTATACAGATGACGAAAATAAAATAAGAAATAAGAATGAACCAATCAAATCACAGCTTTTTGACAAAAACTTTTGTGTTGTATGCAAGTTGAGTGTTCTCTGGTGGTTGATCATGCGCATTATCAGTTTCCAAACAAAATAAATTAGAATAAGAAATAAAGATGAAAGTTGGCCATTTTTAGTTCTTATTCTTATTTCTTAATTTAGCTTATTTCGTGTATAAACGCTCCCATGGAAATGAGCATGTTCAACTTTCTTATTTTATCTTAATTTGTTTCTTATTTTATTTTATTTATAGTATAAACTCACCTTTACTAAGGCAAAAGTATTGTTTAGCAAAATTTTTTATAAAAACCCTTACAAATCAAATGTTTGCAAAAATAGGGCATACGACTTTTAGCTGGAATTTTTGATTTGGAAGTATCTTTTCAATCCCAAATAGTATATAATCATCTTTGCATTCTATTAAACATTGACATCACAAGAACACAAATTTGCGAGAAAGTGAGGTTAAACGAAGCAATGATTGACTTGTGCAGTGTATTCGACGTTTGAGAACTGTCAATTCCAATGTTGCCAAAACTGCCGATATAACGTATATTAAACATACTCTTAAATATTTGATAAAGAAAGCATAAGTGGTGAGATTTTAAGTGTCTAAAGGTACAGTTTTATGTTTAAAATTTACTGATTTATTTTTTTCCCAGATAATGTCTTGTTATTACCACAATTCTCTCTATTTCTGGAATTCATTTAAACACCGTGATTATATAAAAAAAAAAAACAATATTTGGTCTCCATTTTCACTTAAAAGAATAAATTCAATATTCAATAGTTGAGCTCAGCTGTTATTGTCTTTATTTCTTTCTAAAGAAAATATTCTTAGAAATGGAATTCATAAAATAATCTTATGTTGCAAAAGTTATATACTGGCAGCTTTGGCAACACTGATATTAACAGCACTTGAATTTTGAATATACTACACAAGTCAATCATCAATTCGTTTAACCTCACTGTTTCGGGAACTCACGCTTACCGTTTATTAGAATGTAAGGATTATTTGTATACCATTTGGAATTGAAAAGATACCAATCGACCAAACTTCCAGCTAAAAGCTAAATCAGACTGCCATCAACTCTTTTTTCCGACACTGATTCTTCACCCCAGAACCTCGCATTCCACCACATTGTGTTTAGATGAACAAATCAGTAGTTTTTCTCAAAATTAGAACGAAACATTGAAAACAGCATTTAATTTCAAACATCAAGGTGAGGTCGAGACAAATGGCGCATGAACGAGAATCGAAACATGCGTTTAATGGTTATCTCTGGCGTTTTCTCACTTTTTCACATAATCGGAGACGCTCAATGACATATCCTTCCTGTTTACCTAATAGCGTAGTATTCTTTGATTCTTCGATAAATCAGTGATTCACAGTCTAACGTAAGTATGTTACGGTTCAAATTCAAAGTTGTGAAAGCAGGTGGACCTACTTTTTTCCATATCAATTAATAAATTCAAAAATAACACAGCTGTCTTTTTGAGTTGATCCAATGCGATTACCACCACCGCATCGTTCCGGTAAACCGACTGCTATATAAAAAAATGATCTGTCTATCGTTCTACACCCGCATCGATTGCCCCATACAAAAGGTTGACATTTGAGTGACTCTAAATTGGAAATGTTTTTTCACTGAATATTTTTATCACCAGCTAGCAGCATACAAAATGTTTTCACATTTCTGTTTTTTTTTTTGTAATTTCCACAGCTTTATTGCATGCCCCAACTATATGTATTTATGGATAAATGACAAAATATAACATAAAAGGTTGGTAAAGTGCTTGATTAAAAATATTTAATATCTCATTTGTTGAAATTTGGAACAAAAGCGAGCACAATCATCAAAAAATACTGATTTGGAGAAATGTGTACAGATAATGAGTAATTATGTTTTTATTTCGAATACAAAAATCTGGTGTGTTAACTCCACTTGAATAACGTAACCGCTCTAAGACTCTATCGAATATTAAAATCGTCTGATGAAGTTGTGCGACCATTCATTTGTTTCAGCGGGCTAAGACAAACAACAATGGTTTCATTGAATTGTCTAGCCGGAGAGTTAATTTGAACATAAATTTTACTCCTATGCCTCCTTTTCTCAGAGACGTTTATGAAATGGTGATAAAAATGTTTTAAATTAACATTGAAATCGTTAGAGCCGCTTTCCAGCTTTCCAGTCTTGATAGAAACAAATTGCTCGGCCATTACCTAGCTACTAGTGCGAGCCAGATGCATATTCTGTGTCACTAGCAAGCGGTATCGATATCCTACATAACAGAACAGAAAATTTGTCTATCTATAGATAAAAAGATACCTAGTTGCAAAAAAACTTTTCATTTTTAATTAGTTTTTATTACTTTCGGTTCTTGTAGGTGGATGGAGTCCGCAGCGATTTCCCAGGTCCCATACGGTCTAGAGACTTGAATTTTTGATTAATTGTATTATCTCATTCAAGCCTCAAACTATTTCTTCGACAGTGTCGGGCAATGGGATCCGTCACTGGAATTACGCACGAGCATGGAGCGTATAATATATAGGTCTCTGTTGTCTGGTATATAGTACTGTCTCGAAGATCGTCGTATATATTCTATGGTTATGTCGCGCTTTTCACTGGCATACGTCAGACGTTGATAATACTAATTTAAAATTTAATTTTGTTTTGTGGTAGACAAACAGTAATTTGTTATAGAATTGCTGTTGCTGACAAACAGACATACATAAGTATATTTCAAATCATGATAAGGATAAATAACAATAGTACTCATCGGTAGGTTCCAATTTTTTTTCAAAAATATTTATTATCAAATTTGAAACATTGCTCGAAACTCTAACAAACTCATGTTCTCATTTTCACTAGTCTACTTCGACTGTTTTGTTTTAAATCGCAAATATATCTTTTCAACTGTATAAAATGCTTTAAAATTAGTATTGAATTCAGTACGTACCTACTCTTTTAAATTAAAGCATTTATTAGTTTTCATCAAATAATCCAATTATAAAAGTCAAAAAATAAATAAACCTACATAATATATCGTTTATTTATAAATTTATAAATGTATCTATGTATGTATATATATATATATATATATATATATATATATATATATATATATATATATATATATATATATATATTACATCCCAGTAACGAAATAATAAATTAGACAATACGCAAGTGATACATACATGAAAAGTTAAAATTTCAATTCAATCAAGTTGTAATTGTAATTACATTTTAAATTCGGTACTTTGATGCAACATCAAATAGCATTTTCCATCATGGAAATGATGAAATTAACGCAAAGTTGGATTTAGCCGGTTTTCTCAATGGAATATTATTTTGAAAATGTACTTTTACTATAATTGCCGTCCTGTTGGATTTATTTTTAAAGTGTTATTGCGTAAATTAATTTGATCAACCTATTATTAATAACATTTATTGATTTTAGCAGGAAACAAGTGAAATTTTTGAAAAAAAATAAAAAATAGTTTTTATTGGGCATTTAAGATTTAAACCATACCGATGAGTACCTACTATTGCTATCCTTTTCTCGATTTTAACTATACTTATGTATATGTGTTTGCCAGCAACAGCAATTCTATAACAAATTACTGTTTGTCTACCACAACGCAAAATTAAACTTTAAGTTAACAATAACGTCTGACAATTGCGACATAACCATAGACGACCTTCAGAAAGTACCTATATACCAGAGAACGAGACGTATATATACGCTCCATGCTCGTGCGTAATTCCAGTGACGGATCCCATTGTCGTTCCATGTCGACAAAATAATGATCTTGGTTGATTGAGATTGAATGAGATAATTATAATTACCAATATTGGATCACACTTGGGGCTTAACAGGCAGCGAGATGTCTGCGATCTAAGTACGAATTCGAAATTTCAAGTCTCTAGACCGTATGGGGCCTGAGAAATCGCTACGGAGTCCATTGATACAAGAACCGAAAGTAATAAAAACTATTTAAAAATAACTCGATACTTTTGTTAATTATATAATGACATAATTTGACATTCAAATATTTCACTTTACAGCCAAACCCTTAGCTAATTGGGCAATTATTGTCATCTCTGCAAAGATATCTTTAAAAGGAAAATAAACAGTAGAGAAATCAACACAACAAAATACAGGCTATTAAAGCTAATCGTCTTTTTGGATTTTGAAATAGTTGAAAATTGATTAGCCCCGTACAAATTGTCAGAAGTTCTCGCATATTCCAAATATAAAGATATATCAAGTTGTAGAAAAAAGTTCATTTCTCAAAGTGGAGTAGAATAATTGAATAAATCTTCAAGTCATCTCCACAATTTATCAAAAAAATAAATACTTAGGGATTGAGACATGTTTCGAGTCTATAGAGACTCATCTTCAGTCAGGATAGAAGGAATATATGGAGAGAAACAAAAAATAATATAAACATCGCCAAAACCTGCAGATTAAAAAAAAATATAAAAATAATAATGAAATGAAATAAGTACCCTCACATGAGAGGATTTTTTTTTAAATTACATAAGAAAAATTAAATAGAAGGAACTACACCTTAGATCGAGTTTCAAGACGAAATTTTTCCACTCATGTGAGGGTAGTTATTTTTATTTTTCTCACGTACGGTTTAGAGACTTGAAATTTAGAATTCGTACTTAGATCGGAGGCATCTCGCCGCCTTTCAAGCTTAACACTAATCCAAGTGTGATCCGATAATGATTAATTATCATATTATCTGATCCAAGCAAGATCATATTATTTCTTCAACATCGAAAGACAATGTCGGACGTCACTGGAATTACGCACGAGCATTGAACATCTAACTAACCTTTGTGTACACTTTACACGATTAATATTGTATTTTGGTAGATAAACAGTAATTTGTTATGGAATAGCTGGTAAACACATATACATAAGTATAGTTAAAATCAAGAAAAGGGGAGAGAGCAGTTGTACTCATCGCTACGGTTCAAATCTTAAATGCCTAATAAAAACTATTTTTAATTTTCTTTCAAAAATTCGACTTGTTATTTTTAGAATGTTTTATTTTTTTGAATTTTATTAAAATCAATGTTTTAATTTGCAAATTCTGGTGATGTTCATATTATTTCTTGTTTCTCTCAACATTTTCCTTGTACCTATCCTGAAGATGAGTCTATATAGACTCGAAACATGTCTCAACCCATAAGAATTAAATTATTTAATAAATTATGGAGATGATTATGAGATTTATTTTCCTCAATAAAGATATATCTTCGATTTCTTTCTATTAAAATATGAAAACCTAAGGAAGATCGATTAGGTTAAATGAATGAATTTACTTATCTTTGAGAATTTGTGAAAATAATCTCATTATCTTGAAAAACTGTTGAAAATACTGCATCATTATGTATTGTAACGGGAATTTATATTAAAACTGGGTTCGATTTATTTTCACTAATTTATTTACACCAATAACTACACGACTATATACACATTTATATTCACACTTATTTCTCGAACTATATACGACTTTCTACTGTCTATGATCTATGACCGACTGACTATCTATCACTAACTAATTATCCTGTCACTGCCATCAGCATTATATATCTGACCTAAAAAGCTCTAGAGGATTCCAATGTTGTTTTCGTTGTTTCTGGAGGTTATTTCTCAATATATGGCTTCGAGAATAGACCAGGACTTATTCTCGTTGCCTCTGATGTCTCCCTTGTTTTCCAGAATGTGCATTGTGTGTGTAGTTCATTATTCTGGTAAGTCTTCACGTTACAGTATATATGTATAAGAAACTTATCATTAATTTCATTGCAGAATTCAAAAAGTAGCATGTTTCATTTGAAATAAGCAAATTGAAATCGACTTCCGGTAGAATAAGTGAAAATCATGTCATAACGTCGATATTTTCGATCGATTGGAGATTATGAGAAACCCCCGTAGGTATAACTTTTCAATTTTCAAAATAATAACTTGAGCAGTATTCCAAAAACGAATAATTCAACCTCTACGTATTACCGTCTGTATAATGTCTTTAACTGTTCCATATTATTTAAAATGACAATTTCCAATTACAAAACGCAATTGCGGAAGGGGCTTTTATTTGTAAATCCATCCAATTCTCTCAGATAAATTGGTATTTGAAACATAAGATTGATATAATTTATCAGTTGAATTGGTTCGATAAATTCTCACATAACTCAATCACGGCCCATTCTCACGCCAGAGCTGTACAATGGAGAGATACTTTTTTTTTTCTCTTTTATAATTATGACCTGCAATGAAGATACCAATTCGGACGGATAATGTTTTTATCCACTCGGGCCTGGATGGAATCATTTTATTTAGTTTTGAACTTGATTCAATTGTTTGATATATAAGGTGAATTGATTCAATTCAACCTTATGCGATTAAAGTAATTTTCAGTCCTTGTTAAATTGAAGAATAATCGTCTGAGTACTGTGAACTTTAATTTAATATTTTGAGTTATTTCAGTTTAAAGTGAATTACCTATAATTGAAAATATTGAGAAGCAAAAATATTTTTGTCAGACTCAAAGAAAAGGAGGAAGTATGTTAACTTTCTTTATTCATGTATAAAAGAATAGAAGAAATCAAATATTTATTTTTTCTCAAAACTATAATTTGAGTTGAGCAGATTTCACAAACCATTGAATTGTAAATTTTTGGAAAAAATGCAAGAACACGTCGATTTTTATTCCAAGGGGACAAACAATGAACTTAAATATTGGGAACAACTCCAGTCATTGCAAACTACATTAATTCACAGTGGATGCTCAAAGTGTCCTCTATTAATTGCCATACATGAATATAAGTTAGGTTCGAAACGCTGTCTGATGTTTTCAAGCATTTCTGGAATTATTTGACGACATTCGCTAATAATATGTTGACGTAACTCTTCTAAAGAACCTGGCTGAGTGGTGTAGATTTTACTTTTTAAATGGCCTCTCAAAAAGTAATCTTAGGGAGATAAATCTGGAGATCCGGGGGGCATTCAATGAATCTTCTTCTCCCAATTCAGTGTCTAGGAAAACTTTCATTCAGTTACTGACGGACTGCTACAGCAAAACGTGCAGGAGCTCCATCCTGCTGGAATATAAGGTGATCTTCAAGGTATCGGTTATTGTTTTCAATATGTCTGTTAGCACTGGACCAACGGTATCTTCAAGTAATTCCAAATACATGTCCCTACTCAAATTACCTGGTAAAAAAAAACGGGCCAATAACACGATCGTCATATATTCCAGCTTAAACGTTTAACTTTTCTGTATGTTGAGTATATACTTCCTGAAACACTCTTAGATTGGAATCTAACCAATACCGACAATTGAGACGATTGACAGCCCCGTTGACATAAAAACTGCATTCATCCGAAAAACAAATGTTCAAAAGGAAATTTAGATCTTGTATAGCACGTTCACTCATTATTTCACAAACTGAAAGCGACGATCACAATCGTCTTCGTTAATTTTCTGAACCAGTTTAATTTTATAGGGATGGAATCTCTGAGTTTTAAAAATTCCTAAGCTACTACATTCCACCCTCTCAGTTGTTCAGCACGCCTAGCAGGTGGCCTTCACCTCCCCCGCTGCAAAATTGCTTCCATAAATATAACTCACACCATGCCATAGATTCAAAATAAAGAGATTTCACAGTATGTATTCAATCTCTCTTCAATATTTTCGCCACTACTCCTTTTCCTTGCTTCTTCTGTGTAAAAAAAAGAACCGATAATAAATAACGATGAAAATTTGTCACAAAATACACCCATTATGGTTTTTTTACGGCCAAAAAAAATGCTTTACGACTACATCGATGCCGGAATGTTAAACGTCTGAATAGAACTCTAGGGAAAAATGAACGAAAGGTGTGGTGGGGGGGATGAAAAGAATGTTATAGAATTTTGATTATCGACAGAGTCGTTAAATTTCGACCGAACACTTTTCTTTACGATTTCATTGTAATAATGCGAGAGGATATTTGGGGGAGTTTATTGTTGTAAATGAAAGTGAAAATATTTATGTTTGAGGGTTCTTATTGAAGGAAGAGCCTGTCCAAATCTTAGATTATCTAGATTTACAATTATACTTTATCCACTTGGTAAAGAAGCTGTATGATACCTAAGACAAGATGATCCATTGTCTATCTCCTTTTTTGACAACTTGTAAATAACTGTAATGTAGAATGTAGAAGCATTTATGATTCATGGAATTGGTCTAAACGGTCATAAAAGAACTCTTTTTATCAATGGATTAGAGTCAGCAAAAATAGCGTTGTATTGGACTTGCCTGATCAAAATGATTTTCAATATTATCTAGGAAGATATTAGAGAATAGATGGAATAAGACTAGTAATGGAATATCTAATAAAAATAAGAAAAATGTAGTTATCTCGTCAGGATAGAACTTGATATACTAGCAAAAAAAAATAATGAAAACATATAACAGTGTCTTGATAATAATTTGAAAAGGTCCAAAGGGCAGGAACCCATAAGAGGACAGATACCAAAACAATGACGATTGACAGATAATTAGCTGTGGGAAACTCCAAGAACAGAAACATTAGTAGGTACTAGGTTTAATAAGGAAAAGGAAAAAAGAAGATAACGATTCATATTTGCAACACTTTACGATCTCTTCTTCATCTGTGCTGAAACTTAATATACTATTTCGATATACTTTTGAAGGATTATAGGTTAAAACAGTCATCAATTTTTTCACTCAATTATAAAAGATTTTTCTTTTCATTTCAGAGACAAGGCTGTATACATGGTGAGGACCTACCATATCTGTTTGGAGCCCCATTAGTTGGTGGATTTATGCATTTCACCAGAAATTACACCAAATCAGAGATGGCCCTATCAGAAACAACAATGATATACTGGAGCAATTTTGCTAGAACTGGGTAAGAAACCAACATACATCCGACCACTTGCCAGTTTATATGTGTATTTTGCCTATACAAATCAGAACATTCATTCCCAAGATAATATTAAAACAGACAGACATACAGATTCACAGACCAATGGTCCTTTCTCAAAAGTTACTTCAAAATGTTTTGCACTGCAAAACCATTAATTTACTATCAAAAGCATTTAAATTTCTTGAAGTGACACCAAGTGCTCATTTACCTTAATGTATCCCTCAAAATAATTGCATCACTCTGTATACATTATTCACAATATTTAAATTTGCCTTTGACCACGGTTGTCATTCACGAATAAAACAATCTGACAGCTCTGACTCATTGACTTCACATAGCAAATGGGTTCGTTATGCAACACACAATACACTTCTACCACGTAAACCATATTTTTGATTTAATTTTATTTAAAAGTTTGACGCATAATACATCAAAATTTGAACTGTGTACACTACTTCACCATATAAATTTTCATCTCTCCAAATCTCAAACTCCTCCGTGTACGTTTTATGCATTAAAAATCGCTTACAATCACGTATTAATATATAGATATTTTTTAACGTTTTACCGAATAAATGCTATTATTTCAATATATCCATCACATGATTGTTTCCAAAAGTAGCATTCATGGATATTCCTCTAAATCTTCCTTAACACATTTATAATAATTCCCCAAACATCCATCCAACGCCTAATCGTTATTCCTCTGGCATTCAATAGTTTGACCGACCGCCTATCGAATCGTTAACGCTCGACTGACTTTGTCGATTAACTATTCGTTTATTATCAGCTATAGCTATACTATATGTGTGTTCAATGTGCACCAAACTCCTGAAAGTGCTGGAAAACTTTTTACATTAGCCACAAGAAAGTCACTTACTATATACACATATATAGGTTGTAATGTGTTAAGTTGACTTGGCTAATTGTTGACCCAAATTAATATTGCAGCTTGTAGAGCAGGGGCTGAGTCGAAAAGTAGCTGGCCGACGATCGGGTAAAAGGATGAAATGTTTGAGACAGGTTATCATATGGAAAAATCTTTTTCTATGATTTCTCTATGAAAAATTCTTCTTCCTCGTACATACCAATAAAGAACAGCCTGAAATTACTCCAAACCAAACTTAATATCTACTGAGTTGAAAAGAAAAATATTTGGGTACCCGGTTAAATGTTGAGAGACCCTAAATTTTTAAAGGTACTGAGTGACAGTATCAAACTATGACTAAAATAATGTTGAAGCATTCTTTTCTTAGAAAAACATGGATGCAACTTATTTGTCTGACAAAAAACATTTTATTTCTCAGAGTACTTTAATCGGTGTTCCTCAAGGGTATGTTTTGGCACCCATGTTGTATCTTACATAAAAATGAAACATATACAAATGTAATGAATAAAGGTATTCAAATATAATTATTTTCGACTGAGTGACTGGCAAAATCCTGGATAGTTGGCCAGCTCAATACCCATCGACGACTGAAGTTTTAAGGGTTACTTTATTGATATGTTTGGTCAAGATTGTGAAGTCATAATAAAAAATGTGATCCACCAAGAGTTTTGCTCGTCAGCTCGTAGACTATTAGAGTGGAGCTGTTTGCCAGCAGGGCCATTTTAACTTTCAAAATGAGGTTTAGGCTATGGAGGATGAGGCAAAGTGGCGTCGGTTGCTTGACTTCAGACATCTGTCTATGAACTGTGAGAGAATGTGGAGGCTGCTCTGAAGCACTTCTTCATGTCAAAGGCACGTGTGGGTTAACAATGGATGCCTTAATTATATGCGCGCCAGCTATTAGAATGCAATTTAGGAAACTTTACTTACTATAATATGTAAGTCGGTATCAGAATTTGGAAATAAATTTTGCGAGCAGACTTGAAGCTTCCCTCCAAAATAAGCATGAAGCTTATAATTAGATAGATCAGTTGTTCTTTCCTAATGGGATCGTCAAAACAAATGGACTATTTTTTTGATTTAATTATATTAGTGCCACAGTTCTGCTCATTTTTAAAATTTAAGCTCATAAGGTCAGTCTGTCTGTTCCAAGACTATCTTGAGAATCACCAATTTCAGGCACAGTGTATACTTTGATGTATAATAAACTATTTAATTTATTTCACAGGAATCCTAATGAATCGCCCGATGGGGATATTTCTCATGGCAATAGACAAGAGCGAAGTAGATTCAAAAATGTGGAATGGACAGCATATGAAGCTGTTCATAAAAAGTACCTCAACCTTGGTGAGTGGGATACTATAGGATAAGTAATAGTTTATAGATGAATTTGAAAGTCTAGATTAGCTCCAACGAAAACAAACTCATCTTTAATAATAATACACGCTGATTTTTTTAACGTGCCCATTGGAAAATTTTCACTTAGGAATCGAGAGACAAATATGAGAATTTCAACCTGGCTATAATCAACTTTACCCAATTTAGTGAAAATATTTACAAAATGGTGGCACTTCCGGAAATTTTACTAACTTTTTAACGTTTTTTCAAAAGGAAAGCCATGTTTTTATTACATGTTTGAATTCCGCACTTATAATTAAGTATGAAAAGCTAGTTATATCTGTCAAAGTTTTTGACTTATGTTATTTTTGCTGAAAAAAAATTCATATATATTTTATTGTACCCGTAAAAGCAAAAAGTTGTTTATGATCGGTAGCCCGAAGTCGAAGTTTCCTCAATTATTCTCAAAATTGTCTTTATTTATTCCCTAAAATTCAGTTTTCTACCTGAGGACGATAGAAAAATAGTGAGGTTATTTGCTGTTAAGAAAAGTTGAGTTTTTTAACTTCTGTCATTGGCGTCTTTAATATTTTTTTGGAGTCTTAAACAAGACAATTTTGAGACTGATGGGCATACTGAAGAAAATTCCAACTTCGGGCTACCGATCAAAAACGTCTTTCTGCTTTTCTGGTTTACAATAAAAGAAATATGAATTTTTAAATAGGCATATGTCATGAGAATTTTTTGCAGTAAAAATGACATACGTCAAAAACTATGACAGATAAGTTAGAACAACTAGGGCTTTTCATACTTAATTTAATGTGTGGAAATATATAATAAAAAACAGAGGTTTCCATTTGAAAAATCAAAGTTAGTACAATTCCAGGGTAAGCGGAGGTGCCACTATTTAAGTTAAAAAAAATCACCCTGTATGTATAGATTTGTTTATTGACGTCAAAGCGAACAAATTCAAACGTCACCAAAATGAAAAACGTGACGACCAGGAATTTGTCTTTATAATAAGCAAAAACAACAATATATCTTATATCATACAAAGTTTTTCTTAATATTTTATCCTCTCCCTCTAATGTAAGGATTACTTAATTCATATCTAAATTGCTCAAAACAAAAACACCACATTACAGCAAAGAAGATTGTTGTTATTTTTCTTTCTTTTTAGTTGAAATCTTCTGATGAATCTCCGGACAGATTCTCCAAATAAAAAAAAATAGACGCGACTCGCCAAAGCAGCACCTAAGCAAATGAGATTTTTAATATACCGACCAGAACTGAAATCAGGTTAATTGTCACTTATTATTAAGATTGTAATTACGACGAGTTTTTTCCCCCGACTTTTCTCTGTGTCAGGTTCATCAAGAAGATTGAAAGTATCTTTTTTTGCTACAGGCAAATGAAAAGCCTCTTTAATTTCCGCGAGTTGTGTAGAATTTTAGGTATTTTCTACAGCCCCGATGTAGCGGCAAATATTTAGGTATTGGTATTAACTGAAAGTGGCTACCAAAAAAAAATCCCGACGGCCTACAGCCACCGGAAAGGTAAATTTCTCAAAACTCATTGAATTGAAATTTGAACAACCTTTTTATTGGTATACTTACATGTCATTACATGCAAACTGCCTTTGATATTGATTCGTCTTTTATTTGTTAATTCCTAGTCCTACCATTTCTGTATTCATCATAAGATCTAGAATGAGAATAACTGTCGGGCTTATTTCGAAAAAACTAAGAACTTGAACTTCAAGCATCTTAAATATAAAATACAGATAAAGTTCCTATTTCATAATTGAATTAATGAATGTATTAAAGATTGTTATCGTAATTGAGGATCAAGTATTTGTCATATCGAAATGGAAAAACCCCTCCCAGACAGATAAAGTTCAAGAGAACGACAGAATTTGCATGCGCTTCCGATGGAAATTACGACTTTGCTCTGAGACATATTAGAGCCTTCTGGGTAAATGGATTCACCCGCTCAAATTAACTCTTGATTTATCGGCAGTGGTCAGGCAAGAGCGAAGTTTGAATATCGCCCATTCATTTGTCAATATGTGAAATGGTTGAAGGGTTGACCACAGCAACCGTCCTTACTCGTGTGTAATTCCTTAATTTAGATCTTAATTCAATGATTACGATTAGGTTAGTTGACGTAAGATTGGATATTTGTAGAAATGTGATGAAGAGGTAATATGGTTAGAAATAGAAATTGGATTTGGTAAGGTTATCGTTGGCATAATTTGGCATAAAATCTGAAAATCTGAAAATACACACAAAAATTATGTACCTTCAACTAGATTACAATTGTTTTGAATTATTTGTAGGTAATATTGTTTTTCTATTGAATGACGGTGGGTTGCCTTAGATAATAATTGTAAACAATATGTTCTCGTTGCAAAGATTAAATTTGTTGATTGTAATTACATTGAGATAGAACATCATCATCAGTAAGCTGAACTCACAAGCAGCAGTGAGTAGTATAGAATGTTACGTTATGTGCTTAGATATGTTCTAGAGAACAAGTAATTCCAACAGCTGAATTCCTTGCATCTAATTGTAATCTACGTAATGAAGTACATATATGTAATATACTCTGTACTAACATAATGAAGCACATACATATACTTAATATATTTTATCAAAAGGTATGGAGGATAATCCAATGAGCTCCATATAGTCTGTTTATTAAATTTTGAGTAGATATACTGAGTGTTTTATAATTAATTGGAATTGTTCTTATTTGAACCAAATCAAGATTACAATATTTTGTTTCCTTCCGGTCCAGAAGAAACTCCAATGCCTCAAGAATGTAGTGTCTTAATCTTAATAATAATTATAAATAAATATTTTTTACACAAAATTGGACCGCCGTTATTAGTTGGTGCACTGAAAAATACGAAGATTTTCAGTTTTCGAAAATATCTTTGATTCTGGCATCTCGAATTTTTGATTTTAGAAAAAAATTTCCCCCTCCACCCCCTTCGGGGGCTGTTTTCGGAGGTAAGGAGATATCTGATTTGAGTTTTTAAGAATATGGGACGATTTTTCAAGTCTTCTCTTTCAAATGAATCATCAAAATCGGAGTACGCGTACAAACAAAAAAAAAAAGACAGTTGAATTGTATACCTCCTCCGTTCTGGGATCGTGAGATGTTTCATTTTTATCTTTCTCATTATCTTTTACTTTAGCGTAATTCTTCTTCTAATTATAATGAAAATATTAAAAATTATGTTTTAAATGCTCTCATAATCAAAATATTATTTTATTTACATCAGATTGTATGTCATGAATAAAGATTAAATTTGTATACCTTAAAAATAAACAGAATTTACTATTATCTTTGGCATAATTTATTAAGTAGGTATAAACTTGGCTAAATAATGGAAACGTTACTTTGAAAGTACCATTATCAATTCAGTGATCACATTTCTTAAAATGTTGAAGACGCTTTTGGGTTCCAAATATTATCATACGGTTTTTTCTGTTTTGCCACTGTCGTACAGATAAAGGTTTCTCCCCCACACTGTTCAGGTATATCTAGATTCTAAACAGAATTTATCGATGGAAGGGCTCCGCTAGTTTGCGCTCCCGCTTTCTGAATTGTCCATTTCATGGCACTAATCGGTGGTAGTTTTGTTGTCACACTTATTGATGCAGATCATAGAACTACGCCAATAACTTGGGCTGGTATTGCTGATTGCTTGTGGCAGCATAACATCGATGTTATTCAATGGCGGAAGGGGTGTTTGCCCTCGCAACAGTTGTTGTCGGCACAGTTAGACGTCCTAGCGTAATTTAGTTATTGTTATTTTAGTTATTTATATATATATAATCATCGAGATTATATACGATTTGAATTTAAAAATTCATAAAAATATTATATATATATATATATATATAAATAAAAAGATGTTCTTGGGGATGCAGACATATATTCAATAAAATTCTTTGACTGAAGCCGAGCTTTCGAGAATGTTTATTCTCTTCTTCAGGGCAAAAATCGTGAATTTATAATAAATTAACCAAAAACAGGAAAGATTTCATATTCATCAATTACAAATGTCATTATTTATATTTTTGAAATATAAATAATGACATTTGTAATTGATGAATATGAAATCTTTCCTGTTTTTGGTTAATTTATTATAAATTCACGATTTTTGCCCTGAAGAAGAGAATAAACATTCTCGAAAGCTCGGCTTCAGTCAAAGAATTTTATTGAATATATGACTGCATCCCCAAGAACATCTTTTTATTTATTATAAATCCAGTCAAGAATACAAAATCAATATATATATATATATATATATATATATATATATATATATATATATATATCTTTTTGTGATCCCTATAACTATTCTTAAGTAGAAACCGCATTTCCGCCACGACCTGTAACACACTTTTCTGTCGCTCTGTCAATACCCATGTTTTGCAACCAAAATTAAGTACTTATTGGACCAGAAAATTACAAAAAAAATATTAATTCTACTGATGCTAATGATGGTGTAAAAGGTTTTCTATCTAAAGATATAAATGCACAACTTCAAAATTAAAAGTTGTAAGAAATCTAAGGATTTCTGCAACTGTGAGAGAATGTCGTAGGTGAGATATTTGAAATAAAAAACAAAAACTATAAGAAAACATGTAAGCAAAAAAGTGTCTTCAACCACACACTCACAAATGTCACAAACATTCCAGAAAACACGGGAGACATCAGAGGCAACGAGAATAAGTCCTGGTCTATTCTCGAAGCCATATATTGAGAAATAACCTCCAGAAACAACGAAAACAATACTGGAATCATCTAGAGCTTTTTAGGTTAGATATATAATGCTGATGGCAATGACAGGACAGTTAGTTAGTGATATATAGTCAGTCATAGATCACAATCGGTCATAGATCAGACAGTAGTAAAAAGTATATAGTCCGAGAAATAAGTGTGAATATAAATGTGTATATAGTCGTGTAGTTTTTGGTGTAAATAAATTAGTGAACATAAATCGAACCCAGTTTTAATATAAATTCCCGTTACAGTACAAAAAAAAGGCAGTAGCGGATATGTGCGCTGGGCATTAATTTTGCTAGATTTTACTGCTGAGAAGTAAAGGGTGGAGAAATATATATATGAAGCTATTTATCAAAGTGCACCCCCAATTGAGTTTTGGCACACAAAGTTCAAAGTGCACACACACTCTATAGACTAAACTACCTAGTTAAATGAATGTGTTCAGTGTCGCGCACTGGACAAAGTAAAAAGGTTAACTAAAGTGTTACGGAGAGTAAGTAGAGGGAGAGAGTGTCGCAGCTCCGAGGCCGGGACATCACTAGAATAGAAAAGCGCTGACCATTAGAAAGCTTTCAAGCGGAAACACAGACATACACATTCACACATGCACACGTGTACATCCGGCTTTGGCTCTCGACGTTGAGCTTTCCCCACCCCCCCTCCCCTACCCCATTTCGCAGTCACCCTTATCTTCCAAGGGAATAGGCTTTTCTATTAAAGTCCAAGATTAGCCTCTAATTTCCGTTTGAAAGCGAGTGGAATACAATTTCAGCGTTCTGTACTTATTACCTGCATTAAAATGGGTTTTCGAATTAAATCATTTTACATATCTACTCATCAATTGGATGATTCCATTGTATGAAGAAGTTTTCTGGAATATGGATTGGAATGAGAACATTATATTTATTGTTCTGTTGTTGCAATCATTTACAATCTATTTATATAAATGAAATTGAAGCGTCACTGCGTGATTATGAATCTGAACTTTTTCTGTTTACTTCATAAGGTTATTTGAATATCAACAAAATCAAAACGAGCTTTTATAGAACAAAGTCCGTAGCCTTCCTTTGTTTTTGGCTTTCTAGACTCATCTGAAGGCTCGTTTCGTTCAGCATAGAAATAGCTGAGTAAGGATGTACCTACATCAATCAATCATTTTCAGAAAATAGATTCTGCCAACGACGTGAAATTATTTGCTTGAAAGACGTTCTGATAATTTTTCGTACGGGAGAAAAAGACAAGAAAATGTAAAGAATACAAAATCTATTAAAATCTATTAGAAGCACATTGATTAAATCTTCTGCTGATTATAAGAAAGAATACCGGCTTAAAGTGAATGAAAAAAACATACATATGCGTTATTAATTTATTATTTTATATTATAAACCTATTATTTATAAAAAAAAACGGACTAAATAACTCACTTGCTGAAACTAACTAAATTGATTGAAATTCGCTCGTTAGTTGGTTAATATAATAATATAATAACAATAGTCTTTATTTTAAAATATGTTGCTAAATAATGTCCAACTAATAAATCATCCTGTACTAAACTAAAAATATCAATCTTATTTCTAATATATGTTTAGAAGATTTTTTTTTAATTATGATAGATTAACTGCATTCCAAACTTTTTTCAGATATCGAAACATCGCAGAATTACACATATTTCAGAGTTTACCACTGCTACAACGCGGAAACCTGTGATTATTTTTAAAAATGTCCAATTTAAACGTTTCCGGGTATGGAATTATTTGGTCACATCGAATTTTTGAGTTTCGAAAAAAAATTGCCCCCACCACCCTATTTGCGGGAAGTTCTTGAGGGGAAGGGCATATCTAATATTATTTTTTTTTGTTCAATGGGACCAATACTGAAATGAAAAAAAACATCAAATCGAACCAGGTTTACTATGCAAAAGACGCGAACAAATAGATAAAAAAATCATGCAGACATACAATCGAATTGCATTCCTTCTCCGTTTGGGAAGTCGATCAAAAAATATATATATAAAAAGTTTAAAAAAATAGGCAAATGAGGATTTTTTTTGTTTTTATAAAGTTAGTTAAATAACGCAAGAAAGTCGCACCATGTTTTTCTTGTTAAATGTTATTCCAAATAAAATGACAGGTAATTTTCAATGACAATATGCAGGGGGTGCCGTTTGAAAATAATATCTCAGGGGTAGCTACCACAGGGCTGTTAAATGTAATATTTTTAATACGTCATTAGTAAGGTATTTTGAAGCCATTCAAAGCAGTTTTTTTTTTTTTTTCAAAATATCGTTAAATAAGCGAGATATTGCCTGTATTAAAATAACATCCAGTATAGCAAAAGGAACTTCATCGTTTTTACCTGGTGTTCCACACCCTGTATATAATATATATGAACTGACGTTATATATTTGATCCGATAATAATTTCGATAAAATTGAGTCTGCAGCAACTTGGTATCCACCTTCTTCTCATTGCTTTTGATCCTGCTGTTGATATTCCATTTTCCCACTTCAGACAGAGAATTATTACATCACAGCTATGTCACTTATTGCTGGATAATATGACTTGACAGGATGCCAGCTTCAATTCAGTTGAGCTGTCCACCTGTGCTACTGTGCTGCTGCTGGCCTACTTTCCAGAAGATAATTTTTGTCTATCGCATTTGACATCAAACTCGATTCGATTCCTTTCCCTTGCTCACAAAGTTATCGATATTATTATTTAGGTGTCAGATAAATTTCTCTAAGAAATTTACCCTAGAGTATCTGTAAGGGCCACGGTTTTTGATATTGAAAAAAAATATATTGAATCGCATATTTTAATATACATGGTGTGCTATTACTGAGCCTCCGTTTTAACATAAATAGAACATGTTGAGTGTGTCGCATTTCTATTGGCCTATTTTTTTAACACCTTGTATATTTGGTCAAATTTGTACTCGATATATCTATATATATATATATATATATATGTATATCTAATTAAACGAACAATACTATACAATATTTTTTTGAACCTGTTTTACTCATTAGTTGCTCATTAGTTGGATTATTCTTGGGGTTGAGGTTCCATGACTACTTAATTAGAAATACAAAAACTCCTGGTTGTATTTTTTTGGTATAATTGACGTTTCGACGGGAGGTTTCTCGTCTTCACGACGAGTATAATTTATTAATTTTATATTAATTGAACCCAATAAATTAAAATATACATTTTAAAACGTGCAGAATCAAAGTGTGGAATATGTTCAAAAGATGCTTTTTTAATTGAAGCATTTTCAAAAATCTTCTACGAATTTTGAGATTTGAAACCTCTACCAGGTCATTCATACCGAATGACCCTGTACCTGCAGAATAATTTTAATAAAGGTAATGGTAAAACTTAAATTCACTTCCGCTATTTACGTGAGAATACAAGCCTTCCAAGAGAAAGATTTGTTTTATCGTAGAATGAAGTTATAAACTCCACCGGGTGTTGCGCCTCCGCCAAATATTCAAATATCGAAAGGCTGATATCTCACTATCTCAAGGAGAAATCTCAATAGATGAAATAGTTTATCGTCCGATATATTATTCAAATATATACACAATTTGAAGAAGTAATTGAGTCAACTTTTAACATCAACAAGACCGACCCTAAAAAACTAATCTTTTTGCAAAAAATAACCAATAGGCTTCCCTGAAGAGGATCTTGATCATTATTGTGAATATTTGGAATTTTTGCAATAATTTTGCAACAAATACAAAAGTACCACTAACAATAAATTGAATATTAAATATCTTGTATTGTTTAGTTCACTATTTACCGAAATAAAGTCGGTCCTTTTTTTGAAAAAAAAAAATATTTATTTCACATTTTTGTGTTGAACGGCATTACCAAATTTCGTAGCACTTATAGGTTAACTTGGAATCTAACTATTAGAAAGGGAAATTGTGAAAACAAAAATTAGCTTTCGTCTTTTGTTAAAATTATATACTTATTAAATTTCGTTCTGAATCTATGCATGCCTATATC
Source organism: Crioceris asparagi (assembly GCA_958507055.1). Classification (NCBI taxonomy): domain Eukaryota; kingdom Metazoa; phylum Arthropoda; class Insecta; order Coleoptera; family Chrysomelidae; genus Crioceris; species Crioceris asparagi. The sequence goes on from OY293829.1 coordinate 81,250,512, forward strand.
TTAGTCATTTGGAAGATTACGGAAAATTTCTTTTGACATTCTTCAGGCACTCTTTAGACTAGAATCAAATGATTGAACTGGATCTAAAATGTCCTTATTAAATTTCAAGTAAGGACAAAGTTAAAAGCATCGAAGTTTCCCCACCCCGTAAATTAGTCAGCAAAATAGTTACTTAAATAGTTATTCAGTATTTCCAAAATATCAGTCTTGCAAATGCAGTGAATTTTATGAAAAATATCCTATACAAATGCTACCTAAAATGATCATTTCATTAACTTAAGGCTGCACTGCAGACCAATCCCAAATTGTAGGTAGGAAATATTTCGAAATTAGTCGGAACCTTTACTGGAAAAGTCTTAATTGTGCCTTACTTTGTTAGGACTGTGTAAGTAAATCCTCCTTTATAACAAGTTAGTGAAAATATAGAGCAAAAAAAAATTATATTACTGTGGATTCGTTGGAAGACAAGCATTAACAGCAATTTACATTCAGTATTCAAAAGCTTTGTAACTTATGTTAATAATATAAACGAAAATCAAATAGCAACTTGTGAAAATTGTGTATTGTTCATAAAGAAAATTCACTTCGATAGATCATTCCCAAGACTGCGACACTATTAGGTAAATTTCTTATAGAAATGTACCTATTGCGATCGTTCACACTTTTGAATTTCGAAAAAATTTCAACGGCATGTTGTTATATTATTAAGTTAGTCCAAAAAAACATTTGGTTCATAATTTTATATATATATATAGGGATATTACGAAATTTGTTAACACGATAGAGGTCGCAATTTTGAAGGTATCAAGTTCAAATTTGCTACAAAAATCAGTCTCTCAAATATCTCGGTCGAGTTCGTTATTGGGCAATATCGGGTAAGTAGTTTCAGAATGGCGTCCGTTCAAACATTTAAAAAAATTATCAAAAAAGAGCCGTAGTGTAAATATCACCAAAAATTATTTTAGGTTATAGATATAATCCGAACCTACAACTTTTGTTCAAAACAATTTTTCATAAAATACACAGGTAAAAAAGTAAAAATTAATAAAGAAAAATAACAAATATTAATAAAACATGAACACTCAATATAAATTTGATGTAATTGTACATTTTTGATGATCTTAATATAGACCCTGATTAAAAAAATTTATAGTATATTTATTGAAAAGAAATAGGCGAAAAAAAAATTCTGCCTTGAAGTGGAACTCGAACCCTGCCTGCTTTATATTCAACAGCCAAATCAAAAACCACTAACCGCAAGGCTATGACACATACGAAAATTTTATGTAATAACATGTATGTATACCAATGAAAAGGTTGTCCAAATTTCACTTCAATGAATTTTGAAAAATTTACCTTTCCACTGACTACAGGCCATCGGTTTTTTTTTAATTTTATATAAATTAAATATAATGCAACAAACACTGTCCTCAAGTATCTTTCAAGGCAATTTCCGATTGCTCGTCGGCCCTTACAATTGATGTAACTTTTAACGGGAACGCGACGCTCTAGCCGAGGCTCATCGACTTGATTCATGGCCTCGTTCAACGTTAGTAATTCACCGGGCTAATTCCAATTTCCTTCGAACCACACGAGTAGCCCATATCCTTGCGCCCCCGAATAAATCACCATGCCATAGATGGGTGTAGTGTAAGCAGTAGGTGTTTTGCTAATCCCAAATCCTCTCTAAACCTAAACAGTGTGGATTAGGCTAGGGGAAAAACAAAAACGTCATGCCGTCAAGATGGCAGACAAGGATGCACAGCACAGGGATACGCTTTTTTTTAATGGATTGGATTTCGAGAAGTGAATAGAAAGCAGCGAGCGGTATCAGGCCGGCACATTCATCTAATGATGTTCAATTTCCAGATCGACACTTTTGCAGCTATTTCTCTGGGATAGAAGATACAAGAAATGTTTTCAATCTTGTTTTCTTATCTCCTTTTAACGGACAAGGCTATTTTAAAAAACAGTTTAATCTCAAATTTTCTATTATACCTAAAATTAATCGAAATTTGTGAAGATTTCTGCTGTGAACTGTGTTAAAATATAAATGAATTTAATCACCAGTAGATAAATAAGTAACCAACGATGACAACAACTATTTAGTGAGTAAAAACTCCACCCCACATTGCATTACATCATCGTCGATAGGTGCAGCATTTTGAAATATTATTCTATAGAAAACCTTCTAAGCTTGATGCTTTTATTTCATTCAAAATACAACTTGAATCAAGTGTTTGATCTCATTAGAACTCATCAGATACACATATCACTCGTATTACAAATTTATTTTATTTTCTTATCCTAAACTGAAGCGCTTAGAATAAATTTCATTTCCGCGCTCTCTTATTTCCGAAACGAAAAAATACAATAAATAGACCTTCACACAAAGTTCATTGGAAAACCTAAACGGAAATCGTAAGTTCGGAACCCTTTCCACGCGAGCCCAATTCAAATTTGACTTATTTTATAATCAACTATTAACAAAAACAAAAATTAAATGAGTATGGACAATGGTTTATATATTCTTTGAAAACTGTTCCTTCCAAGGATTCTAACTCTGATTTGTTTTTTTTTTCACTTTGGCATACAGAAACTTTAAATTTCGAAAAAAATGTCCTTCTACCGCCTCCTCCCTTTTGAACGTAATAAATGACATATTAACAACGTCTTCAAAATTAATAGCACCAGAAGGTCTATAAAAAGTCCCCAGAAACTCTTGATTCCCCGATGTAGACGTATTTATTTCTTTATAACTAGTTCATCGTAATTTATAAAATCTTCTGAGTTTCTTAATTGAATGCAAGAAAAAACTTCTAATGTGCATTCAAAATTGTTCTCTGTGTAATCCATCTGATTACCTTCTTCTATCTTGTCCACAGATACAAAGCCCAAGCTGAAGAACCACTACCGTGCCCATCGGCTGAGCTTCTGGCTGAACCTGGTGCCCGATCTGCATCGACCTGGTGGCGATGATGTTCCCGCCTCCCATCACCGTCTACCCATCGATGAGGACCAACCACCAAAGATACCAAACATCCCAGTGCTCAATCCCAAGAAGCTGCCCACCACTGAGGCTACCACAGAACAGAAATCAGTCATCAATGGAGGCAGCCATAACGGTACTGTGGCAACGACTGGAGCTGAAAGTACTGAAAGAGTGGAGGAGTTGGGTGCATTGAGTACGACAACCAGTCAGCCTATTGAGGATGGTAAGTGTCTTTTGCAACTTTGGTGATAAACAATCAACAATGCGATTTCAATATTTTCATTGTTAACAATTGGTTTACTTCTAAGTACTTTAGACTTTACAGTTTCAAAATTTTTCTATAATTCTCTAATAATTTTTAATAATAAACAACATATTTTAGTGTTGGTGTTGGTAATTCAATCTTGTAATCACACACAGACAGACAGGCAGCTGAAAATCAGTCCCATAGGAGGTATTACCCTTACGTATTTGTGTACCAAGTTTGGTGTCGATCGGTCAAGTATTTTTCGAGATATAGTGTTGATTGACAGACAGACAATCAAACAGCTGAAAATCCTTCTTATAGGAGGTATTACCATTACGTATTTGTGTACCAAGTTTGGTGTCGATCGGTTAAGTATTTTCCGGGTTATAGTGTTGACAGACAGACAGACAGAATGATCAAAACAATAACTACCTCAAAAAATTAGGTAGTTAATAAGGAGATTTAATATATAATTTAATTATTAAAAATTTCTCTAAAAGCCAGAAAGTGCAAAAAAAAAGTATACGAAAACGTATAATTGAAGATTTCTCTCTCGCTTTTAGCGTGACGCGATTTCTCGACCAACACACCATCCCAACGAGCCCAAAGAAGTATAACTTCAAAAAAACATTTAGTCGACTTGTATGCCTCCTTTTTTTGGGAAAATATGTCAAAAATATTTTGATTTTATCATAAAGGTCCAGTTCCTTGCTAGCCTTTTTTATCCACCTTAAAACTACACAATAACAGAAAGTGCCTTCAATTAGAAAATTGATCAGATACTCTTACAGGATTCGCAGCCTATTCGACAGCACTGAGTGTCACCATAGCCATTGGGTGTTCCTTGCTCATTCTCAATGTTCTCATATTCGCCGGTGTCTATTATCAAAGAGACAAGACACGTATGAATGGCAATGGAAATGGCCATGGTGGTAATGGCCACCATCAACAGAATAAGAAGCGCAACGAGAATGGACAGATGCCAAACAATATTTGTGGCGATCTGGAATCCAGCATATTGGGTGTCAAAGGTGATCCGGCGACAATTTTAGGTAGGTAAGCTACACCATGATCCATATATTTTGATAGTATCTAAAATAAATTTCATTGTACCTACTTTTAAAAGTAAATCTACTTTCCCCTCTCCGTATTATAGCGTCTTGCGTGTTGTCCTGCAGGCGTCTTATCGGCTTTGCTGACAATTTTGTGGTAATCAGATATGGCGTGCGGTTTAATGCAGTCTTGACTAATACAACTAATTCGTTGTCTGATGGAAAAACATTTGAAGTTGCTCCACACTTGGTCTGTTCACCGATTTATTGTGTGTATAACGCTGATCGACTTGTTTTGATGAATCGCCCATGAAATAAATTTGCCAAAATTGTACCACCATGTAACTTTCAAGATACTTTGCCAGCACTGCCATACCCCCATCAACTTTTGACTGGCTGCTTTTGGTTATTCACCTAGCTACAAACCATCTGTACGCTACTTTAATTGATATATGATTTCAATTGAAAATTACCAACGTATTCAGGAACGTGGTGGTAAAAGTTTATTGTTTTACAATATAGTTACCTTGAAAGTTAGCATAAAATTGTCTTGAATAACTTTTGTTGCGCCAAATGACTTCATTTGAAAACAGTTATTGTATTCCTGTATATGAGTTAAAAATGTATAGAATCTGTCCCATTTCCAACGAATGCAGAGACTCTGGTGGCAGTACCAATGGCGTCAATTTGACTTTAACGCTCCCGCAACACAATCCAGGGGCTTCATTCTTTCAATATTAGGTGTGATTGATTTTAACTAACCGAGATGAATAAACACTTCTCAAAAACTCTCTGTATACTAAATAGTAATGAAACTATTATTTATCAACCGATCCATCTATTTGTTAAACGATATTTGCAGCACGCGTTCTGTCAATTGCTGACAGTTATTTCAAACAACCGACAGTTGTCAAACAACTGTATGTACTGTATGTAAAATTAATATTGTCTTTAAGTTTACATAAATGTTCTTAAATTTTCTAATGTTCTGCTCAACTTTCTTAATTTTTTCATTCATAAGAACCTTCTTCTGATAATAATGAACACAACAAAAAAAGAATTAGCGAAATCCGTTCAGCTGCTCTCGAGATTTGCGCTTAGCAACACATTCAGCGATTCATTTTTATATTATAGAAGATAAATACACTTCTCTTATTTGATCCGTTCCTCCCGACCCCTTATATAATACGCTGAAATATACTACATCCACTTCATGATAACCCCCGGTATATTACTAATTTCAGGCCACCATCATTCACACCATCAGCTCCCACCGCCCGAATTCGCTGACCTTCCACCGCACCAGAACAATTCGAGCACGCTGCCCAGGCCGCCCCCGCCTCCGAAGCTATCATCCAAGACGGCCAATGTCAATGTCAATACACTGTCACACCATCCGCATCCCCATCACCAGCAACAGCAGCAACATCAACACCAAATGCCCGAGAATCAACCGTTGCTCTCAACAACACACACAAGCAGCATTCAGTTGATCAACACTGGCACACTGACAAAGAAAAACACCCAAATGAACGCCAAGACGAACATCATCAAAATGGAGGAGCTGAGGGTGTGACGGCGCCTTGTGGTGGCTGTGATGTTCTCTAGATGAAGTGTCAGTTGTGCGGCAGCAGCGCGGCGGTGTCAGGTGTCATATTTTGCAAGATGTGATTTTTTGTTATTATTGACTTGATAACACAAACTCCTTATTATTATACCTAATAGAGAGAGTACTGAAACTTTATTGCTCAAACGATTTTTTATTTTATTTTGGTTATGCGGGCGACATTTTTTGTTATTGTTGTTGTTGTTGTCGAGAATATTGAAAAGGTTCCTTCTGTATGTTTACTCCTTTGCTGAGAGATACCTATACTATTAAATTGAGCAAATAGGCTACGTCATCGTAGGCACCTATAGTAAGGACTTTTTAGTAACTCCTTTTTATTGACATTCCAGCAACGCTGACTTTGATACCATCTAAATAATATATACAAAGTTAGTTTTGAATCAGTCTGAATAATATTGTTTTCAGAGTTGCCTAATTAATTTATCATTGAAATCAGAAAATGTTTCTTGTTTTGTTTGCAGGTTAGGTTTCGTATTTGATTTTTAAATTTTACCAATTTCAATACAAGTTTGAAAATAAACAAAATCTATCATCTGGTAGATTCAAGTAAGAATATAAACTAGGTATTTCGAACTCCGAAATTAAAAATTATTTTCCTAAACTACAAACGACGTAGATGTTTTTAGGGAAATTTAATTGTTTTTAATTTTTTTTATTATTTACTCCTACAATTTTTGATGTTTTTGTGGCATTTTTCCTGAAATGTGTTAACAACTGTTTGTAGTTTTTTGTAGTGATAATATTTTTTGTTAAATTTTTTCAAGATTATTATTATCGCTTAAAAAAATTTACATAAATAAATTTATTAAAATTAAAACGTAGATGTTTGTAGTGAAATTTGTTTTTAGTTTCTCAAAACATTTTGAAAGACAAAGAAAATGATTTACTCCTACATTTTTTATGTTTTATGGCATTTTTCCGGGATTCTGTTTTATGTTTGCAGTTTTTTGTAGTGACAATATTTTTTTTGTTATTTTTTATTGGTTCCAGAAACTACAAACCACGTAGATGTTTGTAGTGAAATTAATTTTTTTTGTAGTTTTTCAATTATTTTTGGTTTATTTTTTAGTAATAACAAGTTTGGTTCTTACATTTTATTAATGTCGTTAAACATCACAAGATTTGACTCAAATTAAACTTTAATTTGTTTAAAGGATTAACAATGTTGAAAAAATAACAAAAAAGACTATTGTCACTACAAAAAAACTACAAACGATTGTTAACACATTCCCGAAAAAATGCCATAAAACATCAAAAATTGTAGGAGTAAATATATATATATATATAGTTTGCCCTGAAGAAGAGAATAAACATTCTCGAAAGCTCGGCTTTAATCAAAGAATTTTATTGATTGCATGATTGCATCCCCAAGAACATCTTTTTATTTATTATAAAACCAGTCAAGAATAAATCAATATATATATATATATATATATATATATATATATATATATATATATATATATATATATATATATATATATATATATATATATATATATATATATATATATATATATATATATATATATATATATAGGTACCTACCTACTTTTCTACAGAATCTGTTTCATTTTTCACATAAAACATTTCTACAGAGTGTCTGTAGAGGATTCTGTACTGATTCAAACTAATGATAAATAATATTGTACTAATTTTTGTATGGTGTATCTCTCATGTCCGGAGTATTCTGGATTACATTTTTCACAAGGCCTAATATTAAACAACTGGTGGAAAACTATGATTATAATAATAAAATGGTCAACAGCTTTGATCGATATAACGATTATATATCAGCTAAGTAAAAGCTGTACCTACTTCAAGAAGAGCAAAAAAAATGTATTTGCCTCTAGAGCCTTTTTGGAATGGAAAATCAAATGATAGTCGCGTCCTGTAATTTGGGTTGCGGTAATTTGGGTTTTCAACACATAGTTCATGTTATTTGTCGCATCTGTAATATTTGCCGGAAAATATCAATAGTTTTGTTCGATTCTCCCCTTTTGTCGCGGGCTGACGTCAATTTTTGACCAAAAATAGTTGTTTAGATTCCTAATTCAACAATGTCACTCTCAATTATCGAATTATTTATTGAAAAAGAATTTATTATTCAGCTCTGTGGACCACCTATCTATAATTACACCCGTCAGTTTCCATTCATTATACGGGGGTCATCGAGATACCTGCTAGGTAGGTACCTCTACCAAAATAAAAGATATAATTCGAATAATATAATTACTACATGTTATGCAATTTCCATTGAGCTGCACTCAACGTTGAGGCAATATAATATTATGAAGTCGCCTCACATTTATGAATATTGTAACATACCTTCTCGTTAATGGATTATCTATTTTGTGATGCACACAAAATGTTGTCCACAGAATATATACATAATTATGACAGAGAGAGAGAGAGAGAATTCTATTATTTACGGAAAAATGATTTTGCATACCATTACACGTTACATTACAGAATAAATATATACAGGGTGCTTCAACGTGCGTGGCCTATTCGATAGATACCTTTTCATATTTTATTTCTGAAAATTTTCAGTGAATGCTAACCTAACCTTACTACGACTTACAAATTTTTGTTGGTACTAAGTACTCACAAAGAATTGCATTGTCAAAATCATAATATTCATACCTACGATTACTGAACCGATGGAGTGATTGTTCACGCAAGATTTTAAGTACTATCTATGGCAATTTAACATTGGCATATCTAGTGATCTATTCATTTGTGATACATAAAAATAAAGACAAAAAGATTCTTGAGTATGGAACCCTTCTACTTCCTAGTCCTACTCGGACGTAGAACTAGTCCGAACACCAACCCAGATCCATCCGAAGACATGCACCAAGAGAGAACAGCATGAAAATTTCTCCTGTACACATGTCTTAGGGATTCCCGGTATGGACCCTACAGCTTTAAGTCCCAGTCGCACTGACAGATTCTCACAAAATAGTCCAGTGGCATACTACACACAAATATGACAAAAACTCTACGAAAATTCAGCCATAGAGCTCAGAGATACTTCTTCGGGTATTACAGGTATGGAACCCTATATACCTAGAAGGCCCAGTCATACTTACAGCCACTACCAGATCATTCTTATATTATTCTATATACATACATGGTAAAACGACCATCAAATTCCAGCCATAGAGTTAAGAAATATACATAGACATCTGAACACCTACACCACGCATAGCCACTTTCAGAGCGATCCAACATCTCAAGACCATTATTCTTCTGGTCCATAATGGTTCGTGTCCGCCCGATACGATTAACATATTTGCCAAACTTCTTATTTTTCATGGCAACTTCTGATTTATAAAGTAATAATCAAATACACTCAGACGTAATTAAAAGGTGGTCGTTGTAATAGTTACAATTGATTATTCAGACACACCTGCAGATTAAATTATGTACCAAATTTATATTTTACAACACGAAATAATTATTTTTCATTTGTGAAATAAGAGGATCATCAATCGATATCGATCGACTGAGTTAAGTGCGGCAACACAGGAATATATAATTTAGGCGTCCGTATGAATTCGTCGACTTTCGTCGCTAGTCGGAATATTGTCCATTCATAATTTGAGTGCTGCTACTACGTTTTACACATTTATACGCTTCAACACAGGTACACTGTTGCCAAAATTTCCTATAGGAAAATTTTGTCTCTTTCTTACACATGGAAAATACCAAAACAATTCTCTAACAATAACAGATCGTCTTTAGATACATGTTATGAATGAAATGCTTGGTCTAGGTGTTCAGATGTCTATGGAAATAAACAATAAGTAATAGACCAGGTATCTAACCCACCACATAGAGTCTCACGGGTAATAAAGTTGTTTTTCGATTGGGATACCTTGAATAGTATAATAAACCTAACCTACAAAAATTTAGGAAGGTAATGTAACAAGCGTCTATAATGGTAAAAAGGCTACTCACTGTGAATCATCCTGTATACAATATTTAACGATAAACATCATTGTCATTAGATATGAATATTATACAATATTTCGCATATTCATGCATAGATAGATGAGGGGTGAACGAACAAAATGAAATTACGCAACAAACGATTTAGCCATACCTATTTGATTTCGCTCTTTTTTTTTTCTTCGTTGGAGAGCATTATCAAATTAGTAGGTAGGTATATTAAATACCGTTATTTTCAGGTACAATTAGCTTTTATAATAACTAATAATTATTAATATTTTAATAATTACATTAGGTTGATGCAAATGGATGCGCTCCATTATCGTTTTTATACAATAATTTAAATTTCAATAATATGGAAATGTTCGTATTTGAAAACTATTCATAGAAAATATGTGCCTACCTACAGTTATCAGTGGTTTCAGTTGACAGTATTTCGAGGGGAGCTCTTTGGTCAGCTGTCAGCTGTACGATCTTGTTTTGTTCCAACATAACCTGAAAATCATAATTTTATCACGGCAATACGGCAAGTCTACTACAGTAGATTGCACCTTAGCAAAGTTTTATAGTCGTAAAAGTTGTAATGTAATGTTGATACGATCCATTACTAACATGTTGTGACCTATAAAAGAGTGAAAATATAGCACTCATTTCAAGGTTAAATCGTCTGCAGATAAGCTGATACTGATGACCATCTTTTGGGACACACAGTAGTCTAATCTACTGCGATTTCCTTGAAGATCATTGTTCTAAGAATAGTCAATACTATAACCTAAGATGCTGGAACACAAAGTAAAACCAATAAGAAGCCGTGGATTCTTCGCAAAAGGAGTCTTAATTCAGCTGACAAATGCCCGTTTTTGGCACACGGCACTGCAGACCTGCGATAAGTTTCAAGATTTTTCTTGTGACAATTTAATATCTCACTATTCCTAAATCTTCATGTTTTATTTTATTTAACGTTCGTTTAACGGTTCTATTTTTCTCAGCGACCAGGTATTGGATCTATAGCTACAATTTTAATGTTGAACAAAACTAAAAGTGTCTACACAATAATCAAGTTAGGTATTCATTGTCTCATTTTGTTATTCATGGTTTTCCACTTGCTGTAGAATTTGTCATCGTCGTTACGACCGACAAGATGACAAAACAATCCCCAATATATGTACCAAAGTTGAAAGAAAGTAAAGATAAAAATCCTAAAATAGATGATGAGTTGTGCCCGTGTATTATAATTATTATTATTATTATGGAAGCAAGTAATAAAAAACAAAGAGAAAGAAGAAAAACACAAGAAATAGTGTCTTTGTTATACGATTTTATCATTGAACATATTAACATACATGGTGAGTTTTTCGTGTGTCTACGGTCGATAATTCCGTTATTTTAGGAATAAATAAAAAAGTTTTTCACAAAAAATTTAGGCACTCTCATTTTCCATATTTTGAAATTAATTAGAAATGTACAATACACCCTATAATTTATATAAAATTTGGAATCTACTTGCCATTAAATTAATATAAACTTATACTGGGTTAAACTGAGAGTTCAAAAGATAGGAACGATTTTGTCAGACAGTTGCAATGATTTCAACTTCCTGTATATTACTTAAATGATAAAATGATCTACATTTTTTGCATGTGTTGATTATTTTTCCTTATGTTTTGTTGTAATAATGAGTTATTTTCACAGTATTGCGGAGGTTGTGTACAGGGAATGTCAAAACACAAATACAATATTTTCTCAACTTTTTTAAATGGAACACCCTGTATTTCATATCATAAACAAAAAAAATCCCGATGGCCTGTAGTCAGCGGAAAGGTAAATTTTTCAAAATTCATTGAATTGAAATTTGAACAACCGTTTCATTGGTATACCTACATGTTATTACACAAAATTGTCGTATTTGTCATAGCCTTGCGGTTAGAGGTTTTTGTTTTGGCTGTTGAATATAAAGCAGACAGGGTTCGAGTTCCACTTCAAGGCAGAATTTTTTTTTCGCCTATTTCTTTTCAATAAATATACTATATATTTTTTTTATCAGGGTCTATATTAAGATCTCCAGAAAATGTACAATTACATCAAATTTATATTGAGTGTTCATGTTTTATCAATATTTGTTATTTTTCTTTATTAATTTTTATTTTTTTACCTGTGTATTTTATGAAAAATTGCTTTGAACTAAAGTTGTAGGTACTGATTATGTCTATAACCTAAAATTATTTTTGACAATATTTACACTACGGCTCTTTTTTGATATTTTTTTTAAATGTTTGAACGGTCTCCATTTTGAAACTACTTACCCGATATTGCCCAATAACGAACTCGACCGAGATATTTGAGAGATTGATTTTTGTAGCAAATTTGAACTTGATACCTTCAAAACTGCGACCTCTATCGTGTTAACAAATTTCGTAATATCCCATATATATATATATATATATATATATATATATATAAACTTTTGAACCCAATGTTTTTTTGGACTAACTTATAGACACATAACAATATGCCGTTGAAATTTTTTCGAAATTCAAAAGTGTGAACGATCGCAATAGGTACATTTCTATAAGAAATTTACCTAAAAAAAGTCTTATCAGTTTTAATTTTTATCAATATTCCCTATACCTAAAATGAATAGTTTCGGAGATATATATAAGATATAATATATATAAGAAGAGTAGATTCCAAATTGTATATAAAATATAGGGTGTTCCATTTAAAAAACATAAGAAAGATCTGTCACCATGTTGTAGGACATCATGTACATTTCTAATTAATTTCCAAATATGGAAATTGAGAGTGTCTACATGTTCTTGTGAAAAACTTTTATCATGTATTCCTGTAATACCGTTGTTATCTATCGAATGTGGACACACAATAAAAACTCACCCCGTATAACATGTTGTTTTCTCGTTTATTCCTAGCAAAAAAAAACTTTCTCGTAACAATTTATAATATGAAATCTACTAAATGTTTCTGTGTAGTATGTGTGTACGGAGTGTTTTAGATATTGGTGACAATAACTAAAAAATAATAGTGATAATTTGTTGTTGGTGAGATTTTATTAAAGAAAAAGCTTACCTTATTTTTATTTTTTATTTTTATTTTTAATTTTTCATAGAAATTATCATCGAACATATGCTTCAAAATAAATATTTCTATTAATGATGTAAGATGGTTCCATATTAATTTTCTAAAATTATTAATATGCTTTATTAGGTAAATCTCGATCAGAAAAACCATAAGACTCGCTTGAAAAGATTTCCTATTTAGAATTTCGTTTGGTCCGTTGTCTTAGAATGATGTCCTATATTTTGTACGTAGGTAGCTATATTTTTCTAATTATTTGACTCAGTAAATTTAACAGTTCCGAAATACGTCTCACATGATGCATTTTCTATCATTTATATTTGCCCCCTAAATTCCTATAGTATATTTCATTGGGAGTCCAGAAAATAGGCTTTTCCCGTGCTCGCGTTACAAATTCCCGGGAAAGGCAAGTCATGTAAGCGCGGGAAAAGCATTTATGGACGTGTAATGATCATTATACCTATCTGAAAACAAAAAATATAACTATTGTTTTTTTTTGAAACCTTTATTTTTAACCAACATCGAATCCGAAATCAAATCTAAGTTACTACCTAATGTTTAACTACAAACCACGAATCTACAATCTTATAATATATTATTAAATGAAATTAATATTTATACTACAATTTGTATTACTGTAAATATGCAATCCTTTAGAAGCCAAACAACTCTTTATCATTGAAAATCGACTCCATAATGTTGAAGCTTTCATCGATTTGGCTTTTTCGGACAAATAAACGAGAAGAATTTCATCACTTACTGTGCTCATTTTCTTCTGCTGGTGCCAATTGCAAAAAAGACTGTACTCATTTTCATATCTCTGACAAGATTTCTTTGGCAGCAATTCCGCACTTATTTTTGCCGCGTTAAGACACATTTCTTCTTCTGGAGATATCATCTTAAATATATTTCTAATAAATCGACAATCTGAGAGCTGCCACAATAGCGTCGTCTGAAGTTGCTAAGGAATTGTGAAGGATTAAACATACGCATACAGTGCCATGAGTCATGACCGCAAAGAAGAAAGCCCATTTTCCAGGCGTCAAATAATCGTGAAAACATTATGTTTTCAGAGAGGTATAATGAAAATTTGTTGACATACAATATACTTCCATGTTCGGAACATCGAATAAGTTCTTCGTCCAGAGAAAATTGGCTGTCTTATTTTCACAAAAAGGGTGATCTTTTAAGGGATCTTATCAGATGTGAGTACCCTAAAAATGGTTGTTTCCTGTTGTTAGTCCATTAATCAATTGATATTTCATTGTTGGATAGAATAATTAATGAATAATTGTGTTTCTTGGAATAATTAATTTCTCACCGACGACGATATATTATACACTTAATTTATATATTAATTAGCAATTATTTGAAAACACTTTGGCATATTGCGCACACTGAATGGAAAAATTAGATAAAATTATTATAACTATCTATATAATATGGAGAAAAACATTTTTGCCAGAGTATCCAAAATTCTCTTGCGTACACACCTACTTATTACTAACAAATTAAAGAGGAAGAAAAAGAAAAATTGAAACTGTGAATATTAAGGTAAGCAACAAGCCCTACTACAGCGTTGTGATTTTGATTGACGATTTGTCCAGTTTTTCACAGACCAATGTTTTGATTTTTCATTTAAGTAATAAGAAAAGAAAAATCATTATTCGCTGTAGATATTAACTGAATTTTGTATAAAGATAACTAAGAACAAAAATATAACGATGATGTTTAATTATTAAAAAAAAAACAAAACAAGTGTTCTTGTCACTGTTCTATAATCTATGATTTTGTATTTTTCTGTTTGGGTAGTTAAATGTTATAATAATTGTAAATTATTGGTGGTTTTGTTTTCACCTCCTAAGTTTCAACGGATCATATTTTATAGAAGAGTGTGAAGAACACAAACAAATATACCATTTTGTAAAAAGTCCTGAATTTGTATTCACGCATGAATGAGATAACTGCATTTTTTATATAAATTTTTATTCTTTTTATCCCAAAATACAAATGATTATTGTGTTTTTTAAATATTAAAAATATTTCTTTAATTTTGAAAAAAAGGAAGAAATCAGTTTAATTTTATTGCAAAATGCAGTTGTACAAGAAAAAGGATATATGTATGAATGTTGTGTAAATACACTAGATTAAATATGTTAAATAATAAATTATTAAAACAGATGACGTTATTATACTTATTGTAACCATCCAAAAAGTTAAATCAACAAAACTGATTCTTAAATTGCAAAGTAAGGGATATATTTCATTTTATTCCGGGTGTCCCACTAAAGCTAAAAGAAATTCAGCTAAAACATTTTCAACTTTCTTAAATGGCCGCTAGGTGGCGTAGTTACTATGGTATAAATTATAATTCATTTTTATTAAGTCTTGTTTGAAAGATAGCTCCACGCTTATTTCAAAAATAATGTCGGATGTGTTCGGAAGTTCACAACTTTACTCCGAGAGGGCGCTGATAAGCCAATATTCAGTTTTTAATTTTTTTTTTGTAAAAAAATTAAATGACACGATACATATTTTTATTATTGATATCAAAAGTCACATAAATAGCTACATTTTGGCGAAAACCGCAACTCAATATCTTTACTCGTTTTTGAGTTATTTTTAAATGATATTTTTGTTTTATTAAGAAAGTAATAATCATTATCACTACCTTTTAAATATATCAGTTACTTATTGCTTATTCAGTAAGTGTGCACAAAAAATAATATTATAGCTTATAACTATTCCTTTAGGTACTTTATCCATAATATCCCTAAAAAATTGATAGCTGCGCAATTTCACAGTGCCGATAGACCATTGGATTATTTTTATTAGTTCTTAAGTTAGCGTAAAATTAATTGTTGATAAAAAAATAATTGGGGCCATATAAACAAATGGTTTTTTGATCGAAGAAAAAAACTAATTGTCTATTTAAGCAATATTAGTGGATTAATAACAATGTAAAAAAATTCCGATGGCTTATAGTCAGTGGAAAGGTAAATTTTTCAAAATTCATTGAATTGAAATTTGAACAACCTTTTCATTGGTATACCTACATGTTATTACATAAAACTGTAATATGTGTCATAGCCTTGCGGTTAGAGGTTTTTGTTTTGGCTGTTGAATATACAGCAGACAGGGTTCGCGTTCCACTTCAAGGCAGAATTTTTTTTCGCCTATTTCTTTTCAATAAATATACTATATATTTTTTTAATTAGGGTCTATATTAATATCTCCAGGAAATGTACAATTACATCAAATTTATATTGAGTGTTCATGATTTATCAATATTTCTTATTTTTTCTTTATTAATTTTAATTTTTTTATCTGTGCATTTTATGGCAAATTGCTTCGAACAAAAGTTGTAGGTACTGATTATATCTATAACCTGAAATTATTTTTGATGATATTTACACTACGGCTCTTTTTTGATAATTTTTTTAAATGTTTGAACGGTCGCCAGTTTGAAACTACTTACCCGATATTGCCCAATTACGAACTCGGCCGAGATATTTGAGAGATTTATTTTTGTAGCAAATTTAATTTTTCTACAAAAAATGATGAAAACTGAATATTGGTTAATCAGCGCCCTCTAGGTGTAAAATTGTGAATTTGCGAACACATCCGACATTATTTGAAATAAGCGTCAAATTATCTTTCAAACAAGACTAAACTCGTTAAATTTGGATAACGTGTCTAGGAGATTAAAGCGGTTTAAGAAAGTACTGTTTCCCAGCTCCCCCACCCTTATAATCAAAAATACGGAAAAAGTATGGTGACCAAAATTACGCAGAATTTTATGAACTATCCATTTCCGGTACTTAAACAATACATTAATATATCGATTTTTTTAGATAAAAATAACTTTGTTCCATGGTGATTGTGCCACCTAGTGACCATTTTAGGAACTTGAAAATATTTTAGCTGAATTTCTTTTAGCCGATTTACTTTAGACTTTTTTCTCCCGAAGTCGTAGGGTTAACGGTTTCCCTATTATCCTACCTCGCTGACCTTAGTGGGACACCCGGTATATATATTTTTAAACACCTACCTTGGAAAGTTCAATTCTTATGTTGAAACAACATGATAACTTCACACATTACCACACTAGTAGGTAAGTAATAAGTAGCAACTTATTTCGAACTATGAGAGATTTCATCGCAATAGTGCGGAAAGTAAATGACTTTACGCATGCTCTCACTCATGTTTCAGTCCGACAGAAGGTTTGCGTTATTACTTTTTCTGAAATCAATCTTTTAAACCAAATTCAAAAATGAACGTGTCATACAAGTCGGGGTCACGATGGCTTAGTGGGTTAAATGGAAATGTGTTCCTAGCTTGCGAAAGCACATCGTGGGCACGAGTTCGAGCACAGGTGGTTCGAGTCCCGCTAGAGTCTAGAGTTGGAGGCAGTGTTTTCTCTAGTCTAGAGCCATGGCACAGCTTAAAGAACTATATTATAATCTGGTTAGAGCGCTGTATAGATGACTAGGTCGCGTTCATCAGAACGAAGCGCTCTTAGAGCGATCAACAATTTTCTGCTGAATGTCATGTTTTGTCCACTGATCGGATAGAGCGCTGGATGAGCGGTCGCCATTTTTTCGAGCGGAATTAAATCCCGCTACGCTACGATCAATCGCTGCATCATTTGTCATTTCTGTCAAAATTCAAACAGTTATGTTCTATTCTGTTATTATACCGGTTTGATTCATAAAGTAATAATAAATAGTTAGGATACAATGGAATAGTTTCAAAAAACTATTTATTTCTATTGTGCGGCAACCGTTCCCGTCCTTGCCAAACCTCATGAGTTTCTATGGGCTGTAAGAGTTCCACAGCTCTATTCATTAATCCACCGATATCTAAACCGTCGTCTTCCGCAATTGCCAATGCAGCTGGAATAAGATCCATCTCAATAACATATGGAAATGGCAGAACAGCTTTCACGTTTCAGTATCCTTTATTTGGGTCTGTTTAGGGCCTATGTTCTCACCAGAAAGCTCAAACTCGACATAATTGTAGCACCTAACCTCCTTCATCTGCGATTGTAGCATGCGCGCATGCGCAAGAATTAATCGCATTTGAATGTCAAAACGTACGTTCAGCAGAATAATTATCTGATGGAGCGCTTGTAAAAATCGCTACCTCATCAAATTGTTCTGATGAATGCGACGTATTATTGCCGCCCGCCATTGTGTGTCCTGACTGTCACGTCAAAGGTATAGGTTATACACGTAAAGATACGTAAACAAGCGCTGCTCTACCTATACCACTGACGTGACAATCAGGACACACAAATGCGGGCGGCAATAATACTCACGAGTAATGGGGGTGGTCCACTTTTCGGGGCATGGCGCAAAAATATTATCTACAACAATATTCTATAAAATATATAACACAATAAGTTGTCTCCAAAACACCCGTGCCAAGTTAACACAAAACCGTATCTGTAAAAAATATCAATAAACAGTTTTGTAAAAAAATTCTCCTAACCTATTGTAACACCATCCGTTGTAAAAGACACGAAAAAAGATATCTCAACAATTTTATTTAAGAAAAAAATAGTGAAAACCATAAAAAAGAAGAAAATTTACCAAAACTAAGATAAAATAAGAGCCAATGTTTTGTATCAAGAATTAAAATTATTTGTTCAAATTTTTAGAATAATAAGAGTTATAAAAAAATTCTGTTACAATATTTGAAGAATATAATTAATTTTCCCGTTTCCATCTCTGGAGTTAATTCAATTGAAAAATACTTAGATTAAAAAGTCGAAACATTTTCATGTTATACCGAAAACTTTGTACCACTGGAATGGATTTTTATTATTTATGATGGAATAAATGATTTTTTCAACACGAATCATTAATAAATGACAGAGCCTAAAACCCAAAAAACTCCCAATGAAATCAATTCATAATTATATACAGTGTCAGGGAAAATGTGGTTGAAGGTTGAAGCTATCCAGATTTATATTTTCAAAGTCTCTATCAAAATTTAGGCATTAGGGTGTAAACCTCAGCCCGCCCCTGGTAAACTAAAAGAGCTAAATATATTTCAAGGACACTATTTTATGAGGTCCTTATTAGTGTCCATCAAATTGGATTTTTATTGAATTATATTAAGTACTTTAAAAGATATTCAAGAAAAAACAATTTCCAGCGGCGTTGGCGTAAGGTGAAACTTTATGGGAACTTGTCAACTTATTTTTTCATGTTCTATCTGGATTCGAGAGATTTCCCAAATTTTCATGTATAAACTAAATGTACCTATTTGCGATTTTATGATATGAAGTAAAACATGCCTGAAGTGCAATTGTTGATATCCCACCCTTGACGTCAGACAATATATAAACTGAAAACAAAATTCAGGAATCTACTTTCGATTGTAGTGAGGGATATTCAGAAAGAGAGATTAAAAACTTTGTACTTTGAATTTTATTGAATAATTTGTAATTTAAACATGTTATTTAAAATGTTTTATATAATTACAATAATTAAAATCAACATAAATTAACCAGATAAATGAAATTAAAATAGGTACCTACATTATTTTCGAGATTGGTATTATTCAAAATTCACATTTTTCGTTTTCAATTTAATGCTCTAAAATATAAATAATAAAACGTAAAAAAATGACAACTGTGTTACATGGTAAATACATAATGTAAACTACCTACTATGTTTTTTATGTTGTATTTAATTACTATTATTATTTTCAATCACTTCTTTTTTTCAGACTTCGAGATGAGTTAATATATCTATGATACAGAGGAAGATTATTTTTGATAATAATATTTTAATACTGATGCTACAAAAAACTACTTATTCTTAAATCGATCGTTAATAAAAATATTATTATTTATAAATACCACACTGGTGATGTAAAATACTTAACATCTAATATTATTATACATAATAATTAAATATTTAAATCACGCTAGATTGGCACAAGTAAGGAAGCAAAGTAAAAATAGGTAACATAGTTTTCTTTTCTTTTTGAGTAATAAGTATATTTTGTAAAAATAGTCTTGAGTGAAACGTCAGATCTAAAAAAATGTCTTATATTATTAGTCCAAATGAAACTCACTATAGTCAAATAGGAATTGGATGTCAACATTGGATGTGTTTAGATGAGATTGTAATATGCTTTTAAAGGATCCAAAGTGAAGTTCAGCAATATTAGGTATAGAGATATTAAAATATTTCTTAAGAAAATGTTATTAGTTCAGGTTTGTGCAATGTCTTCAATGTTGCTCAATGGAATAGTTTTGTTAATGAAAGAGGCAAGGGATGTTTCAATTGATATTCTACAATTTCAGATGAATCAAGTAAGGAGACATGATCTCAGATATCATGGTATAGGTAGATACTGTTGGTGATATATTTTTTAGCAAACTCAATATACATTTAACAACAGGTGACCAGATTATGTAAATATAAGAAAATAATATAGGTATAGGTACTAGAATCACAAGAAATATAACCTCAAATATCCAAGAATAAAACCAAATACGATGGAAAACTCATCTGACGTTCAAAGATTTTGCTCATTAACCGACAAATCTTTATTTTGAGCTTGGTGGCCAACGAAAATTTTCTTTTTTAAACTATATTTCCCAAACATTTATTATCCTTTTTATAAATCAAAATTTCAACCAGTTCTTGAAAAAAGAAAAAAAAAACAAAATGAGCTCTAGACAGAAGAACCTGCATAAAATAAATTTAATAATAAATATTAAGCATTAATAAGTAGGAAACAGCTAACTAATCACTAAAACTTTGAGCAATTAAAGTTAATTTTTGGCACAATCACAAAAGGTGAACATGTAAATATACCAGCGAGACTTTAAGACAAATTAAATCAACTTATTACCAAGTTTTTCCATTCTATAAGAAATTCTTAAAACATATAGGGTATAGGTAGGAGAGAATATTCTCATCGTTATGTTGGCACAAATTATTAGGCTGTTCCATATACTAAGAAAATATAAAGCTGCCCATCTACGCAATCTCTATTTGTACAATATAATGGATTTGAAAATATCGTCACTGGTATAATATATCACTACTTAGTAACTAAATTGATAACACAGACATTTAAATGAGTAGATAATAGTAGTAATAATGGCTGAACAATGAACATCAAAATGTCTTTTATCTCAATCCTCGGTTTCAAAATTGAGCACTTACACCTAGGTATATTTAATAGTATAATGTATAATATTATTTTAAATATACTAT
This sequence comes from Crioceris asparagi, assembly GCA_958507055.1. Lineage (NCBI taxonomy): Eukaryota > Metazoa > Arthropoda > Insecta > Coleoptera > Chrysomelidae > Crioceris > Crioceris asparagi. The sequence continues at coordinate 81,271,723 of OY293829.1, forward strand.
ATTTACAAGAGTTTTTTTTCAACCTTCCAATATGGACAGAAACACATTATGAAAATATCTACATCTATTTTATGACTTAGATATAAATTATTCCCATTTTTTTTTTCATTTATGTAGTTATATAACCTATGGGTATCATGCAATTCCATAATTTGAGAATAAAAAACAACCAAAGTGAGCAGAATATTTTATCTTTTTTTTTGGTTTAGAGAAGGGCTAAAAATGTATTATTCTTTCTTATTATAATTAAATATACAAATACAATCGTTGCTTTTTGGCGGCAAAATCTATATTCTAATCTGAAAATCAGTTTTAAAATTTGGCACCATTATGAATAACTTACAGAATAAAGTTGCGTTATACGTCGGGGAAGAACTACTATAATATGGAAGATTGGTAATTTATTTTGGGTAAGTAATAATTATCATTTGGACTGACCAAGTTGGGAGCAGTTACAGTTACATCAAACGTATTATATTGATAGAAAATTAGGTTAGGCTACATTATCTGCTTTTGTGTGTTTATTCAAAAATAATTTGTTTTCTGACACTATTATTTTTAATTTGATATTTTCTGATACATCCGACAATATATATATATATATATATATATATATATATATATATATATATATATATATATATATATATATATATATATATATATATAGAACAAGCTAAGCAATTGAATTATGGTTTTTTTCAAATGACAACCCCCCTTCCATATTCGGTACACTTTTGATTGGTCACTAAATTGTCGATGATATAATGCATCCAGGTTTCTAAGATTTATATATCTGTCAAAGTTTTTGACATATGTCAATGTTTGTGTCAAAAAAGCTCCGAGCATAGACCCACAAAACAATCCATAACTTCAGAAGCATTCCCAAGATATAAACCAACTTCATTTTAGTCCATTCTTGTACCTAATTTATATAAATGAAGTAAGCGTCGTTGTTCCTTCACAAACTACAATTAAATGAAGACAAAATACTAATGGCAATAACTCAACTTTTTTAACTGTAACACCCTGTATTATATTTTTATGGGCGTTCTAGGTATGTGGGGTCTGCTTTGAGATTTTTTGCAAAATAAGAATTGTTGTTGGTTTGTTCGGAAATAAAAAATACTGTAGGCAAATCTGAAAATATACCAAAAATATAAGGAATGTGCCTTATTGTGGGCCCTATCGTTTAAACTAAACAGAATATTAAATCGACAAAACGAAAATATAGTCATTATATAAAATGACTGCCATATTCAATACTTTTCCCAATTTGGTCAGACTTCAATCAAAAATATATCTCCAAAATAAAACACACAGCGCTTATATCAAAAAATTTTGGCCATTACGTTTCAAGAGAATAGGTACTTATTCCAAAAAATGCTGTCATTATAAAAGGTTTCGATTAAATCAACTATGGACTGTAGAAGAGGACTGCAATCTTCAATGGGCAAATGTGCTGAAAAGAGGGTACCAAAATTGTGGATTAACAAGGGTTCCTAAAAGATCCGCATAGCGCTGATTGTTGATAGTGTACTAGAACAACGAAAAGAATAAATGGTACAGTTCAGCAAATTGGATACATGTCTATGGTATTTACAATAGATTTTATAGTGTTCTCTGGATGTTATGTATGTTTTATCACAGTATAAAGAATATTTATTTATACTTTGGTTTTATGTTTCTATGCTTGAGAGAGGAGTGATTATTAATTTGTTTACTTAGCACTCCTCTATCGAATGAAAAAAGTATATCCAAGCCGGTTTAAACTAGACTCTAAGATTTCACTCCTCCTATACCCTCCATAAAATCAATAATCAAATATGCTTACAACTGATCACAATTTTGGCAAATTTTGCCCAACAGATGGCTTCTTGTCATTGGTACCTTGTCAGCTATAGTTGACAGCGAATGATTTCTCGGATACGGCATAAATAAAAAAGATGAGATAAAACCCATGCTTGTAATTTAGCATCATTTGTCTCCTATACGTTAAGAGAGAAACAGAATGGTACCGTATGTAGTTGCAGAATCAGTGTATCTAAAAGAGATAGCTATTGACTTAACTAACGCTATCAACCGCCTATGCCATGGAATTATTCATTCAATTTTAGCGTTGGTAAGAGAAAGTCACTATGTTGTATTGTAAATTTCCTATCACAGAAGGTACCAAAGACAGTAGAATCCTCTGAGATTCTCATTGTTACCTTCGTCATCTCCCCATTAAATCAGAATATCACACATTACAACTACCCAGCTTTTCTTGTTTACACATCAAAAACAAAATGTGCTTTGGCACTGATGACCAATAACAATCTCAAGCAGTGTTCATGATTGAGGTGTTACGCCTACTGTAGCCTCTTCGACTTACAGCGGCACCTTGAGCCTCGCACTCCTTCCTAACCCTATCGATGATATCGGCCACGAGCTTCTCCTCTTTGACTCGTTGCTCCTCCCAATCGGTGGACTTGTCCAGCAACTTTTTCTTGCTGCCACTACCACTACTGGTGCAACTAATGGTATTAGTTGTCGGTAAGGATGAGGATGAGGTTGTAGTTGCTGTCACTGCCACTGACGTTGTTTCAACAACTTCCTCCTTGACCACTACACTGCTAAAGTTGTCATCTTGCACTGCTGTCGAAGTGGTGGTTTCTGTTGATGTTTCATCACCATGCCTTGTAGCAATGTGACCCATGTAGCCTTTGCGACTCTTGAAGAACACATTGCAATGTATGCACTTGAATAGCGGCGCAGGATTGACTAGTTGATTGACGTGCAACTTGTACTTGTGACGGTACCAGTGTGTCCTCGATGCCAACACCTCGCCGCACAATTTGCAAACCACGCTGCCATCATGTCGTGTCAGGTATTCTAGTAGTTCGTTCTTTTTCTTCTCGTAGCTATCGCTGTCAGATTTGGTGCTCACGTTCTCCTCGTCAGTCAAAAAATGGACGCCAGTTGTCGCCTCTGGTTCAATTTTCTCGTAAATTTCTTCGATTTCAATGCTATGGTTGTTGTGTGTGTCTTGCAGCATTAAACTTCGTGCTGCGGCTTGGGTTGAGATGATTACAGATTCCTGTTTTATCATCGGTGTGGTGAGTAGCTCAACTGTTATGGCGGATGGGAGATTGGTGTGGTTTTGGTTGTTTTCTTCCTGGTATTCGTAGTATTCCTCTAGAAACAATAATAAAAGAGGTTTATAATTAAAGCAAAAATGTCAGGATTATTTTTTGACCGGCGAACCAAACGCAAGACGTATACAATTCGACTGTGTATTTTGTTTTTTAAATAATAAACCTGCTCCGTCTTTCATGATTCTTATTTCCTTTGAAAGAGGACAATTGGGAATTGGTCTCATTGAAAAAGAAATCGACATTCAACATGTCGTTCTTTCTCAAAGACGTCTCCCAAAGAAGGTGGAGGAGGCAATATTTTTCGAAAATCGATAATTTGAGACGGCCAAATTGAAGAAGAGATTATAACAGGGTCGTCCGAATTATAATGGAGAAACTTCAACAGATAAAAATAATTAAAAAGTTCATATAAACTTATCTTCAAAAACGCTTCGTTTTGGAAATATGAGGCGTTAAAAGATTGCGAAAAAATTGTTTTTTCTTATTTTTGAAGAAACAATTCTAGATTTTGCTTTCAAACTTACTAGGTGTTATTGCCACTTAAAAACAAATTTATAGCATTATAAACACTTGTTTTTGTTTTGCCAGTGGCGTTCGTGAGACCATTTTAATTAATAAAAAGTTGTATCCCAATGGTTTATCACAATTTTAGATATTCTGATCAATTCTAAACAAAAATGTCTCTTTAGTATTTTCGCTAAAACGAACGAGGTTAGCAAATTAAATTGAGATAATTAGCGCTATTTCAAAACATTTTTATTTACATCACATTTGCAAACCTAAGATAGGTGCACATGCAAACATTTTTTTTTTTCGAAAACGGTTCGTTTTAGCGAGAAGACTAAAGAGACCATTTTTGTTTAGAATTGCTCTGAATATCTAAATTTGTTAACAAAATTGCGATAAACCATTGTCGTAAGACTTTTTTTATTTAAAATAATTAAAATGGTCTCACGAACGCCACTGGGAAAACAAAAACAAGTGTTTATCATGCTATAAATTTGTTTTTAAGTGGCAATAATACCTACTAAGTTTGAAAGCTAAATCTAGAAGAGTTTCTTTAAAAATAAGAAAAAACGATTTTTTTCGCAATATTTCAACACCCCGTATTTACAAAACGAAGCGTTTTTGGAGATAAGTTTATATAATTTTATTTGCTGAATACGCTGTTAAAGTTTCTCCATTATAATTCTGACCACCCTGAATGTAACATTTAAATAGGACTTTTCCCCGAAAAAATACTTTTTCCGAGTCACAGCAGTGGGAATGTATGGAATATGTGTATTTCAAGGATATTTTGAAATCTCTGAATAAGTGAACGTTCATTGGTTTTGATAAGTAATGTTACTCTCACAAGTGTGAAATAAACATTTTTTACAAAAAAAACTGACTTTATGAATTGTTGCACTGAAAAATACAAAATAATATTAATTTCATTGGTTCTGCTACTTTTGAAGTTGGTACCAAAAGCTTTAAATCTAACCACAACTTCAAATTTAAGAGTAGCAATAGAATTAATGTTATTTTATATTTTCCAGTGTACCGGGTTGAGAATCTCTTCTGAAAAGCACTTATTTAGTCTACAAAAATGTAAACTTAATGTATTAGGACAATAAATAGAAAACAACGTGTTGATGTAACTTTTAGTGTTTTACAATATAAGTTACAATTAAAAAAAAACAACTACAACAAACTTATTATTAGAGGTAGATTTATTAATAAAGAAAAGTACATTAAACAAACAAGTATTATATATATCTTAGCATATATTTTTTGAAAACGGAAATATATATATTACATATATTGTTTATTTATAATACAACGCACCAAGGTGTCATTAAAAATATATAACGAAAAAAAATAATAAACATGGAACGAATAAAATTATTTGCAGACATATCATAATATATATTTATATGTATAACTAAAGTAATATTATTTAAAGCATTAGAGACGTTATTATATTTTTTTGTTTGTCTAAGAACATTTTTCCAAAAATCAACCATATTAAAATTTCCAAATCACATATTTATTCAAAAAAGATAATTCCATCTTGTGCGCCTCTGGTTAAATAAAAAAAATTAAAAACGATCCACTTAAACATAATTTTCATCAAAATAAAAAACAACTTCTATAGATTCGTACAAGAAATGGATAAATGTATAAAAACAATAAAAAAACTTTGTCTCTTAATTTGTTTCTACAAAAACACAGAAAAAAAATAATATTGCACATGATTATTTACTAATTGTTGAGAATCACATTTAAGACGTTACCTTGACGAAAAGTTACTTTTCAGTTTCGAAAAAAAAAACAAATATAATCAACATTTATTAAACAATCACTCAAAGTAATCGGATTGTATCGAGAAATTGTGTATAAAAATTTTCGGTTCTATAATAACAATTAGCAAATTCTCAATTTGCTAAAAAATTAAAGTGAATTAAAAAAAACGATCTAAACTCTTTACTCTTTTGTCTTAAATCTACAATAAACGTTAGTAAAAATAAATTTCTATTTGTTAATTGCACTTAGTGTTAACGCGCTATATTTATATATAATATTCTTTCTTACTCTTAAAGATCGCGACCATATTATAAGTATACAAAGTGTTTGTAAAAAGGCTTGTACAGAATCCCATTACATTCTCATAAAATCAAAAATACAAAATTATTCATAATTTTATACTGTAACCCCCTTTTTCTCCATGGGCGTAGACATTTGAAAAATGCAATAATTACTATTAAAACCCTATTTGAATATTTTCACCGTATAGAATCCAAAATGGTGAATTTACCTGAATCGGAACCTTATAAAGATCTTAAAAATGGAGGATAGGATTATGTAGAGACCTGCTGCCAGACACCCTGTAAAACTTTTTTCGAACCGAGGTCGCGAGCTTACATGGAAGAACGTTGACCATATATTGAAGTAGAAAAAAAAACTGGCCTTGGCCTAACAAACGTTAAACAAAAAATAAAAACAAAACTATCACACAGTGATTCATCTACCTATATACTATTGCTTCATATTAGGATATAATGTATTTTATATATACATAATATACCTAACTATTATTTTGTACGTATGTTACAAGGCAAATATTATATTCATAATATGTCTTTGTAGCAGATATTCTCCATTATTAAAAATAAAATGTTTTATTTCTAATTAAAAATAATACCAAACATAATTATCAATTATTTAAATAATATGATTAATTGTCATAATTTCAATTTTATCGATTTAAAATCATCAATTATATCCATAAAATATCTGCTACTTATGTAATCGTGAAAGAAATGATATTTCAGATTTTTTTATGATTTAAAGCAAATTAAAAAAACGAGTGATAAATAAAAAAAAATGTGACCAATAGGGTGGATTCCTGAATTATCAAGACACTGTTGAAGAAGACTTTTGAAGTTTATATAAATGTCTCAAATTTCTTTCACATAGGATGCAGGTTGTTTTGAAGTTTTATTGAAAAACAAATTTTGAAAAGTTAGATTTTAGTTAAGTATATTTCAGCGGGGCAACCTATTGAAATTCGCAAAATAAAATAGTACACAAAACACTTGATTTTTCCGCACTTTAAAATTACAACAATGAAAACCAATCTGAATTCACGTTATCAGTGATATTCGTTTACGTAAATTCACCTTATATTTGTACGTAGAAACAATGCAAAATGCAGAAGACAAAAATACATTTTTTTATCCCAGAGAATCTGCAAAACAGTGGACCTTTTTTCAACTTAAAAATCTTGTACCTTTAAAATAAAATGACTCAACATTCAGGACACCCAGTAAAAAAAATATATTTTATCAAATAATCAATCGAGATAAAGTAACGTGAAATTGCGAGACTTTCTAAAGTCTTATTTGGAAAATAAAAAAAAATCAACAATTTTTTTGGAGCACTGTTTTTTAGATAGAAACAAATCTATGTTATAATTATATACGAAATTATCAAATGAACCTAACATTATTATTTATATTGAATTAAAATTATTCAACAGAATAATATTAGCTTAGAACGAGAAAATCAAAATAAATTAGTTTCAGAGTGGCATCTGGATACTGATAACCAACCCCCGTGCGTTCACCCATAATATTTTCAGCCGAGTAAAAAGTTATTATTTTATTTTGCAATCGTGAATCGAATAGAACATAATTATTTGATTTTTTAATTTAATGAAATTAAATTTAGTGTTAATAATTATTTAGAGATCGCGCCCATTGTTTTTTCTGGAGGTAGTTTAGAAAATTTGTTTTTATTTAAGCCTATTATTGTTTTTCAATGTCCCAACACCTATACGCTAAATATTTGCAGAAAAACATTCAACTAACACGGATATATTTATAATATATTTAATATAATTTGTGCGTTTGCGGCTTTATTTTATATATTATATATAAAATATATATATTTATTAAAGATTATTATTTATTGTCTACTTTGTGCAGTCATTATTTTTTAAATAAAAAAAAATGAAATATGAACATTAATATTCTACAACTACATGAACGTTTCTATTATATTTAATAGAGTTAAACAAGATTATAATGCAAAAACAACTAAATCTAAAAAAAGAATATTTGCAAGACCCCTACTAGATCTATCCAAACCGAAATGATAATAATATATTATATTATATATATATAAAAAAAATCAAAAGTAAAATAGACTTTTTGTAAACATAACACTAGTACGTTATAGTTATATATATATATATGCATAATTTTAGATTTAAAAACTGCTTAGCAGTTTGTAAAAATCTTTGTATTATTTTTTCTATATACTAAAGTAAGACCTTTTAGGTTTTATTATTCTTATTTTTAACCGCTATTAAGGGTTAATCACAAAGTTTTGTCATTTTGCATTTGTCAAAAATTACTTTGGAACTACAGGGAAGTGCAATTTTCTCACAAAAAAATGTTCGGGATTATACATATACAGGTTGTTTCAAATTCGACTCTCACCGATGAGATCTCGAAAATTATAGGGAATACAAAGATGGTTAAATTGGGGCAAAATTGCGCATGTATGTGCTCAACAAAACGCCGTTTAAAAAATTCGAAAATTTCGAGTAGTTCCAAAGATATCCGGAAAAAAGCGAATTTTCGGGAAATTATTTTTATTTTTTCCTGGCGTTATTTCTTAATGAATTTCTAAATAAATAGCACATTTACATTGCCCCTTTTTTTCACTCTTTCCAATGGTGTTAATAGTTTTGTAACCTGACGTTTCTTCTAAGTGTAACTATCGTGAACTTTTTTTTTCTTATGGGACCCATATTGGCATTCCACAAATTTGAATAGCCCTTTTTATTGCCTTTTTTGATGCATCCAGGCCTTGTCGTAAAAATCCAAGAAATTAAATAAATTACTTTTATAAAGTTTCTTCCAATCAGTGACACGTAAATGACATTCTGTATTATTTATTTAGAAATTCATTAAGAAATAAAACCAGGAAAAAAGTGAAATGATTTCCCGAAAATTCAGTTTTCTCCGGATATCTCCGGAACTACTCGAAATTTTAAATTTTTCTAAAAGGCGTATTGTTGAGCACATAAATGCGCAACTTTGCCCCAATTTAACCATCTTCATATTCCCTATAGTTTCCGAGATCCCAATGGTGAGAGTCGAATTTGAAACAGCCTGTATTTTATTCCAATTTCCGTGACTGACATAAGTATGTGATATTTTTTTTAAAACTCTTTGTTATCAAATAAACTATATAAATATGTATAACAGCTGAATTTTGAATCGAGGTCTGACCTCTGGAAAGTGTAAATTTCTCAACAAATGCATAACCATACCTCCTACCTACCATTGCTGACTTATCAGTTATCAAAACCTAATAAAATTGTACTTTTAGCTTTTTTTCACACGAGAAGCTTTTTCTCATCCAAAAATTGTCTCTTTGCACCAAGTACGAAATCAATTCATTCCTGATGCCCTCAAGCATCGCTAAAACAAAAAAACTGTGTTTTTTTTAATTTCTCCTCCTGTTTTTACATAGTGGGGAAGAAACCCATTGGCGGGAAAACTACATCCTTGGGCATGAAACAATCGTGCACCGTTTTCATGTGATTTTTCATCTTGTCCGGCCGTGAAAACTCCTTCTGACACACCGGACATGGGAATACTTTTCTTTGGTGACCCTCATGGTACAAGAAGGCGTGCCGCTGGAAGCTGTATTTATTTTTGAATGTCTTTTGTACATCCACCTTTGCACACTCGGTACACTGGTAGACACCTTCATTGATCGAAGCGTACCGGAACAAGTTCAAACCCCTGACGGACATTTCAGTCAAAGCTTCGGCCGGATCTTGACTCTGCGAAGTGGCGCGGCGTCGAACACGACGTTTTGTGGGTTGCCTACCCGATGATGGGGGGGCATTCATCGGTGATGTCGTTGTTGAGTTTTGTTGTTGTGTATTTGTTGATGAATTTGTATTTAGAATACTGCTATTGCCTGTTGTTGTACTTGTCGATGGGGTTGTCAAATTGTTGTTGTTGTTTAGCAGATTGTCTGGGGTACTGATGCGTGACGATTCTGAGGGATCACTTGTCTGATCCAGTATTTCCGTTTTGGGTGTGAGAAGTTTTTGAGTCAATGGGGAATCTGTGGAGAAGAGAATAATAAAATTTAATAAGTTATTTTTGAAGCAGTTTAAAAAATTTCAATCATTCTATGTGAGGTCAATGTTTTTATTATTATTATAGTATATTTAGGTTTTTTTGGGGTTGGTATGACCAAAACCTTTAAACGTTGTTAGGATTAAGAAGCTGTTGTTCTTGATTTAAATCGACTGATTCCCTGAAATTCATGTAGCAAAATATGAAATATGAATGTACTTCAATATAAGCTAAATAAATTTTAATGGAAATTATATCGCTAAAAACTAAAACTGCTGTTTGAATTGAACAGCTATGATTTTTTATGGCTGTTCGCGCGTTATGCATTATAAACGTACTCCGATTTAGACGATTTTTGTTTCCGAGTTTCGCAATGGTAAAGTCTGAAATATGTGATAAGCGTATCTCCGCTATGTGGAAGAGCATTTTTTTTTTCGAAAATTGAAAATATGAGACGGCCAAAATAAAAAAAAAGATTAAATGTAGCAACATTCAAATTGAGTTACGGTCTCGAGTTACAGCGGTAAAGTCGGAAATACGTATATTTGCGCCGCGATGTTTTGAGATCTCTTAATAATAAATAACAAGTACAAGCCAAGCCTATATCTTTTTGGGTATTAATGAACGTTCAACAATTTTCTTGACTAATGTTTCACTCAACAATGTAAAATAAATATTTTTTACAAAAAAATTGGGCCGACTTTATTAGTTGGTACACTGAAAAATACGAAATAATATTAATTCTATTGGTGCTGGTAATTTTGAAGTTGTGCCATTGTAGTTTGTTGTTGTAGGCACCAACTCCAAAAGAACCAGCATCAATAGAATTAATATTAGATTGTATTTTTCAGTGCAACTACTAATAAAGTCGGTCCAATTTTTTGTTAAAAATATTTATTCTTTACGAATATTGGCGCAAATAGAAATTGAAATAGGTACTTTAGTAGGGATTAAATTGCTTCAATTTAACCTCTAACTAAAAGTTTATGAGTAATAGTTTGATTGAAAACGTTTTGCTTTTCTAAAAAAATACTAAAAAAGTTTTGAATCACATCAATGAAGGAAAACTAATAGTAAATTTTTTGATCTATCCATGTAAACCAGTTAGTACCGTACCAAAATATCTATTGACCTATATTCTGGTACCATTGAATAAAAAGTTAATAGATGATATGAATTTACTTCAAGACCAAAAAAGACTACACAATAAATCAAATTGTTAAATTCAAGTCAAAACGGTTCTTTCTTTAACAGCAACTATAATGAATGCGATGCTTCAATGCTTTTGATAGCATCGAAAACTTTTTATAATATACAACATTATAAATATAATAAAATAACATTGACCTCAAAATCACAGAATTCAAGTATATAGATATTAAATAAAAAAAGTGGATGCAAATATAAAAATATAGAAAAAGAAAAAAAAACACAATGAACTAATAAAGTCAATAATTAAGTTTTTTATTCGCAAATCAACATACGTAATAATCCTGATAATAGTTTGTTGGACAAATCTCTGAAGAACTATATTATATTCTATAATGATGATAAATATAAAAAAAATCTATCCAACTACTTAGCAACCAGAAGAGAAAAAAAAAATAAGAAACTGAAGGTAACTATATCTGTAATAAAAGTGCAAATAAATAGTCTAATAATAATATATGTATGACTAAAAGAAAACAAAAATGCTTAGAGAAAAAAAAACTATAGTAAAACAATTACCTTATCAATATCTTCAGTACTTTGCATGAAAAGTAAAACTCTCCATTTAAATAATAAAACTATTAAATAACTGCTTGCTCAATTGCATACAAATAATATATCGTATTATCATATTTCTTTTCATCAACTCTTTATAGACGGCAAGAATTTATATATATTTCCCAAAAGGAAATAAAAATATAATATTAAATTTATTATTGCAATTTCGATACAATCAATATATATATGTATATGTATTTATTTATATATAACATCTAAACTATATAATATATATGTATAACTAATTAAAAGTAACATTGGTATAGCAAACAAGTTGAATTAGTAACTATAAATTGAAATATATATAGGGTATTTTATTATTAATTGGAAATATTTCAACTAGAAACTCCTTACCTCAGTATATAATATTTATTAGATCTAAAATCAACTATGCATTTTAATTTACATAATAAATGCAAACCTGAAATTTTAAAAAAACACTGTCACAATTAATACATATTAATATCAAAATATTTATGCAACCTTATATTTAAAGTTTAAATTAAATATTTATTTAATTAATTTATTAAATAAGTTTAAATGTTCTGAAGAATAATAAATGTACCGTTAAATCGTGGAAACATTTTGGTTTTTTTAAACACCCTCTAACTGTAACGAGCCATATTTTCTTCAAGTAATTTTGGTTAATTTTTCATAATATTTTGAGCCCAAGATTCTCGCCTTGAAATATTTCCAATTATAAATGAAACACCCTGTATATGTATAAAAAATATTTAACAGATTTATATACGAACAACATCCAACTTGACCAACATATCAGGTGAATCAAAAAAAGTTCATGTACTTTCCAAGATTTTTTAATGTTTTTTAGATTCTTTTTCATGATTTTTAACATTTAAATCCTACAAATACTGCTTTCCTTGACAATCATAAAATTTAAAAAAAAATTCAATTAATTCCTTATGTACAATTTCGAGTCTTTTTAAAATATTCACCTGAAATGTTGATCGTTTTAAACTTTATATTCCTTAATAAGGCAAATTTTGGTATACATAAGTACAAAATTTATATAAAATTTATATATTGCAATTATTTTGGTATATCTTCAGTACACACAACTTTGCAATAAAGCAAAATTTCGTAGATTGCACAAAGGTTCCAATTTTTTTTTTAAATATTGAAATTAATTTCAATACTCTATCCGCCAAAAATCATTTTAGAAAAATTATTGCCCACAATGTAGATAAAAAATACTTAGAATATCCTCAAAAATATCAAACATTTTTCTTATTATTATTATAATATATATTTAGTAAATCACACAAACGCAGAGTACAAACTATATATATATATATATATATATATATATATATATATATATATATATATATATATATATATATATATATATATATATATATGTTTTGTACATTATATAAAAAAATATTTGGATCATCTAGATATAAATCTAACAAGTCTTCATTTGGCAAAAAAATAAGGAGGAAATCGAATCAGAGCAAATATCAAATAATACTTGAAATCCCATGTTCTATTTAGAAGATTAGGAGTAAAAAATAGGCTTTATTTATTAGTCTTATAAGACATTTGTCATATTTCTAAATATATAGACTGAGATCCAATTTTGTACAAAGGATTTAGAAATGGTTTTAATCAAATCAGTGCTCATTCAATTCCATTATTTCATTAAATTTTTATTTATTTCGATTAATTACCATTTATACCTTAATTATATTAAGTAGCGAAATGAGCTGATAAAAAAAACTTCAAAAGTCCAGGGGCATTCGATTTTTCCGTTATATTACCGTCTATACGATAATTTCTCAAAAACCATGTATCCAAATCAGGTCAAATTTTAAATGTAAAAAATAGAGCTTGATAAACTACGATCCAAAAATATTCTGTGACATAACAGGTCTTCTAGATCTAATGCAAAAAAATATGTTAAGATTTTTATGTATTTTTTTCAGTATTTTATTTAAGGCTGAACGGAAAATCCAAATTATAATTTTTATTATGAAAATTCATTGTCTTTTTTTTAAATATCATCGCACGCACGACTCTAATAAAAAGTGAAAATTAATAATATATTCTAATTTAATGAGCAATGTAATTACATCAAGTCAACTAGGGACATCTTATTGATATTTTAATTGAATTTTCGACGTCATTTGACATTAAGAAAGCATAAAAATAATGTATGTTCATGAATTGGAATAGTAAAGATTTACTTGCAGGTTATGTTTCGCATTTAACTTTGAATTTACTATTTAATATCAAACTAATCACAATACAAGTTCGTCTATTTTGAAGATTATCGAATAAGCCATCAATTATTTGACAAAGCTTGGATATTTCAGGCATACCAATTCACCTGTGACGTAATAATACAACTGTCATCTAAAATTGACGCTATATTGAAAAGTAAATTGTCATCTGTCACTGCCTATCTCTAAAAATTTCATTAAAACATTTCAATATTATTAACGCATGTTATTTTTTTCGCACTGTTCACGATCTAATAGACAAACTATTATTATATTTGGTTAAGCCGTTTTGTACGAGTTTATTTATTACTGGCATTTCTTGTTTGTAAAAAATGTGGAATCTAAGAGTTATTTGAATGCTCTGAATGTCAATTTTCCCGCCAAGGATACACCTATATATGTATAGATAATTTCAAAAATATATATATATATATACAAAACGGAAGACACGACATTTCTTCATTTTTTTTTTTCTAAGGCACCACCGCATTCGGTTTGTGAATAATTTTCAAATGAGCCAACATGTTATCCTTCCTGGTGAATTCCTTGCCGCAAACGGGGCACGTGAACATCTTCACGTCCACTTTGTGCGAGGTCATGTAATGGCGGCAGAAATTGCTGATGTGCGTATACATTCTATCACATACTGTACACCTGAAGAGATTGTCTTTTTCACGAACACAAAAATCCCTAGCCGACTTTTCGGGATCGCTAATCTTTTTCGAATAATTGAAATACTTGAATGGTGGCGGTTTATGATCATCACCGAACGATGGTGGTTGATCGTCGAGCACAATTTCATATTGGGCAAACTCATCCAGATCCAATATGGATTTTGATTTTTTCATTTTCTTTGGACTGTTTGTATTACTGCTGCAAGTGTTTTTTGTAGTAGGGGATTTTTCTTGATCGATTACTTTCAAGTCGAGCATTTCGTAATTGTTTGAATCGATTTCTTGTATGTCATTGTCGTTTTCTTCTTCGATTTCTAAATCGGAATTCGACATTATATCTTCTTCGCTATTTGTTAATGAATATTCGTTCTGAAGGGACGCGTCGAATTCTATGCACTGTATATTTGTAGAGGTTGTCGATGTATTATTACGATTTGGTGTTGATGATGTATTTTCTGGAAAGAAAAATTAAAAACTTGCATAAATCCAATGAAAAATATAACAGCTTCTTTATATAATTTTTTTTATAGAGAATTGAAATCTACTCTGTAATATTCTTCCCTTAAATTAAATAATTATTGAGAATAATATCGGGTTTGGTATATATTTGCGATGCAATTCAAAATAAAGATGGCGTTAACTCGAAGAAACATTCTTCAATGAATTCTTTGATGAATTGTCATCAGTTTGGAATGTTGAATGAAAAACAACATTTTTATACTGCAGAATGAAAATATTTCGATGCTCACTCAAGTATTAACGACGAATCTAGATATACTCGAACTACAAGAGTTCTTTATCAAGAAAACAAAAGAGTAATAATGAAAAAATTACAAACCAAAGTATAGAGAAAACCTACTGACATCTATGGTGGTGGGATGATATCGAAAAGAAAAAATAATCAGAAGAAAGTCTTTCGAGATACCACCAAATTTTATAACTAAACATCAGGAAAACTATAGAAAATGAATCGTGACAATAGTTACCAATGGTGTTTACAAGAAAAATGTGACCATAAAAAATTTTGTTTTATGGACACAAATAATATAAGTTCAATGATTTTCCCCAAGGTCCTTTAAAAAAAATTCCCTTGCTAGGTATTTAGACAGCCAAAAATTATTATTACAAATTCTGTATTCCGAAAAAATGAGACGTTACTGTTTGTTTTTTCACAGGTTCAAAAGATTTTCTAGTATTTCCTTCAATTTTCAGAGATTTTGTTTCAACCAACATGAAAGGGCAGACGTAGCCGTATGATATAAATCATTCTGCCGTTTTTTATTAGATTTTTCTATTATTTAGAATTTTGTGATGAAAATGCAGCAAAAATATTTTTTTAGTAAATTATTTTATATTTTTGTTATATTTATTAATAAAGAATTTGAAAACTGTTTTTTTAGTGAATTCAATGCTAATTCATTTAAATATTTAATCTAGACAGTTCAGATGAAAACGTCATTATATTCAAAGAATGTGATTGTTTTTATCGATTTTCATAAAATTATGAAATACACGTATTTTGATTCTAGTAGTAATTTTATTAAAAAAAAAGAAATCGAATGATGTCCCGAAATACCGAGCCAAAAATAAATATGTAAATTTCTAATGAGTAAGGAAATGGTATCGTTCCAAAATCCAGAAGTTTCTATTACGCAAAATATGAGCGAAAATATTCGGAATCTTTTTAGTCATGATTTTCAGATATGCTCAATCGATACTTCTGATTTTTCTCACATTATTTTTTTTTAATTGCAGATAACCGACGAATCACTTCATTTGTGTAAATTACATACTCCTGACAGTTATGTTTTAAACCTGGATTAAAAAATCAAAAAAAAATGTGTAGCCATCATCCAAAGAGATGATTGGTATTTTAAATGGGGGATCAAACTTCTGGAGCTTCTTGTATCGGTTAGAAACACTGATAAAAAATTTCAAATTATATACCAAAACCACAATTTCAACCATTTCTCAATAATAATCCAAGAGAAGAACATCCATTTATATAATATGTTATCCACCACCAAAGAAAATAATAGAAAATTAAAAAAATAAAGGGAAAAGCTATAGGAAATAAGCCGCAAATGTAGTGAGAAAAACAGATTCAAGTAATTTACAAAATAATAAATTAAATTGTAATAATGGCTCATTCCTTAAACTCTTCCCTTTTTTTTCTCTTCTTTGTAACGATAGAAAAATATTCAGACTCACCTCTGCGCCAGACACAAAATTTGAAGACAATTTTCACACTTTAAAAATTTCAGCACTATAGCTTTTCCCTTCACTCACTAATCCAGAAGAAGAAGAAAAAACAATGGAGAGAAAATCCAACCCCCCATCATACACCAAACATTTCGAAGGCGTAGAAAACAATAATTTTACATTTTATTTTAAATCATCGAAATTTTCAACAATTTGGCAACGCCGTGAACATAATAAATAGTGGAAATTTCAGTTCAGTTAAAAATTGATATACAAAAATCAATCATTATCACATTATTTTGGTTAAATTCCATTTTTACAGTTTAAAATCTATTGGATAAAAAAATATATTCATATAATTATTTCTAAAATAAGGAGCAGCTATGAAAACACTCACCTGATGATTGAAAATCATCTGCAGTACTTTTGGCACTGTTAAAACCCTGCTGATCCTGCTGTTGATGTTTCGAGGTGCCTGCCATCGGTTCCGAAGCAGATTCCTCCTTGATTCTGTCCCCATCATCTGCACCACCATCGCCACCACATTTACCACCACCTCCTGTACTCGTGTCCGAATGATTTCCTGTAAAATTATCCATGCCCATTTTCACCTCCAACATTTCCGGACTCCCTTGCACTATATCCTTGTCATAATCATCGGGACCATTGGAGCAGCCCGACAGTTTTCTCGGCCTGCCTCGTTTCCGTTTCGGCTGCAACAGGGCATTGCTGAGCATGTTAAGGTTGTTGCCGAAACGTTTGTTGTGCTGCTGCTGCTGTTGAAAGCGTTGCAAGTGTGGTAGATTATTTTGTTGATTCTGTTGTTGTTGCGATAATGATGATGCGATTGTGTCGCATTTTTCTTCATTCACTTCCGTTAACCCTTTGATTCGAAGACTTTCAGCCACCCTTAGGAATGCCGATAACCTATCTTGGTCCACGCTAACTTCACCTAAAAATCAAATGCATTCATTCAAAAATGATGTCCAAATAACAACACTCTTGGTTTTGCTAAAATAAACCTTACCTCTGTACATAAAATCCAGCAAACTCCTCATATCATGATAGGGAACATCTTTCAATATCACAATGGGATGTTTATCAGGATGATTTACAAACAAAGCTTGGAAGTAGGGGCTACAAGCTGAAAGGACCATTTTATGTGCCTTCAGCAGTTGCCCTTCCACGGCCAAGGTGACATCGACGAAGCTTTCGTCGTGCAACAGTTGATCGAATACTGACAGTAAATTTGACTGATGATTGTTCCACCTGAGGCAGAAACGTTGTGAAGACATGGCTGCAGGAGCTGGTGAAGCTAGGCCAGGTTGCTGTAGATATTGTGGATGATTTTGATATTGGTACCGATAGGTAGCACTTGACATTGGGGGTAAGGGTGGAATTTTGTTGGTTTTCTTCTTTTGTCGGTAGGCAACACTAAGAACAAATCAAAATACAATAAAGACTAACGTATTAACTTTTCATTATTATATTTATTCAACAAATGACAGCTCCAAGGCTACCTTTAGGAACCCAAAGAATTAGTGAGACCCCTGGTGATGAAGCCGCCAAAGTGTTCTAAACGAAGTTTTGACACCGTCAAAATGACAGGTCAACTTAGTCTTAGCCATAAAGACTATTCTATTCTTTTATATTTTAGAGTTCAGTGCTCACCGAAGGTCTCACTATTCTTTTCGTTTCCAAATACACAACATTTTTTGTATTAAGTACTGGTTCATTCTACCCTTGGAACACAAAACTCGTTTTATTCTTTAAGGAAAATGTTGATTAAGTCCATTAGAAAAATAGGTCATTCTTTCCCAAATTTAAAGACGCATAGTTTTATTTCTAATGGTCTTACAACATTCAAAGGAAAC
The DNA here is from genome assembly GCA_958507055.1 of Crioceris asparagi. NCBI lineage: Eukaryota > Metazoa > Arthropoda > Insecta > Coleoptera > Chrysomelidae > Crioceris > Crioceris asparagi. The sequence continues at coordinate 81,290,270 of OY293829.1, forward strand.
TTCAGATTTGATTTTAATGTATTTTGTGCTATGGATTCCATCGCTATACTAGACCAGTAATTATATGAAATATTTCAATGCACTGAAATAATGGACTTACAGAAATGTTTTTCTTCTCTAGTTTATTATAATTTATCTAATAATTCATTATGAAAAAGTTTTGAAATACCAAGAGACAAAATTTAATCACATTCTGTTCAACAACACGCAAATTATTGAAGATAAAATGTTGCAAATCCTCAAGACTAATAACTAATTATAAAAATGAAACAAACATCTATGTTTTCGAATTCATTTATATATAAGATTTGATAATAAAAACAATTTTGACACTAAAATGACTTATCTTCTTCCGGATAATTATATAATTAAAAATACTTCAATCATATCAATGTAATAAAATATTGAATATTTATAAAATAGATTCATAATCATCATATTCGTAACAAATCTTTATTATAATTATTACTGTGATAATTTATTCAAGCATTTAGAAATTATTTGCCCTATCTGTACAATCTTATAAGATTCCAATATGAAACATCCGAGACTAAAAAAACAACTTATCCTCAAGGTAAATCATTTAAGCATGTCTTTCTTCAATCTCGGATGAAAATGGGTATTATTGAAGTATTGATTTTCGTAAATAACATCGCAAGTAATCGGTATAGGTAATACGCACGAGACTTATACAATATTTAAAAAATCTCAAAAGATACAGCGCAGTTGTTGTCTAGTGTCTATCAAAAACCAATCACTTGGCAACAACAAATCACGTCATCATAGAAACCAGCATCCGAGTGAGCTACGAAATAGAAGAAAAAAAAGAACAGTGGATGAAAAATTTGAATAGGGCGCGTTAATTTCAAGGCTTTTATCATTATCATGATTCACACAGGTGTCCAGATTCTATCAACATCGTCGAAAAGCGGAATCGGTCTTGAACTGGTATTAATTTATTAGTTAAATTCCCCCACTCATCAGCATTGCGCGAACATCTCTAATCACATACAACACATGCAACATATAGGTATATATAATATAAACAAGATTTGTTTTTAAAACAACGGAAAACTTTTTCATAATTCATAAAATAAATACTAACTTGATAGATATTATTTTGGCGAAAAATCAATCAAACTTTCAACTTTTTAACTTTGCTACTAATACGCCATGTTTAAAATTCACTTGTCTATCACCCCGCCTACTGAAACACGATATAGCCAAGTTTTATAGTAGTTTTACGCAACCCTTGATAATAAAATAGCCGATTTCAGATCTTGCAACTGATTAATGAGCATGTTGATGATTGGGAAATTAAATGTGGGTGTTCTGCTACAGACTGCGGGTACTAGATGAGGGTTACAGTATTGATTAGAAGAAATATATTGATTTCAATGCCTAGGGTTAAACGAGTCGTCGACCCTACCACTCACTGTTCAACGCCAATTTCGACGATTTCCTGGACAATACACGCACAGAAACATGCGGCATTTCAACAGGACGTAGACTATCAACATGATAATAGACTAGTCAATTACCTTTTCAAAGTGACACCATGAAAACAAAAGGGTTAAATCCCAGAACAGGAAAACTAAACACCACAACACTTCAAGACGCCATGTCAGCAAATCTGCTATGCGGTGTTGCCGCTCATGCTAGACAGAGCTGATTTACCAATTTGAATACAAGTACGTTTGCTAGAGACTTATTATCGTTCATGTTCATAATTTTGTTTTATCCTCTTTTTCATAGAATAGGAATAGGATACCAAATAAAAAGTATATCTTAAATTGCACATGGGTGCACTTAAATATTTACATAATAACGTTTAAGGATATTATGTCACCGATATCTAATCGAACTTGAACTTTTCTATTTACTGATAAAGAAAGGAAAAAAAATCTATACATAAACTTTGTTTAGGATCATAGTGGCTTTGAAATGTATCGGAGATTGATGCTTTTGTGATTGAGCTGACAACGGGGTATGATATTCTCTGGCAGCGAGCCGTTGACAATCGGTTCGGTTCGGCGTACAAAGAACCGCGAAGTGTTTGAATGCTTTTTAGCTAGCAATCTCGCGTTTTTCCCTTGCCCGCTGATATCAACTAGGCAAGCAGTAAGTAATATAACGAAGGCACCGTTATGCGTATCCGTACCTTCCTGTACATGTTATAATATTATTTCACACGGTTTGTGGTTAGTAGATGAAATTATACACAGATAAATAGAGAGAAATTTGCGTTCGAGTCGAGTAGATAGTTTCAGTATTATATATTTAATTCACATTGGTAGAAAAGTGTTTTAAATATAGTTCAGTGGCGAGAAAGTTTGAAGAAGCTGCTTAGGATGCTAATTTAGGTGGCTTATGTCATGCGCTTTGGAGCGAGGGTGTGCGCAAAAACGCTTATAATATAAATCAACAACACACTTACGCAATAGAATGTCCTTGTGAATTTCCAAGCTAGCCGTGTGTGTTTATGTGGAGAATCTGTAATAATCGTCGCTGCCTGTTGGTATTTAATAGGCGTACGGCAATTGTTTATTAGACACAGATACACATATACACGTGAAACACTGCACACTAGTAGTCAATTTGACAGGTCACTATGTGAATGATAATATAACCAGCCATGAGGGTAGTAGCAATTAGGTACTATGACGTTTAAAGTGTTCAGCGACGGGAGAAGGACTAACCATATAAGTGGTGCAGTGGTGCACACCCTTGCGTGAACTAAATGACTAGGATCGTCCCCGCGCGCAACTAGTGCTGAGGAGAATACCACCACTACCACCAACCAACCAACAGCCAATGTAGCGTCGGTGACCTTGGGAATTGTGGATGCACAGGCGGTCAATGCGATACTTTAATGTGGGGTACGCTGCTGTGGCTGTTCGCTTCAGCTGGTCCACTGTATTGTTCGAGCTCTCTCAGCATTGAGGGCTCGTGCAGCGGACCAAATTTAACTTGTTGGGTGTGTTGTGCGATGGACAGGGCCGGCGTTTCAGTGGGGCGACTGTGTATGTGTATATACGAACGGGGGGATACACGTGCGTGTACCGACGTCGGTCGTGGGGTGGTTGACCCCCCAGGAAAAGAGGACGACTTTTTGACTCTTCGTAACACTTTTTTTCGGATAACGCTCTCTCTGCTGTGTGTAGTAGTACCCGTATATATACCTACATAAGAAGATCATACAACACAAAGGCATATTATAGGGGTGGATGGGTCTTGACTTTGTTGTACGATCTATAATATCGTGATATAGACCTATAATATGTATATAAATAAAAGTTACTAGTTGATTCTCACTCAAATGCACCAAGATCCGGTTACATGAACATGTAACCCTTATTGAAAAATCACTTTCAAGGGGTAGTTAGTGCAACAGGTGCATTCTATTAATTGTTTGATTGACTGACAGTATCTGGGGTACCCAATATCCCTCAGTTAACAAAGCCAATTGTTGAAAATTGTTTGAGGAAAAATTATTATAAATATTATACTACTCTTGTACCTTTTCTATGTTAAGCCGTTTTCATAATCATATGTAATATGTAGTTACGATGTTTTTTGACCGACGAACCCCGAACGGAGGTATACAATTAGACTGTCTGCTTTTTTTTTTGGTTCGTTCGCACGTTTTATATAGCAATCGTACTCTGATTTTGATGACTTTAGATTCATTAGGCTTGAGAAATGGTCCCATATTCATAAAAAACACAAATTCGAAATATCCTTCCCTCCGATGTTTTGAGATCTCAATAATAATAACAACTACAAGCAAAGAATATACGTGGGTAATAGGATAAGTAATATCTTTATTGGTATTAGTGAACGTTTAACGATTTTCATGTCCAATGTTTCACTCAAAAGTGTGAAATAAATATTTTTTTACACAAAATTTGACCGACTTCACTAGTTGGTCCAATTTTTTGTAAAAAGTATATTTATTAATTATTTACTCATTATTACGGACGCTCTTATAAAACTAAGGAACCATTATAAAATCCCCCTGGTGTCTGTCAGTCTGTCACAGCCTATTTGCGCCGAATCAACAAAATGAAAAAAATATGAAAGATAAATATATTTGACAAAATATTGGATCGAAGTTATTAGTTGGTGCAATGAAAAATACGAAATAATATTAATTCTATTGGTGCAGTTACTTTTGCAGATTGATAACTTTTGGCACCAACTCCACAAGTACCAGCACCAATAGAATTAATATTATTTCATATTTTTCAGTGCACCAACTAATAACGTCGGTCCAATTATTTGTAAAAATTATTTATTTCACACTTTTGAGTGTAACATTAGTCACGAAAATCGTTGAATGTTCACTAATGCCAAAGAAGATGGTACTTATCCTATTACCCACGTATATTCTTTGCTTGTACTTGTTATTATGTACAGAATACAGAACATCTAACTCTTTTGAAAAAATGTTCAATTTAAACGTTTAATTTTGGCATCTTGAATTTTCGACGTTCGAGAAAGTTTGCCCCCTTTTGGGGGCGGTTTTCGAAGAAAAGGAGATTTCGTATTGATTTGAGTTTTTACAAATATAGGACCATTTCTAAAATCTTCTCTTTCAAATAAGTCAAAAATCATCAAAATCTCATTTATAAAATACAACGCACGCACAAACAAAGAAAAGCAGACAGTCGAATTCTTCCTCGGTTCGGGGTTCAACGGTCAAAAAAAAATTCAAGCTTATCTTGTGACACACCAATTGGAAATGCTTCTTATGAGTAATTCAAATATATTTTTTTCATTATCCTAAAATTAACAGCATAGAAGAACGAAAATATATTAAAACCGACCATTTCCCTCACCATATCTCCGGAATTAGTGAGCGTATAATTTTACAGGCCTTCACTCAAAATTCACAGGAAAACCTAAACAAAAATCCTTAGTACGGAAACCTAACCACGCGAGCCCAACTCGCACTTATTTGATGTCATAATGTATTGAATATTTGTTATTGTTTCTTATGCTAGTTTTTGATAATTAGAAAATATTTTGTGACATTTACATAGACATAAATAATATTAATTATTAAATTGAAACCATAAATATTTAAGCACTTGTTTGCTTTTGTAGTCACCAATATCCAGAAAATAAAAAATAAGTCAACAATACTCAAAAATTCACAACTCAGATCATAGATTAAAAATATTGAAGTTTTTGATATCGAATAATTTTTGACCGACTTCTAAATGGAGGAGGTAAGTATATAATTTGGCTGTGTGCTTTTTCTTTTTCACAAAACTGGGACCGACTTTATTAATTGGTGCACTGAAACAAAATAAAATAAATAACATTAATTCTATTGCTGCTGCTTATTTTGAAATTGGTGCCAAAAGTCTTCCATATAGGTACTGATAACTGAACTACTTCAAGATTACCAGCACCAATAACTTAAATATTACTTTGTGCTTTCTAGAAATGCGGCGAGGAAGTATTTTCCGTTTTTTTTTTGGATTTTCAGATATTGCAAATATCAATCAAACATTGGAATCACGATTACAAAAAGAGTTGCTATTGCAATTTTTTTAACACACGATACAAAAGAACATAAAGTTTGCAAAAGATTCTCCTAATGTAACTCTAAACCAAAATCTATATTAGACACACTATATGTATAGAGAATTTACCACTATAGTTGTTTCACGATTAAATGCACCAAGATCCAGTTACATCGACTTTTAACCCTCGCACAGAAGACATTTTAGAAAGAGGGTAGTACTTACCTGTCCAACAGGTGCTTTCTAATTATTAACCTAATTAATTAATCATTGGTGTATAAAATATCAGTAATCAGCGAAAAGTATTTTTCCACAGATTATCGAATGGATTTATTTTAATTAGAATCCTAAAGAAATTACAAGGATGATATCGCATAGGTACTATATACGCTTATACCTATATGGTTGATTAATTAAAAAAAACAGAAATCAAAGGTTTTTCTATATAATTAATCATGGGTTAAATAGTGGCATATTTCTATTGTCATCGCTGGTAATTTAAAGTAAACGGGTTGTTAAATGAAACTGCCCAGTATATCCAATGCAAATTTTCGATGAAGACAATCAACCACACATTAGGGTTCCATAGGTACTCAAGTGATTAACGAAAAGTCGAATTTCAAGAGTGTTTTGTTTTTTTAATTAATTTTTCATCAAATTCTGGAAATGTTTCACGTATAGTACAACCAGAAATCTAAGAAGGATGGATTTATGATCCATATTAGCCGACGATGACATTACCTATTGTTCGAAATATAGATAAGCAATAAAAGTGTGTGTCCCTTGAAATATTCACAGGTCCGGATTAAGATATTTCATGAAATAGTTTGACATTTGACATAACTGCATTATTCATTATCGTGATGTTTATAAATGTTTTTCTGTTATATATCATAATATATTGTACATACATAAAAAAATCTCAATTATATTCAAGCGATTTATCTTAATAATTATATTAACCCATTATACCTACCTATGAAACAAAATTTAATGGCTAGGGCAGGTACAACTCTGCGTAGACTGCCAGATGATAACTCAAGTGTTTGGTGAATAACAACCTTCTTAGATTTCTGGTCCTATTAATCTCAAGAGTTCTAATTATAACTGGAAATCTCAAGATTAAATTGAAAAATTAACATACAAATTATAACCATACAAAAATAAGAATTAATAAAGCAATGTCCTTAAAGTTAAAACTACCAACCCCAAAAAACATAAAATTTTGTCCGTTTTCTACTGTATTGTGTATTTGTGGCAAATCCGTTATGATTTAAAAGGACAGGAACTAAAAACAAAGGTTATTTTCGTATTTTATCCCTTTATAAAGTGTAGTAGTGCTAACTTGAACTCAAGTTGGCACTACCACCGGGTGGAAAGTATGTTTTTCCCTGCTTTCCAAAGTTTAAGTCCATTATAACTTTTTGGCGCTAACTAGTTAAAAATAGTCCAAAGCATTAGCATTACCACCTTTTCAAAAAAACATTTTCACAGATGATTTAGTCTCGTAGAAGATTTAACTAATCGAAAGTTAGCGTATTTAAATTGGACGTACTGAAACTCGTCCCCAGAAATAAAATGAGGTAAATTAGTTGATCTCTTACCTGAAAAATTATCCCTAAACTTGTCCCGAAGAAGAGTAGGTCCTCAAAAATAGATCCTCGAATTTGTCCCCGACGTTATTGCATTATGAATCACCAATATAGCTACTTATTAAAATCTATAGATTAACTCTTTTCATAAAATATTTTTTCATATATTTATAACAAATGAAAAACTCAGTAAGTAGCGCAAAACACATTTTATTCAAGAATCTTTATACATTTATTTATTTAAAAATCTGTAAAGTAACAGAAATGTCTGGAAAGGAAAAGGTATATAATTCGGTTGTAAGATTGCTTTTTTATGGCTGTTCGCGCGTTTTGCATAGTAAACGTACTCCAATTTGGACGATTTTTGTTTCATTTGTTTCATTGAAAATTGAAAATCCGAGACGATAGAAATGATGAAAATTCCATATCCGGAAATGTTTAAATTGGACATTTTAAAAAATAATCATACGTTTCCGCGCTACAGTCTGAAATATGTGTTTCAGCTATGTGGAAGGGGCAAATTTTTCTGAAAATCGAAAATTCCAGATTTGAAAATTAGAAAGGGGACCATTTCCGGAAATTTTTAAATTGAACATTTTTTGAAACGAGTCACGGTTTCCGAGTTTCGCAATGGTAAAGTTTGAAATATGTGATATGCGCATTTCCGCTATGTACAAGCTAAACCTACCTATATCTTTTTGGGTATTAGTGAACGTTCAACAATTTCCATGACTAATGTCACACTCAAAAATGTGAAATAAATATTTTTTACAAAAAATTGGACCGACTTTATCAGTTGTTGCACTGAAAAATACCAAATAATATTAATTCTATTGGTGCTGGCAATTTTGAAGTTGTGCCGTTGTAGTTTGTTGTCGGCACCAACTCCAAAAGAACCAGCACCAATAGAATTAATATTATTTTGTATTTTTCAATTTTCAATTTTTTGTAAAAAATTTTATTATACTCATCGATTTTCCTAGCAACTCACTGCTTACGTCTACTGGATCGCGTATTCTTGCAAATTCAAATTTTAAGAATTTGAAAAAGAAGCTTCTCCCTGAATCAGAATTCGATAATAGTAGTGCTAAATTTAAGGACATTGGAAAGCATCAGATCAACCACATTATCTTATGTTTATTCATACTTTATTATATTACCCTGACAGAACTAGAATCTAATAAGGTACTAGATATAGTATTAAATAAATAAATTTCCAAGGGTAATGTCTACAATTACGATTCGATAGTTTAACGATTATATTCTAATTGACTTTGAATTTGTCTACAATATAATAATTCTCTGCAATACGTTACAGTCAAAAGTGAAACCTTCAAAATTTGTGGAAATATTTATACAATAATTAACATTCAATTAAATACTATAATGATATATTAATTACTCTACTTGTACAAGTGGCGCGTACTGTTTATTGGGCTTCTCAAATAGCCATACATCATGATTTGAAGAAAATTACTGTTTGCTGGAATAATTGTTTTATATCTAATGCCCATTAGACAATTTAATGATATTTTAAATTGAATTTAAGATAGGTGTATAATTGAAAAATAATATTTTCTAACTGATTAATATCCCAACTAGCAAATGCCCAAACAAACCTCAATAACGATACCCAAATCAATTTTTAAACTCTGGAAACCCATTCTTCCGAAACAGGGTTTTAATTTTATATCATGTCCACCAACTTAGACTTGAACATCAATAACGACAATAACATCGAATTTTATGATTTGCCCTATCTATATCAGAAAAACACGAAAATACGTGTTACCTAGTTGATTTATTCGGAAGATCTATTTAATATTATTTTTCATTCTAAGGTTTCATTCAGCGATCTTTGCCTAAAGTACAGATAGACAGACAGAAAGTGTACATTCAACTGCATTACTGGAATTCATTGGAATATTTTTTTATATTTCTTTTAAAACAATCTTGATATTGTTTCTTTCTATAGACCTTATACGCATATTTATATCTCAAAATTCGAGGACAGTTTGAGTATGATTTTCTTAAAATGATTGATGATTTTCAAACTGGAAAAAAATTATAACAGTTTTTGATAAGCAAGAATAACAAATGTCCAGGGAATTGTAGAGAAAGAAATTTATTGCTTATTAAGAAAATTATGGCTCAGCAAAAACAGGCTGGAAACGTTAAGGAGCAATGGACAGCTGGATTATGGGTGGAAAACATATCATTCAAATTTCCATGGTTTCAGGGCTAATGTAGGAAGAATCCCCTTACATATGAAATTTACGTGTACATTTTTCGTGGTTCAGTGAACCAGATATATAACTGGCTACCATTTAAATCATTTTAACAAATATTATTAAAGTCTCGTAACATTTCAAAAATTTCATCCAAGGGAAACTGAGAACTTTTCGTTGAATCAATACTTGTTCACTTCAGTCACAAAATTTCTTGGCTTGTCTTTAAAAACTCTGTTCACAATCATATTTCGTTATTTCTTGTACATTTGTATTCTTCATAGCTGAGGCAAATACATTGCTGTGTGTATATAATATATTTTTATGTATCTATGCGTAGGTCGAATAATATAGCTATCCCCACATAGAAAATGAAAAATTACTTCATATTTTCTTACAACAAAGATGATCATTATTCAAAAGACAGAACCGTTAACTAGTACCTAGTGAGATAGTACCTAAGTATAGTGTTATTTCATGCTGGCTTAAAATGTATTTTCTGAAATTATCGAGAGAACAGATCGAGATTAACTTTATTTCTTTTGATTCAATAGACAAAAGTATTTTGAGGGTTTTGTCATTTCAAAGGCAGTTTTTTACTTTCCTACGCTACTATAGTAGCTGTATAAGGAAAGTATTGTAATCGTGTGAAATTTTTTGGGCCGATTTCATAAAGAATCCTTAATGGGAGATTAGTTAATTCACCAATTTGTTTAAGTCATATCTCGATAACGGAATAAAAATTCTGCATTTTTCAATAACTTCTACAACGTAAGTTACCATCTCTTTCGTGTTTCTAAAGTAACTTTGAATTATACGTCCAACCAAAAAAAAATCCCGATGGCCTGTAGTCAGCGGAAAGGTAAATTTTTCAAAATTCATTGAATTGAAATTTTAACAACCTTTTCATTGGTATACCTACATGTTATTAAATAAAATTGTCATAGCCTTGCGGTTAGAGGTTTTTGTTTTGGCTGTTGAATATAAAGCAGACAGAGTTCGAGTCCACTTCATGGCAGATTTTTTTTCGTCTATTTCTTTTCAATAAATATACTATATATTTTTTTAATCAGGGTCTATATTAAGATCTCCAGAAAATGTACAATTACATCAAATTTATATTGAGTGTTCATGTTTTATCAATATTTGTTATTTTTCTTTATTAATTTTTATTTTTTACCTGTGTATTTTATGAAAAATTGTTCTGAACAAAAGTTGTAGGTACTGATTATATCTATAACCTAAAATTATTTTTAATAATATTTACACTACTGCTCTTTTTTGATAATTTTTTTAAATGTTTGAATGGTCGCCATTTTGAAACTACTTACCCGATATTGCCCAATAACGAACTCGACCGAGAGATTTGAGAGATTGATTTTTGTAGCAAATTTGAACTTGATACCTTCAAAACTGCGACCTCTATCGTGTTAACAAATTTCGTAATATCCCATATATATATAAACTTTTGAACCAAATGTTTTTTTGGACTAACTTATAGACATATAACAACATGCCGTTGAAATTTTTTCGAAATTCAAAAGTGTGAACGATCGCAATAGGTATATTTCTATAAGAAATTTACCTAAAATTATGAAATTTTTAATCTAGGATTAAAATTAATAAGAGATTAAATTTGATTATGAAATCGAGATTTTTACAAATGTTGACGTTTCAGAGTTTTCTAAGTCTAATAAACATATTTTCAGCCATTGGTCTGTCTGTCTGTCCCTCTGTCTGTCTGTGACAGCATTATCTCGGAAACGGATTGTAAGATTGCTTTTTTTATGGCTGTTCGCGCGTTTTGCATAGTAAACGTACACGGATTTAGACGATTTTTGTTTCATTTGAAAGAGGAGAGTTGGGAAATGGTCCCATATTGAGGAAAATCAAGTCCAAAGTCTCCTTCCCTCCAAAAACCGCACCCAAAGGGGGTGGAGGGGGCAATTTTTCTCGAAAATTGAAAATCCGAGACGACAGAATTAATGTAAATTCCATATCCGGAAATGTTTAAATTGGATATTTTAAAAAATAATCATACATTTCCGCGGTACAGTCTGAAATATGTGTTTCAGCTATGTGGAAGGGGCAAATTTTTCCGAAAATCGAAAATTTTAAATTTGAAAATTAGAAAAGGGACCATATCCGGAAACGTTTAAATTGAACATTTTTTCAAAAGAGTCACGGTTTCCGAGTTTCGCAATGGTAAAGTCTGAAATATGTGATATGCGCATTTCCGCTATGTACAAGCTAAACCTACCTATACCTATCTTTTTGGGTATTAGTGAACGTTCAACAATTTCCATGACTAATGTCACACTCAAAAATGTGAAATAAATATTTTTTACAAAAAATTGGACCAAGTTGGTGCCTACAACAACAAACTACAACGGCACAACTTCAAAATTACCAGCACCAATAGAATTAATATTATTTTTTATTTTTCAGCGCAGCAACTGATAAAGTCGGCCCAATTTTTTGTAAAAAATATTTTTTTAACAATAATTGGGCCAGCTTTATTAGTTGGTGCAATAGGAAACACAAGATAATAGTAATTCTACTGGTTCTGGTCCCTTTGAAGTTGGTACCACTATCTAACTACAATTGCACAACAACTCGTTCCATCAAGTAGCCAAAAAAACAAAAAAGGAAATTCCCTCCATCTGCTTCAGTAGAGATCATTTAAACTAATCTGATCTAATCATTTTACAAGTGCGCTTATTGGGCCTAACTGTATTTACATATACAACAAAATCGGAATTAAATTTAGAAACTAATAGTACTACCTGATAGAATATATATAATATAATTGTTACAATTTTTCAATCCAGATTCCCGATTTGTTTATCTAATATTCATGAGCTCTCATTTGACAAAACACCCTTGGGGTGATTCGAAAGCGTAAAATTCGCGTCTGGTACCTCCTAAGTCCTATTATAAGTAGTGCCCTTGTAGTTATTATAATTCAGAATGTTGTTATTCATGAAGAAAATGGTTGGTGTATGTTTACTTACGAATATTCTTATCGGCATAATATATATATATATATATATATTTACCAATACCATGGGATTTTTTTTTCGGTGCAAATACGTCGGCTATAGGAAGTATTTTAATGTTGGCTCAATGAGATAGATTTTCATTGGCTACTTATCTAATATTTTCTATTTACTCGATCCCCAATGTCGATGAGGCAGTGTCGTGCGCGTTAATCTATTTTCTCACGGATTTCACTTTGATATAGAACAAAATACTCGATTATCCGGACAAATTGTTGGCGTAAGTCATCCGGATAACTGAATACCGATTTGAGTATTAATGCCTGTGTCCAACACTCATCTAGCTAAACAAGCGCTGTAACATTTTTGACAGATTTTGGTGGAAAACGCTTGCGCTTTTTAAGCTGCAGCTTCAGAAATACCCCAACAGTTATTTTTAAAAGCTTCTTTATAAACCAGCTTAAGAGCGCAAGACGTCTAACAGCAAATCCTGTCAAAAATGTTGTAGCGCTTTCTTAGCTAGATGTGTGTTGGACACAGGGATTAACTCGAGAGTTTTTTTACTTTGTAGTTCATGAAGCAGTAACAAAGCGCATAGGGTGTGGGTTAGAAATCCGCTATAAGACATTCACATCTGTATTCATAATCGAAATTTAGTACGCTACTAAGAACACACAACTGGTAGAACCTTCAATCCACCGTCGTAAATGAAGAAGGACTGTGCTACAATCTAACCTAACCTAACCTAACCTTAAATTAGATTTATGAGCCTGATGTCAATGTTACGCTAGGATAGTGGTTAAATATGTTGTTAATAGATTCGAGTATGATCATGGGAAAATATAGCTTTTTGAGACATAGACGTTTACATAGTTACGTACACTTGCGGTTTCATCATCATCTAAAACCTAAAATGTTATCATGTTATCAATGTTCAAAGCATTGCGGAGATGGGAAAATAATGAAAATTTCAACAACATAACCATAACATTTATTGCCAAGTTTTCTCTTTATTCGCGACATGACTCATTTGTTATTGATATTAAAGAAACGTCAAAAATCTGTTATCACACACGCATTATGAAGTTGTTTGTCTTATTTCAAAACAGTACATTCATCATAAACTCGTATATGTAGTCAAATTGTCATTGTTCTCGAAATAATTATAAGATTGATTTGGGAAATGTTTCTATCGAATATTTTTTAGAAACGTCCGACTTTGAGCATGGGGGAACTAGGAGTATATGAAGATTTTCTAAATGATTGTAAATATCTTTTATGCACGACGGGGCGATAAAGTCCGCATTTAACGGGTTTAAACTGCCTCTTTATCGCCCGTGGACTAATTTAGCGCCCACGGGCGGTAAAGTAATTTTTTTTTTCGAAACTCATATGAAGTTATATGAACTTTATCATGAGAGTATTTGGTAAAATAAACAAAATATTAATTTAAGAAAGAACAGCTTCAGTTTCTTAGGGTCGATTTCATAATGAATCTCTAATGGAAGATTGCTGGAAATAATTTTTAAATTCGTACGTACACCACTAGGGGGTGTAATAACTTCAATCGTATAAGAAATGCAATTTTTTCGTAAACATTCCAATATAAGCTTAGAAATCCTCTCACGGCAATGCCACGTTAATGGTCCATCTTTTTGTTAAAAAATCCATCTGATCCATCAGGATGTTTGAGGGCGGGGAAAAGGTCATCGAAAAATCATTGACGGAACCACTCCTCCAAATTAAACATGCACACCAGAAACTGTGCATGTTTATTATGCAAACTGCTCGAGCATAAATAAAATGATTAGAAGAAAAACAAATATCTAAAACTTTCTATAAATATGAACAATGATTCTCATATTTTTCTAAAACTTCCCATCTTTTTCCAAAACCACTGAAAAATGTTCAAGTCAAACGTTTTGAGTAATAGTCTCATCTTCTTTATTTAAGCTATCTTAAAGTCGGTCAAAAATAAGACGCTACCGGGAATCGAATTCTTTGGTATGATATTCCTTAACAAAGCTATCGATAATGATGCGGATTCATTTGGAATTCCAAGTCCATTTCGCCAACTAATAGACTCATATTTGAGTAACCGAACGTTCCAAATTAAGCTAGGTTATATCACTTCATACACACGACAAAATGAAGCCGGTATACCACAAGGTACAGTCCTGTCTCCCCATATACGGAGCAGATACACCGAGAACCAATTAGAGCTCACATGTTATTATACGCAGATGACACCGCGATCGCATCTTCATCGAAAAAGCCAGAGTTTATTACCAAAAACCTGCAAATGGCAGCACAAGCCATTGCAGACTGGAGCAGGAAATCGAAAATAAAAATCAACGGTAGTGAAAGCCAAGCGCAAGGCAGGAAGCTCATCAAACCGGCCGGAAATAAAAACATTAACCGGGAATGTTATTGGAATGATTAAGTAAAACCTAGGAGTCAAAATTGACACATGGAAAGACGATGTAAATGCAACAGTCCAGAAGGTAAATGGAGCCAGGACAAAGCTAAACCCTCTAATTGGGAGACGAAGGAAGATGTCACTAAAGAATAAGCTGGCACTTATAAAAGCCATCATTGTGCCTATATTGACATACGCATGTGTAGTATGGGGTTACGCATGCAAGACGCAACGAAAAACAATACAAGCGAAGAGCAAGCAGAAAATCACCATAAAAATAAAGAACAGGAGAATGCACAGGTGACGCCACAAGGGACACTAAACTTCCAAGCTTCTAGTGGAAACGGAGGGGGAAGGGTTTTAGTCGGTAAAAATCCGAAATGCGTTCGGGGCTTCTTCGGAAATTTATTTTTTTTGTAGTTTTGTATAAAATATGTATAAATACGTATAAATGGGTAATATTTGAACTCGGACTCACATATATGTTTAATAATAACTTCCATAGAATCTATGGAGTTGGAAATTAAAACCACGCACCCTATCGACATCTCTCTTCTCTATTATTTCGCCCCATAACCGCAAATGTGTATTGATATTTATTCATAAATAACATCCTAATTGGATAGGAGATTTTATCACACATCTTTTGGTCGTTGAAAGTGCAATGTTATAAGAGTATGATACTTCCAGCAACATTTTAAGTTATTATGCACACTTTATCGACATTACAAACAGGATGAGACATGAAAAAACATTTAGGTATAGAGGGTGACTCTAAGAGATCTTTACAGAATGCTATCTCACATATTCCTTAGATCTAAAATAGTTATGATCTAGGCAATCTGATAGTTGTACAAACTTCGGTACTATGGGTGGTATACAAATTTCAAACGGCTTATGAGATTTCGCTCAAATTAAGTACAGTGACCTGGCTAAATATGGTCAAAAGACCTATATCAAAATCATGGTATAAAATCATTGTTGTGTAGACCTCGCATTTTAATAATTTGCAATAGGTTATCCAAAAAAAAAATAACTGAAAAATGAATGCATTTATATTCTGCTCTTTTAAAAATGACGTAAGGTCAGTAATATTTTATAAATGGCAAAATATAAAGGTGTAATTAATATGAAATTTAATTTTGATGTAAGCAAGTGGAATTTGGACTATTTTGACTATTGACTATTTTTCAACAGAAAACTGCCTTTATATATATATATATATATATATATATATATATATATATATATATATATATATATATATATATATATATATATATATAGTAAACGTACTTCGATTTTGATGATTTTTTGATATATTTGAAAGTGTAGACTTGAGAAATGGTCCCATATTCATAAAAACGGAAATCTCCTTCCCTCCCAAAAACCGCCCTCGCAGGGGGGTTGTAGGTGCAAATTTGATCTAAAATCCGAGATGGCAGGATTAAAGATACCAAAATATCCGGAAACGTTTAAAATGAACATTTTTCGAATTTCAGCGGTGTTAAAATTTGAAATAGGTATGTGTAATTTCGCTATATGGAAAAGGCAATTTCTTTTTGAAAATTGAAAATCTGAGAATGGAAAATTAATGACCTGATTATTTGTGGCAAAATTTATATTAAACATTTTTTCCATAGAGTTACTGTTTTCGAGTTAAAAGAGTGGTAACGTTTATAATATGCGTATTTCCGCGACGATGTTCTTAGATTTCCGAATAATAACAAATACAAGCAAAGCATACATGGATTAAGGTGAACGTACAACGATTTTCGTGACAAATGTAACACTCAAAAGTGTGACAAATATTTCTTACAAAAAATTGGAACGATGTTATCAGTTGATGCACTGAAAAGTACAAAATAATATCAATTCTATTGGTGCTGATACTTGTGAAGTTGGTGCAAAAAGTTTTCAATCTAACTGCAACTGCAAAACTACCACAAATAGAATTAATATTATTTTGTACTTTTTAGTGCTCCAACTAATAACGTGGTTCCAATTTTTTGTAAAAATATTTATATTTCATAAATAAGTGGTAGCATTTTGTAAAAAGCTTTTTGGAAACACCCTGTAGGGTAATAAGAAAAAAAACAAGCAAAACAATAATCATCCAACCCGCCCAATTATCGCTGTTAATTTATTGAAATGTCGGATTGAAATCCGCTCTCGATATCCTGTTGAACATACGTACGTTATCAGTGTACGGAATATTACGCCGTCCGAAGTAGTTGTCGAAACTAATTATGTCTGATTCTCTCTCTCATCTTCCTGCCTTTAAGATTGCAGATTTTTTTCATACAACTTGAGGGTGCACACACTTTTTAGACAAGTAACAAGAGTAGTGGGAGTAGCACAAAAAACATTGGGTGTGTTGCGCAAAATCACGCTGCGCATCTTTGTGTAGTATGAAGGCTGTTCGAACAGTAGTTTGGGACGGTTTGATAACTGTTTAAAATGCGCATGTGCGGTTTGAAACAGTTTCCAAGTGGTTTGGGATTTTGTTGCTCGAACACCAAACTGCAGTTTGCAAACTACCCCTTCCACTTTCTTACAATTTCGTCGTTATAGAACAAATGACTATGCCGATAGATATGTTTTATGACCAAAGATAAGAGAGAACATCAATGAAAGACTGATGGACAAAACACTATATCAGGGTTTAGTTAAGGACTGTGGTGGTGTTCTCTGAAAGGGATTTCTCCAACAACAGAGAACACTATACTCTAAGAAGAAGAAGAAGATGCTTCAACTGCGCCTGTCTCAAACTGAGTTTGGAAATCGTCAAACTAATGCTCGAACATCTTACTAGTAGGTGGGAATAAATGATTTCATCGTAAATTGAAGTGCGCAGGCGTCTGACGGTTTGGGACTGGTTTGAACCGCTGCTCAAACACCCTTATGGACGAAGGAAGCGTAAATACAACAATAGACACTCAGTGAAATACTGCGCAACATCCCAAATTGACAACTTATCATGGGACGTTATTTCAGCCACTTCTGCTTATAGAACAGGATACAGAGTTAGTCATCCTCCCTTTATATATTCTTGACTTGAAGGCATTGTATAAATGTTAACATAAAATGGAGAAAAAGCACAACACAAAACACAATTTAATTTTCAACCTGTTTCATGCAAACAGTATTTGTCTAACAATTTTCGCCTTACCCTTTTCGGCTTGCAAGAAAGTATACAAAAGCGTCACTCGTCCAGGCCGTCACCACAATCTGCGCTGCTGTAATTTTATTTATCAAAATAGACCAACGTGCCGCCGGCATCTCTTTTACCGTTAACCTATTTCATTTCGTTCTTTTTGTAATAAGTTATCTTATCCTCAATTCTAACTAGTTTATATTCATTTCACCAAAGAACTGCAACTGTGATTATGTATACTTAATTAATTGATTTTGAGTGTAGGTATATTGCAAAATTTTTGTTAGTTACATTTTTACCCCTGAAGAGATCAACTTTGTTGGCGAAAAAAATCTTGGGTTCTATAAATAAAGTGTTGGTGTTACTGTGGTTAATTTTTTATTTGTTTTGACTCTATCTGCGCCAACGTTTCTAGATCCAAACACCGTATTTTGTCATTTTGAAAATGCTTCATATCAGATTTGCCATTCAGATACCCCATCCTCTTCACAAGACGTTTCTATTTTATTTCACAAAGCAAATTTACGAACAAAATAACCTATTTATCCTGTTTTACGATCATTATTTACTAAAATAGCATACAGTAAGAATAACGGAATAGGTTTTTTCCCCAGAACTTCACATTTTGACAATAATTGAGCACCAGTTACGGGCCAAGTACCTATAGACTCATTTAGCTCCGGTATCGGTGGATATTTAACCAGTATTATAACCGTTCTCGGAGCAAAGCTATTGTGTTTTGATGATTAATAATTGAATCACATATCAATGGAATGAACACTTGTTACGATGATTTCATTTCAGTATTTTGTATTGTAAAATATTTGCCAATGTAGATGCGAAATGCTTATATATGTCACACTCATTTGGAATTTGTTTGTAAGCTTTCTATTCAATACTAATACTGATTTTTGTTCTTGAAAACGTTAACAAAAATCCAATCAAATTTACACTTAATTGTCCAGTTATTTGCCAGTTTACTTTCTCTGGCATTTTATAAAAAAAAAATAGACAATTCAACTGATGAATCGAACCGATACAGTTTTGGTGGTTACACCTATTTCTGCAATAATTCAAGCCATTCTAATGCAACTTTTTTTACAATATGAAGCTCATTTAGCTTTAGCTGGCATGTTTTTTTTAAATCCCATTAATTTTTGTGTATATAGGGGTGCGATCAATGTCACGAGTGGTTGGTCACCCCCATGGTAAATTGTAACAATAAATCTATAAATTCCACAATTCACCCTCATGGTAAATACGTTCTTTCATTTATTTCCGCATGCAACAAACATAAGGGGAAGTATTTATGCTAGCTATGTTTAGACTTCAAAGAAACTTTATCAACTCCCCAGCTCATTATTCTTTTGGGCGTTATTTTTCAAAATTTCGACTCTGGCGTAATTTTACGTTTCAGTCTTCCCTTAAGACAGTTACTTTCCTGTAGTGAGTTTCAAACTTAAAATACATTGTGGAGTCTAATGGAGTGCTAGGCTCGACCAGCCACCAGGTCCAGTCTAAGGTAAATTTGACGCTTGTGTTTAAATTTTATCAAAACATCAAGTTCACATTTCAAAATTAGGCCAAAAATATTACAGATTAAGTTAAAGATTGGCAACACTGTATCGATTAATGATGCTTTAAATTATGTCAATAACTTCATGTGTAATCAACTTGACAAGAGCAGATCGGTAACAGCGGTATTTTTCGATCTAGCGAAGGCTTTTGACACGGTAGTACATGAACTTCTCTATATTGATTATA
Source organism: Crioceris asparagi (assembly GCA_958507055.1). Lineage (NCBI taxonomy): Eukaryota > Metazoa > Arthropoda > Insecta > Coleoptera > Chrysomelidae > Crioceris > Crioceris asparagi. Next base: position 81,309,963 of record OY293829.1, read on the forward strand.
TTGCGTGATCTTGGTATAAGATGATTTGGTGCGGAACTATATCCAAAAAAGATTTCAGTGTGTTGTCAATAATGGTGTTAAAAGTTCTTACAGCTTAGTAACTTGTGGAGTCCCTCAAGGTTCAATTTTCAGTCCACTATTATTTAATGCCTATATTAATGGATTTTATTGCAACCTCATAAAACGGATGTTATTGTAACATTTGCGGATGAAAAAGTCATTGGCTGTAGCCGTGACAGTTGCGATAAAGTTTAAGAAATGAAAAGGTATACGGAAATGGTTTAATTCTTACTGCTGGTAATTTTGAAGTTGTGCCGTAATAGTTTGTTGTAGGCACCAACTCCAAAAGAACCAGCACCAATAGAATTAATATTATTTACTATTTTTCAGTGCAACAACTAATAAAGTCGGTCCATTTTTTTGTAAGAAAATATCTATTGATTAAATTTAAATTGGTTTGATTTCTATTTTAACAATAATTTCAATATCAAAAACATTCCTCCAACTTAAATAACCATAATTTGACTATTAAAACTGACAGAAGTTTCGAATTATTATTTATTTTTGCATATTCTTCCCATTTTAATTATTGTACGGAGAAAATCCAAAGAATTTACAAAACTTTTTAACATGACTTAGTTCTTCCAGAAAGGGTGGTTCTCCTGGATTTTTATTTGTTTTCCAAAATGAAATGCCAATCTGGAGGATCAGTTTACTGACAAGAGCAAGATAACTAAATTGATTGAAACATTTTTTTAACTATTACATCAGAATGAATGTTCGTACAAAATCTGTTTTTTAGTTCTAGTGAGCGTATAAAAAATAAGTAGTCCTTAAATTTAACAGATTATCCATGATATTCACTTACAACCGGCTATTCAAACTATACGGGCACGATCAATGTTTTGTATATATATTATTCTATTCACCATCCACCCTAATTTGTCAATAATTGATCTCATTTACATGACTCAGAATCAAGTGGGTAGTCTTATTTTATCCGGGTTGGGATATTATCTATGCTGGAAAAAAAGTATCGAATGAAATATTCCTAGGCTAAGACCAATTTTCAAGGAGGCACTTGCACAAGATTTATAACTGGGACCATATCTGTCAATAACTGTGTCTTTTGAAAGATACATTCAGGTAGATTTGCTTGTCTTTTTATGCTCAAAATTTTCTTAGAAATCATCAAATTTGTCCATTTACTATGCAAAATGTTCGAGGGATATGAAAAGCAAACAACTGAATTTCATACATCCACCTTTTTAACCGATAAACCCCGAACGGAGGAGGTTACAGGTCGACTGTCTGCTTTTTTTTGATTCATTCGCGCGTTTTATTTAGTAATCGTACTCTGATTTTAATGATTTTTAATTAATTTGGAAGAGGAGGCTTGAGAAATGGTCCCATATTCATAAAAACACAAATCCGAAATCTTCTTCCCTCCGAAAACAGCTCCAGAAGGGGAAGGAGGGGGCAAATTTTCTCAAAAATGGAAAATCTGAGGTGGTTTAATTGAAGATAGGACAATATACGGAAACGTTTAAATTGAACATTTTTTCAAAAGAGTTACTTACGGTTTTCGAGTTAGAGGTATGTTAAATTCTCAAATATGTGTATTTTTGCTATGTGGAGAGGGCGATTTCTTTCGAAAATAGAAAATCTGTGGGTACTACTTGAAAGACCTAATTATTTGTAGCAACATTTATAACGAACATTATTTCCGTAGAGTTCCGGTTTTCGAGTTACAGCGGTGGTAAAATGGTAACATCTAAAATACTTGCGTATTTCCGCAGCGATGTATTGAGATCTGAATAATAACAACTACAAGCAAAGAATATACGTGGATAATAGGATAAGTACTATCTTCATTGGTATTAGTGAACGCTCAACGATTTTTGTGACTAATGTTGAACTCAAAAGTGCGAAATAAATATATTTTACAAAAAAATTTACCGACGTTATTAGTTGGTGCACTGAAAAATACAAAATAAAATTAATTCTATTGGGGCGTATATGTGAAGTTGGTGCCAAAAGTTATCAATCTACCTGCAACTGCACAACTTCAAAATTACCAGCACCAATAGAATTAATATTATTTTGTATTTTTCATCGCACCAACTAATAATGTCAGTCCATTTTTTTTTAAATATTTATTAGACAAGTCATTTATCTTATTCTTAAGACCATCTTTAAAATACATATCTACGAAAGATATTTTACTATGAAAGTGTATTTAAGTTCATACAGGGTGGCCCACCAAAAACTTTTCAGCAAGGTTTAACAATTAAAAAAAAACCTCGGACCCGTCAATTTTTGTTTATAGGGGGGACATGTTTTACCGATAATTTCATCCCTGTAACCTCAACCCCCGAACGAGGGTGGCAAACGCCCTTATTTTTTCAAATGGGATGAGGTATGTATGACATCTTTTTGAAGGAAATTAAATTATCTCTAAAATGGCGTGTCGTTTTTTAAATTTGAGCTATGCGCCGCCGAGAAATTACGTTTTAAAAAATGTGATTTTATTGAGTAGTACCTACATATTATCTTATCAAATGCTGAAAATGTCCGCCATTCACCTCCATACATGTATGACAACATACCCCTTCCCGTTTGAAAAAATAAGGGTATTAACCGCCCCCGCTGGGGGGTTGAAGTTACAGGGATGAAATTATTGGTAAAACGTGTCCCCCTCAAAACACAAGTTGACAGGTTGCTTGTTTGCTGAACTGTTTCGATGGGCCACTCTGTATAATAAAACATATATATCTTCTAGTGTTTTTTTTATCTATTTGATTAGAAAATATTTTTCAGGCATCTAACCGGCCCGTGAATTTTATCTCAATTATCTCTCTTATATAAATACTTTTTCTCTTATCAGTTAAAATATATAACAAATGTACCTACTTCTTAAATTTAAAAAAAATATTGTTTGTGTTTGTATCACTCTGTTCAAAACAATTTTGATTGATTGATCAACTGATAAACAGATAGTTTATGGAAAAAAATCAATTCAAACATTTAATAGGTACCTATTTGTGTTGTTCTAGAAAATCGTTGTACTTAGGCGAAAAACATTCATCATTTTTTATTTCTATATTGAAGTTTATTGATTATGCTGGTAGATGAGAGATCAACCTCTTAATATTCTCTACAAAATTAATTAGATAAATTTTACAGAAACTTTATCAGCGGAAAATTTATAAAATTATTCACAAAATAACATTTCTCCAGAGCAGTTTATAAGAATATATTATTAATAAATAAAAATTTAATGAAACTCCTGAAAAAAAACTTTTTCTTTGAAAAAAAAAGTTATTTATTGTTAAGTAACTATTTTTAACTAATTTCCAAAAATTAATAAAATACATTTCATACGAAGATGTCATAGAATGAGGGATATATATCATCTTTTTAATCATCTATAAGACCCAAGTTTTTAATTAACCCCACTGCCCGAAAACCACGCGGTTAAAATCTTCCGATCTTTGTGGGGGGTTACGGTTTCCGAGTTACAGCAATGGTAAAGACTGAAATATATGTGTATTTCTGCCGCGATGATATTGAACTCAAAAGTGTGTAATAAATATTTTTATACTAAACATTGAACCGAATTTATTAATTGGTGCACTGAAAAATTCGAAATAATATTAACTCTATTGGTGCTGGTACTTTTGAAGTTGTGCATTTGTAATTTGATAGAAGACTTTTTGGCACCATAACTTCAAAAGTACCAGTACCAGTAGAATTAATATAATTTCGCATTTTTCAGTGCACCAACTAATAAAGTCGGTCCAATTTTTAGTAAAAATATGTATGAAGATTAAAATTTTGTGATATTTGGACTTTTTATGTACTATCGAAGACTTAAGGGATTATTTCATGTTATCTAATAGACTATAGAATGAGAGAACATATTGCGCAGAAGCATCATCTTCATTTCTAATTCTCTTCTTGTTTAACAAAAAGATAGATCCGGGGTAGAGATTTCTCTTTATCTGTCTCTCGTATGCTATAATGGTTAACAAACGGTGGTTTCGGAGAATGAAAAAAGTCCAAAGAATTTTAATTTGTTATCTGCTGCTGTTCGATGGCGACCGCGGTGAGCGAGAAATGACTAAACATTTCTTTGGACACATATACAGCATGTCCCAAAAAGGCCTTGACAAACTACAATATTTAACTGATTTAAGTGAACTTATCTTAGTAGTCACATTTTACAATATCTATGCTGTGATAAAGAGAAATTTAATAATAATCTTTTGAATTCTATTATAAGTTAGTAAAAAAATTAAAGAGACTTCTTATTAATCATATTTTTGGGTCTAAATATATATTTGTGATTTTTATTGTATGTTCTGTTTTCAAGGCTGTAGGAAATTATAATTTGCTTTAGAGGTGAATGTTATAAACTTATTCTACCCCAGCACTTCTTTTATTCAATAGTCAAGTTTATTTTTCAATTAACATACTGACTGATCTACGTAGAATTTGTATATACTTTATCTAGAAAAGAAAATGTGACAGTAGGTATCATAAATATTTTTTACAAAAAACTGGACCGACGTCATTAGTTGGTGCACTGAACAATACGAAATAATATTAATTCTATTGGTGCTGAAACTTTTGAAGTTGTGCAGTAGCAGTTAGATTGATAACTTTTGAAATCCAGCTTCACAAGTACCAGTACCAATATAATTAATATTATTTAGTTTTTTTCAGTGCACCAACTAACAACGTGGGTTCAATTTTTTGTAAAAAATATTTATTTCACACTTTTGAGTGCAACATTAGTCGCGAAAATCGTTGAACGTTCACTGATACCAAAGAAGATAGTACTTATCCTATTACCCACGTATAATTTTTGCTTGTACTTGTTATTATGTAGAGATCTCAGAACATCGCTGTGGAAATACGCATAAGTATTTTAGATTTCACCATTTTACCACTGTTTAACTCGAAAACCGTAACTCTAAGGAAAACATGTGTATAATAAATGTTGCTGCAAATATTATGTGGTACCCTGAGATTTTTAGGTTTAGAAAGAAATCGCCCCCTCCACATAGCGAAAATACACATATGTCAGATTTCTACATGAATGTAACTCGAAAACCATAACTCTTTTTAAAAAAATGTTCAATTAAACGTTTCCGGATATTGCTCTATCTTTAATTCTGGCATCTCGAAATTTCGATTATCTAGAAAATTTGCCCCCTCCACCCGCTTGGGGGCGGTTTTCAGAGGGAAGGAGATTTCGGATTTGAGATTTTACGAATATGGGACCATTAACCAAATGAATCAAAAATCATCAAAATCTAAGAACGTTTACTACAAACAACGCTTACTTTTACACAAACGAAAAAAGCAGACAGTCGAATTGTATACCTTCTCCGTTCGGGATTCGTCGGCCCAAAATAAAACATATTCGTGCGGGATTAACTTTTTTATTACACCCTTGGGGTTTGAATTTTACTCGTAGTTAAATTTTTTTTAAAAAGATTAATAGATTATCGAAAACTATTAAGAATATCTTTTTGTAGATAATTAAAATGTTTTATTGAAATTTTACTCTCAATTTTAACATGGTCAATTCTAGTGAAACCCATCATGATCAGCAATGACAAAAAAAATACTATTTTCAAATTATAACTTATAACTGTCCAAAATACCCAACTGTGTAACAATAATAAGTTAGATGAAATCAATAATTTTTGACCGACTTCAAAAAAAGGAGAAGGTATACAATTCGGTTGTTTGTTTGATTTTTTTATGGCTGTTCATGCGTTTTGCATAGTAAATGTACTCCGATTTAGACGATTTTTGTTTCATCTGAAAGAGGAGAGTTGAAAAATGGTCTCATATTGAGAAAAATCAAATCCAAAATCCCCAAAAACCGCTGCCAAAGGGGGTGGAGGGGTCAATTTTTCTCGATAATTGAAAAACCGAGACGACAAAATTAATGAAAATTCCATATCCGGGAATGTTTAAATTGAACATTTTTAAAAATAATTATAGATTTCCGCGCTAAAGTCTAAAATAATATGTGAAAATTTTTCCGAAAATCAAAAAATCGAGATTTGAAAATTGGAAGGGACCATATCCGGAAACCTTTAAATCGAATATTTTTCAAAAGAGTTACGGTTTCCGAGTTTCGTAATGGTAAAGTCTGAAATATGTGATATGCGTATTTTCGAAATGTGGAAGAGCAATTTTTTTTTCGAAAATTGAAAATATGACTCAAAAATGTGAAATAAATATATTTTACAAGAAATTGGACCGACTTTATCCGTTGTTGCACTGAAAAATAAAAAATAATATTAATTCTATTGGTACTTGTAACTTTGAAGTTGTGCCATTGTAGTTTGTTGTTGTAGGCACCAACTCCAAAAGAACCATCACCAATAGAATCAATATTATTTTGTATTTTTCATTGCAACAACTAATAAAATCGGTCCAATTTTTTTTAAAATATATTTATGGATCTCTCAAATATGCAGTAGTAGAATTTTGTAAAAACATTTTTGAGACATCCTATACAATTAAATATTATTTGAAACCGATGGCGAGTTGTTCGTTAACCTCTTTCACACTGGTCAAAGGAATCGGGAGGGTAATTTGATTTTGTTTCGGTTTAGTTTTACACTGTTGTTTGTTGAAATGTATTACTATTATTATTATTATTATGCAACGTTGAGCTCGTGTTTTTTGAAATGTCGGAATCGGTATATATCGGGTGACACAAGCCAATACGTAAATACGTAAAGCCCGCTGCAGACGAAGTATGTTTTGCTGCACCGATTGCTTGCTTGTTTTGCTGCACGGTCCGATAAATGTTGCCGCGCATGGTGTGTTGATGGCTCCCTTGCTTGTGTTGGCTTCACACGATGCAGGCCATCATGTAGGTAAAATAACAGAGTACAGAGAAATATGACTGTGACAAATGATACGAAATTTTGAACATTCTAATCAACCTCTATTTCTAATCATTGTTACAACAGAGAAAATGTCCTAACAATCAAAAATAACATGTTATCATGTGCAAAATAACTTTTGAGTACGACTCGACTAGTTCCGAGTGCTCCGACAAGGCACGATGCGTGAAAACAATAAATAGCACCGGTTCTATCATCAAATCATGCACGAGTTCAAGCCGCCAACCGTGCACGTGATGTCATTTTCTTACACGGAAGCATGCGCAGCACCATGCCTAGCTCCCGTCAAGGAAACATGCAGCAAAACATACTCCGTCTGCAGCGGGCTTAAGCTACGCTTGGTTTATTTCTTGTCGGAAATAGGGAGGTAATGACACTATATTCCATGCACCAGGGTGCGATAAAGTCGTAGGTATCAAAAAGCGATTGATGATGCTTTGAATTTTTTTGATCCAATGTTGAAAGCCAACACCGATTTAGGAGGCTCATTGGTCTAGTGGAGAAGTAAATTTTATTAAATATACAAAAACTTGCTTATATTTCAATTCCTGATAGGTTTAAAAAAAGTAAAAAGATGTTCTTGGGGATGCAGTCATGTATTGAATAAAATTATTTGATTAAAGCCGAGCTTTCGAGAATGTTTATTCTCCTCTTCAGAACAAAAGTCGTAAATTTTGAATAAATTAGCTAAAAACAGGAAAGATTTCATAGCCATCAATTACAAAATTTAATGAAATTTTTCCTGTTTTTAGCTAATTTATTCTGAATTCACGACTTTTGCCCTGAAGAAGAGAATAAACATTCTGGAAAGTTTGGCTTCAATCAAAGAATTTTATTCAATACATGAGTGAACATATTTTTATTTAATATAAAACCAGTCAAGAATACAAAATCAAAATATTTAAAAGTATATATATATATATATATATATATATATATAAAATATACCGGATGCACCATTACTACAGAATAATTCAAAGATATATTTTTTCTCAAATAGTATATTTTTTTCTTTTTCTTCTAAATACATACATGAAATGACAATATGACTGTTAAAATTTAAATGCGATAAATAATTCTTGTTATATTTGGCAATAACCAGGTATGTTATAAAAAGCTGATATGGAATTGCGCCATTGCTCAGTATCATTGATCACTTGGAGTTTTTTATTCCTAAAATGTCAACCAGGTTATCAAGTTTCGTTCTGTTAGTAATGTTTTTGAGACATCCCAATAGAAAATAATCTAATGGTGTTAAATCGGGAGATCTTGCTGGCCACATTGTTTTTGGGTCTCCTCTTCCTTAGAAAAATCCATGTAAATATAACTGCTAAAATCTCAATGTGCTAAATCATTCTTGTAATATTTGGCATTATCCAAGTGTGTGATAAAATGTTAATATGACTGTGCACCATCACTCATTCGTTAATCACTTGTTTGTTGACAATTTTCTATTTCTGAAAGATCATCCAGGTTGTCAAGTTTCATTCTGCAAATGAAATTTTTGTGACATTCCAATAGAAAATAGTCTAATGGTGATAAATCGGGAGATCTAGCAGGCCACTCTGTTTTTGTGCTTTTTTTTCCTGAAAAACTTCATGTAATTGTTCTCTCCTAATTGACATTTCAATTTTATTCGAATATAATCGTTCCTGGTTTTTCTAAAAAGAAAAGTATATAAAATTAAACTTTTTCTCTGCGAGGGTTATGTAGGTATGTAAGTACTTGTCTCAATGATTTTCTCATAATCAAACGATCTGTTGCACGTTTACGACTTATGAAACAGCGATGAGAAAATCATTCCCTCCCTCATATAAATCTCCAAAGTCACAAACAAATTCCATCTTGTTGTGGTCGTCCCTGTAAATGGGGTTGTTAAACAAAAGCGTTAAAGCGTCTAGCCCGCCAGCCAGCCAGAAAACAGAGCCAACGGAATAGGAACAAGTGAACAACAACAACAACACAAACATGGCATTCTCTATCCCTCTCCACCGTGTCGCATAACCCATCATAAAACTCGCGATCGTCTTTTCCTCGGGTCATCCTCCTCCACCAGGGAGCGGAGGTTCGTTCGTCGAACTATAAATCCAGAACTGATTTTCAACTTTTTGAACATCACTCTCAAATGTGCATTTCTGTCACAAAATTATCCATCTGACAGTAATTGCAACAACCAACAACTGTTTACTTTCCAGAATTTGAATTTAAATGTAACCTCACAAATAGTTACTGGACTGATACTTTCTTGACTTTAATATATTAAAGATAAAAAGCTGTGAACGTCACCCATGGTATACAATTGAAAATGTAACAGAAGCTAGTGAAGGCACTTGGAAATTAAGCAAATATTTAGTGCTTCATTGATCTTTGATTAATGAGTGGATGATGCAAAATTCACAATAATAAAAAAGAGGAAAGAAATAAAATTATTTCGTACCACGATAAAAAATTATTAAATAATCAAATACCCACATGACAAACAAGTGTGAATTACTCTGAATAAAACGTTTCAAGCTGTTATTTGAAATGGAATTAGTTACATTGCTCAAATAACGGGTACTCAGACACTTTGTTGGGTTAGATTGAGTTAAAGTACATATTTGTCTAAGGAATAGATGCATTGAAAAAGAGAAGGTTTTACATGTCCCTAACGAATAGACCTGGTAAGCTCACACAAAACTTTTAGATGGAACAGGTAACCTAACAGTTGGCTAATAGTCAGAGACGCTTGTGGTGGAGAGAAAGCGTTTGACCCAATGCGCAGAATCTCAACTGTAAAAAAGTGTTTCTGAGCTAGGGGTTGGAACGAGTTCATTTTATATCTTCAGAGAACGTCATATTGTTGCAACAAAGACCCTTAAAGAAGTCGGTTTTTAGTTTGTGTGTGTGTCGATGTGTGTAATATACCCCCCCCTCCCGTCACTTGAGTAATTCATTCTCTTTTCTAGCTATCTTTCTCTTTCTTCTCAAGGGTCATCGAACCCCTGGCTGTTGTGGCTTGCCTGTTGCTCTAGGCTTGCCTAGGCGACTTGATTTCTTATAACAAACTCATCTACGACTAGATGCACGTGTTTTGTACAGCCGAGAGGTGATTTTTATATCATTTTTGTTTTTTTCTTCTGTTGTTTGTGGTATGCCCCCCGCATAAAAGAGGGTTGGAGGATAATTTGAGCCAGATATATGCATTGGAAGGAGAAGATATTGTTTCACTCCGGTCAAAAAGATTATAGAGTAGTGAAGATTAAGGCGTTCAGCTAATTTTTTTAATGTTTTTTGACTTGGATAATATTATCTACATTCCATTTCGTAGATGGAACTGAATTAAAACAGTTCTATCAAAATCAACATTTCCTTCGTTTCAGTATAATTAAAAAATTTAAGGGTAAATTTATTAACATTCCAAGTAAAAAATAAAACTGAGAGTTATGTGGAATAATAAAGTAATTAATATACTTTAGACTTTAGCTAATTAGGTATTTAAAAACAAAGTATAATTGACCGACGAACCCCGAACGGAAGTGTACAATAATTCGACTGTCAGCTTTTGTTCGCGCGTTGTATATAGTAAATGTACTTCGATTTTGATGATTTTTGATTCATTTGAAAGAGAAAGCTTGAGAAAAGGTTTCATATTACGCAAATCCGAAATCTCCTTCCCTTCAAAAACCGCCCCCGAATGGAGTGGAGGGGGCAAATTTTCTCGAAAATCGAAAATCTGCGGTGGAATATTTGGTATTTTTCATTGCACCAACTAATATCATTTCGGTTTCAATTGCAGCAATTTACTCTCTAATTTCATTCTTCAAGCGTTACGGATCGCGTTCTAAACAACAATCTTTTTTAAAATAAAACCACAACACGTAGGTAATCCTCTGGGTGAAGATTAGGTGAGTGAGATCTGTAGGCCACGAATTTACAAAATTACAGATTTTTGGAAAATAATTTCACAATGAGAGAACATTAGACTTCTTCTCTTCTTCCTCTTCTTCAAGTGCGACTCCTCTGCCTTGAAAGTGTTAGCACAGACCTACAGAAGGCCTACAGTTTAAAGTGGATTCCGATCCACAAATATGTCTCAAGATATACCCTTACAGAGAAGATGTTCTAGGGAAATAAACAATCTCGTTGGTTTCTTTTTGCCTTGCGAGAGGTGGTGTATGCTAAGGATTTAAACGCGCATCCGGCTCATCACCGCGTTCACTCGTCTAAATCTTCGCCACTATCTGTGATGCAAGTTCCATGATCAAAGTCGACCAATGGATTATCTGAGTAATATTAAAAAAATAGACAATTTGTACAATAATATTAGTTTTTTTACATTCATTGTATTCGTTTGAGTATGTCAACCAACCCCGTAGATAGAAAACAACACAATTATTTTCAAGCTTGCCGGTAAATTACAAAAATGCACTCGACTGTGACATTGAATTGGTCTCCATGGGAATGCGTGTTCTCTCTCTTTATTGTGTGTTTCTTTCAAATTAGAGTGTGGTGGAGTGTTTCGATAATCTATTCCAGCGATTTGTTTTACAGGTAGTTCACTTTTTTGATCAGTTTCTCATTGTTCGATGGAGAATGAGAAAAATTCCTAATCAATTATAGATTAAATTAGTTCTTACCAATTCATTTTGCTCAAGGAACCTTATATTCTATCAAACCAAAATGATTGAATGGAAGTTGTTGAACTTTAAAATTTGAAACCTAGTTCAAGATGCTGGAACAAGTTAGTTTGACTAAGATTAAGGAAAATTGCCCTTCGGACCGATAAAACAACTGAGTTAAAACTTTCAATAAAAAAGACAATGTCATGAAGTCAGGAATTTGTCGCTTTTTGCCGTTAATTAGTTGTGGAAAAAATAATTTTGCGGCTCTGTTTTTTCTATTAGAAAAATGTTGCCTCGCTCACTTGAAATCAATTTAACGTTCATAATAAAAAAAAATGAGAATCAAACAAAGGTTATAAAATAAAGATCAAAGAAAATCTTATTTAGTATTTTCGAGAATATACTAATAACTCAGGTCGCACTTTTCCATTTTCTATTCTCATGAGAACCGCCTTTAGTTTCATTATTTATTATTCCTGTTTACAACAGCAGTGTAATGACCAATAGAATTTGTTCTTCCAGTCATTGCAGTGTCGCCTATATAATTACCGACCCCTAAAATCTTAAATTCTCGTCCGGATATGCGACATTCGAATATTTTCGGAATGAATTCGATGTCGATTTCCTGTCCTGTGTCGTTCTCTGTAATATATAATTGTTTCTTTTATATTTCCATTATAAACATAGTTGCTTCGTTAACTTGACATCAAGTTAATGGGACACCATTTTTCTAGTAAAAAAGAGCTTCAAAATTATTTCTTCCACAACTAATGAACGGCAAAAACGCGGCAAATTCCTGACCTAAAGGCACTGTCATTTTCCAAAGTTGCTTCGCTAGGTTGATGCACATATGATTTACAAATGTTTCAAAACCTTCCTCACCTTCCAATGAGTCCAAATCGGAAACTGTTGATGTTCTTGAAATATAATCAATTCAAAGGTTTCATAAGTTTTTTTGGAAATATTCTAGCAAATTAAATTTATATTTTACTAGATCTTAGTTCATTATTACCTCAAAGTATGGCATTAAATTGCAGAAGCCAAAAAATAACTAATTATTAATTATTTATTATTAATATTGGGTACAGAAAAATCAAAATTGCAAGCAAGAGCACAGAATATGAGACTATCATTTGAACATGTGTTTTATGGTTGGTCATTGATGTCAGTTTTCTCTAAATGTCAAATAAATGACACTTATTGAATATTTTATATTGGAATTACAATACATTTTCTAAAAAAAACATCTCCATTCCAGATATTTTTTCGTTAACAAAGATGTTTCTTTCATATTGCAATAATCTGCATAAGTGCGTATACAGGCTGTTTCAAATTCGACTCTTACCATTGAGATCTCGGAAATTATAGGGAATACAAAGATGGTTAAATTGGGGTAAAGTTGCCCATTTATGTGCTCAACAATAAACCGTTTAGAAAGTCTGAAAATTTCGAGTAGTTCCGGAGATATTCGGAAAAACCCGAATTTTCGGAGATTCATTTTATTTTTTTCCTGGCTTTGTTTCTTAATGAATTTCCAAATAAATAGCACATATACATTGCCATTTTTTTCACTCTTTCCAATGGTGTTATTAGTTTTGTAACCTGACGTTTCGTCTATGTGTAACTATCATGAACTTTTTTTTCTTATGGGAGCCATATTGGCATTCCACAAATCAGAAGAGCCCTTTTCATTATCTTTTTGACGATATTTTGTCCTAAAAATCCGAGAAATTATATAAATTACTTTTATAAAGTAGTTGGCTTTGATTTTTCCAATCGGTGACATGTAAATGACATTCTGTATTATTGTCAATTGCTGAGTCGTTGAAAATGGAGTTCTCCAATGAAGACAAACGAGACATGATAAAACTTTATTAAAGAATGATGGAAACAGTATGAATACATTGGAAGTGTATCTTAACATGTATCCCGAGAGACAACAACCCCACCGAATTTTATTCAACTTATTGTATAAAAATTTAGTTGAGCATTGTCCCTTTAAAAAACCCAGACAAAAATCTGGGGATAGAATGGATGAAGAAAGTAAAGAAATTATTATTAATGAGGTATAATTGATCTTAAGTTTTTCAAACGAGCCAAACCCATCGCGAGTTCTGTCCATTAATTTGGACAAATTTGGTTGTGGTTGTCGTCTCTCGGGATACATCTTAATATACACTTCCAATGTATTTATTTACACTGTTTCTATCATTATTGTAATAAATTTTTATCATATCTCGTTTTTCTTCATTGGAAAACTCCATTTTCAACGACTCAGCAATTGTCAATAATACAAAATGTCATTTCCGTGTCACCGATTGGAGAAATCAAAGCCAACTACTTTATAAAAGTAATTTATTTAATTTTTCAGATTTTTAGGACAACAAGGCCAACTTGTGATACATAATCAAATACGTAATCAAAAGGGCTATTCAAATTTGTCGAATGCCAATACTTATGGCTCCCATAAGAAAAAAACAATTTATAACAGTTACACATAGACGAAACGTCAGGTAACAAAACATATTAACACTATTGGAAAGAGTGAAAAAAGTGGCAATGTAAGTGTGCTATTTATTTAGAAATTCATTAAGCAATAAAGCCAGGAAAAAATAAAATGATTTTCTCCGGAACTACTCGAAATTTTCAAATTTTTTAAACGGCGTATTGTTGAGCACATAAATGCGCAACTTTGCCCCAATTTAACTATCTTCGTATTTCCTACAGTTTCCGAGATCCCAATGCTTGAGAGTCGGATTTGAAACAGCCTGTATAGTAATAAAATACATGAAAACACTCGTATCTCGAGAAGGGAAGATGAAACTAAAGTAGGCCGCTCGCTTCTTAATAGATTCCAAATTTAAGGTACCTACAGTACAGATCACACACACATATGATACAATCTTACTCAGAAATATGCGGTCATTGACTTCGGGTGGGTGTGAAGTCAGAGTCTAAAATTCTTATGTAAAAGTCCCACACCAATACACAGCGTGGTAGCTGAAAAGAAGGGGTTCGTTCTTCTTCTTCTTCTTCTTCTTGTTTTATGCCTCAGCCTCCTCCACCCCAAGTTGTTATCGTCTTTTACTTATTGCTCATAGTACATACAGATATTTTATAACATGCATTGTGATTTAAGAGTAGCATTGGCGTAGATACAAAATATAATTATTATATTCTGGGAAAATTTCAATAAATTTAGAGTGATCTGATATTTACAAAGTATATTTTCAACGAAAGTTATAGATATGATCAAGCTTCACAATTTAAAATTATTTCGTAACATACAGGGTGTTTTATACCAGCATAAGCTATTAATATAATAATTTACTTGATTATTAGCCGAGATTCACAAATCTCGTTAGTAATTGGAATTGATTTTCCTCTTGCCACAGTTCTTTTAATCTCAACTTTTAAGTAGTCATCAGATTTATTACTTATTCATGTAACAAGTCAAGTAACAGATTTTTTTTTTTTCGAATGTTGTAATCGAGAATACCTGCGACTGTCAGCTACAAAATTTTCACAAAAATGTTATTTGCATTTCGTCCATTCCAAGTAGATATGTCCTCAGTTCAAAATAATCCTCCCACAATAACTTATTTAGCTAATTTTGACCGCCGAACCAAACGCAGGAGGAATACAATTCGAGTTCGCGTCTTATGAAGCAACATGTCCTTCCATAAACTTCTCCCGAAGGGGGTGAAGGGGGCAATTTTTTTCGAGAATCGAAAATTTGAGACAACAAAATTAAAGAAGATACCATATTCAGCAAACGTTTAAATTGGACATTTTTCAAAAAAATCATAGGTTTCCGAGTTACAGCATTGGGAAAGTCTGAAACTTGCGTATTTCCGCGATGTTTGAAATCTCTGCATAAGTACCTATATAAGCAACGTATCATCTTCTTTGGTCAACGTTGAATGATTTTGATGACTAATGGTACACTCAAAAATGTGAAATGAATATCTTTTACCAAAAAATTGTACCGATTTTATTAGTTGGTTCACTGAGAAATACAAAATAGTATTAATTCTATTCCTAATTTTTGAAGTTGGGGCCAAAAGTTTTCAATCTAATGACAACTGCACAACTTCAAAATTACCGGTACCAAAAGAATTAATATTATTTTATATTTTTCAGTGCACCAACTAATAAAGTCGGTTCAATTTTTTGTAAAAAAATATTTATAATCAACATAGTTGTAACGAAATGTATAATAAACTTGGACCGTTACTACCATTAGATCATGGTCATGACGTTTATACAAATAAGTTATAAATTTCCAACATATTTATACATTTCTCATTGTTGTCGCATCATCGCATTGAAAATAAACACCAATGGTAGGTATATTATTTGCCCTGCGGGAAAAACTATGTCACCACAGCGTAAAACACACTCGATGCCTGTCACCAAAAATGTGCCAGAGGTACATAACCTGCTAACTGCTAACTCTAGGTCATTACACCCTGATGATGATGGTGGTGTTATAATAAAGGTGTGAAAGGAATAGAAACCACACAGTCACAATTTGTGTATATTCTTATATAACAATATAGACCTGGAGATAGTAACAGAATACACTCATTTGTTATTTAAACCGAGGCGATTCTGTCAGGGATTGAATTACGTAATAAGTGATAAGAAGAAGATAAATTGTTATTCTTTACCAAAAATTGAACCGACTTTATTAGATGGTGCACTGAAAAATACAAAATAATATTAATTCTATTGGCGCTGGTAATTTTGAAGTTGTGCAAATTGTAGGTATAGATAGAAGACTTTTGGCACCAACAACGATTAAACGAATTTGTAGGATAACGTACTGATAACTTTGAAGTTATGTACAGGGTGGCCCATTAGTAAAGGACGCCGGCTATATCTCAACTTTTTTGTGCAAACATTTTTTCTGTATCTTGTCAAATAACAGGTGGGGGTAGGGGCAAATGTTTGTTTGAAAAAAACTGAATAACTTCTTTTTGGTATGACCTATTTTGAATAACTTTATTTCATTCTTTACCAAAAATTGGACCGACTTTATTAGATGGTGCACTGAAAAATACAAAATAATATTAATTCTATTGGTGCTGGTAATTTTGAAGTTGTGCAAATTGTAGGTATAGATAGAAGACTTTTGGCACCAACAACGATTAAACGAATTTGTAGGATAACTTACTGATAACTTTGAAGTTATGTACAGGGTGGCCCATTAATAAAGGACGCCGGCTATATCTCAACTTTTTTGTGCAAACGTTTTTTCTGTATCTTGTCAAATAACAGGTCGGGGTAGGGGCAAATGTTTGTTGAAAAAACTGAATAACTTCTTTTTGGTATGACCTATTTCACTTTTTTGGGTGCTTCTATAAGAAAATATAATATAAATATGTACATAATATACAGGCTGTTTCTAATTCGACTCTCACCATTGGGATCTCGGAAACTATACGGAATACGAAGATGGTTAAATTGGGGCAAAGTTGCGCATTTATGTGCTCAACAATACACCGTTTAAAAAATTTGAAAATTTCGAAAAAAAAAACGAATTTTCGGAAAATCATTTTATTTTTTTCCTGGCTTTATTTCTAAATAAATAGCACATTTACATTGCCACTTTTTTCACTCTTTACAATGGTGTTAATAGTTTTGTAACCTGACGTTTCGTCTATGTGTAATTATCATAAACTTTTTTCTTATGGGAGCCATATTGACATTCCACAAATCAGAAGAGCCCTTTTCATTACCTTTTTGACGATGTAAGTTGGCCTTGTTGTCCTAAAAATCAGGGAAATTATATAAATTACTTTTATAAAGTAGTTGGCTTTGATTTTTTCAATCGGTGACATGTAAATGACATTCTGTATTATTGTCAATTGCTGAGTCGTTGAAAATGGAGTTCTCCAATGAAGACAAACGAGATATGATAAAACTTTATTAAAAAATGATGGAAACAGTATGAATACATTGGAAGTGTATCTTAACATGTATCCCGAAAGACAACAACCCCAACGAATTTTATTCAACTTATTGTATAGAAATTTAGATGAGCATTGTTCCTTTAAAAAACCCAGACACAAATTTGGGGACAGGATGGATGAAGAAAGTAAAGAAATCATTATCAATGAGGTATAATTAACCTTAAGTTTTTCAAACGAGCCAAACCCGTCGCGAGTTCTGTCCATTAATTTGGACAAATTTGTTTGTGGTTGTCGTCTCTCGGGATACATCTTAAGATAGACTTCCATTGTATTTATTGACACTGTTTCTATCATTATTGTAATAAAGTTTTATCATGTCTCGTTTTTCTTCACTGGAGAACTCCATTTTCAACGACTCAGCAATTGACAATAAAACAGAATGTCATTTACGTGTCACCGATTGGAAAAATCAAAGCCAACTACTTTATAAAAGTAATTTCTTTAATTTCTCGGATTTTTAGGACAACAAGGCCAACTTATACATCGTCAAAAAGGTAATAAAATTAATAAAATTTGTGTAATGCCAATATGGCTCCCAAAAGAAAAAAAAATTCATTATAGTCACACATAGAAGAAACGTCAGGTTACAAAACTATTAACACCATTGGAAAGAGTGAAAAAAGTGTAAATGTAAATGGGCTATTTATTTAGAAATTCATTGATAAATAAAGTCAGGAAAAAACTAAAATGATTTTCCAAAAATTCGGTTTTTTCCGGATATCTCCGGAACTACCTACTCGAAATTTACAAACTTTCTTAACGGCGTATTTTTTGAGCACATAAAAGCGCAACTTTGCTCCAATTTGACCATCTTCGTATTCCCTATAATTTCCGAGATCCCAATAGTGAGAGTCGAATTTGAAACCTGTATACATATACCTATATGTCGATGAAATTTAAATCCTTCCAAATTTATACTACGACCCCAGCAAAGGAAGTACTCACCTGTAGAGCTTATATAAAGGCGTAGCAACTATGTGTAGGTACTGTCATTATCAGCATAGAAGGGGGGAGGGAATAATAGACAAAACAGCTTTTGTATATTATGTGATTACATTATCAATCCAACCCCTCCGGATGTTACAAGCAATGCAATTAACATATTAAGGTATATTTATTACTCAAATACAAACACGCATAAGTTAATTCAAAAAGTTAATCACTGAAAATTTAATCAGCGCGACGGAAGTTGAGCTTAGGGTTGGTGGTTCATCGCCGCGCTCGCCGGAACTAATTGGAAGATTTTTTGGGGGAAACACATATTACTTTTACCTATTCGTTTTGATATTATTGGGCTGTTGATTTACGGGTTGGATGGCCTCCCCTCTTGGTAAATTTGCAATTAGAAACTATTACATTGATTATCTTGATGAGTATTCGGTAATGATCGTCTGCTTTCAGATCCTTCTGATAATCCTAATTATTTTTATTTTACGAAAAGATTGTGATTCCGACACGAACCAATTTTGTTATGTAGCTGTCACAAACATTAGCTCTAATATCGAGCGTTCCGATGAAGATAAAAAAAACATCTTTCAATGTGCCATGAAATTTGAGATTTATGTTTTTCCATATTGAAAAACCACTTAACATATTTAAGAGTAGAAATATTTTGATTGAACAGTATTGGAGAAAACTAAACAAGTGCGAGTTGAACTCGCGTGCAGAGGGTTCCGTACGTTCATGTTTTTTTAAATCTGACCCAAATTTGTCAATATTGAGTAATATACCATGTTATTTTAATATTATGGACTTCTCATAGGTTTTCCTATAATCTATAAGTAGAAAACTCATTTCTGTATTTTTTTCAACATTTTAGGTTCAGTAGTTTCAGGGATAAGGGGGGGATTATCAATTTTCGTCTATTTTCTTGAATAACTTGGAAACTATTTGTTTTAAAATTACAGAAAAATACATACAAGATCTTCACAGCAAAACCTTCGATTTGATACGTCACACGATGCAGTTTTTTTTAAATTTTCCTCCTTCCCCCCAAAATACCCCCCATATACAGATTTCAACTATTCATGTAACACCTCTGCGTTTGGGTCACAGACATTGATATTCGTACAAAATTTCAATTCAATCGGTCGAGTAGATTCGGAGATAATTGATTGTGAACGACGGACAGACGGACACACGAGTGATCCTATAAGGGTTTTTTTTTCATAAAAAAATTTTTTGCCACTACAAAAGAATACAAACGATTATTAAAATATTTCTGTGAAAAAAAAACGTAAACATCTCAAAAAATGTAAGAGTAAAACATTTTCTTAATTTTCATGTTTTTTTTAATACAAACAAATAAAATGGTTCTACCTTCAATCATCTACTTCGTATGTAGTTTATGACCATATTTTTTTACCATTATTAATAATCATTTAGTTTTCTTTGTATTCAATCTATGCATATGTTTATCTAAACAAATTGAAGACTTTAGACTGTTAAAATACCTAGAAATAATAATTTTTACAACTTTGGAGTGCATCAACTAATAAAAATAGTTATCCTATTTTTTGCTCTTAATTGATGCAATGCATCTCCATATTCACCTCACCTTTAAGCAATTACCATACATTGCAAACAGTAGAACAAACAATCTTTCTACTCGGTGATATGACTGATAAACGGTGATTATAAATAATACAACCAGGTGAAAGAATCTTTCTCATCCGAAACCACGCCGCCACGAACAACTTACACCTGTTGCTAGGATTCTCCTAACCCATTTTATCCATTCAAATGATACTGCTATTTGTAGGTAATGAGTTCATACAACCCAATTATTGATATGTTATAAAATGTGTCCACTTTCCTATTTCCATTCTGCCATTATTATCGAAACGGCAGTTGTTGTTGTTGTTTAGGTATACATTCTGTCCAAAATTGTACATAAAAAAGTCGTATAATTCGCTCATTTTAGAAAAACACAATTATGGAACGCCTTTTTACTCTTTAACAAACCACATAATGAATATAACATTTTAAATTAAACATAAAATGCGGCTGAATTTCTAAGTTTGTTTTAAAACATTTATTTGAATTCTTCGTTTGTTTAATTTTCCTGTGCACATTTAGAACTTTATATTCCTACGAATTTGTTCAGTTTATTTTATTAATATGTTTATTATAAAATATAAGTTATGAATTTCAAAGTTCGTTTGTGTTGATGAATTTCAAAGGTTGTTTCAAAATGTTACGTCTAAGTTTTAATTATAGTGTTTTGCACATTTGTAAGTTTAAATTAAATCTTTGTCGATTTATTGAATTTGTTTCATTAAAATGTTTCTGATTATTTTTATTGAATTTTAAAGTTTGTCTGAAAAACGAAACAAACATTTTAATTTGGTGCGGTGAACTACGGAACTAGCCACTATTACCCAGCACAATCGGAGAGAAACAAACTTTAAAATTCAACAAAATAAAATAATCTTTATTCAGAAAGACATGTTAATGAAACTAACAAAATATATCTGCAGTCATTTAAACTTACTAACTGTGCACACAATATTTGATCAAACTAAAAATTGGGAGAAACATTTTGAAACTAAATTCAAAGTTCAACATCACAAACAAACTTTGAAATTCATAACTTATATTTTATAAGAATCATATTAACAAAATGAACGGAATAAATCCGTAGAAATTTCAACTTCTAAATTTGTACATGCAAATTAAACAAAAGAATAATTCACACAAACATTTTAAAACAATCTTCAAAATTCAGATGCATTAACCATTTTGTTTAATATTTTTGTGTAATATTTTCATAAAACAAACTGGAAAATTCGGCAGATTAAAATATTATTATGAACATCAATAGATATGAATTTCGAATTTTGTTTGTGGTGTTGAATTTCGAAGTTTGTTTCAAAATATTACTCCTAATTTTTAGTTTGATCAAATTTTTTGTGCACATTTAGTAGTGCTGGGTACTAGCGGCTAGTTCCGTAGTTCACCGCACCAAATTAAAACGTTTTTTTCGTGTTTCAGACAAACTTTAAAATTCAATAAAAATAATCAGAAACATTTTAATGAAACAAACTCAATAAATCGACAATGATTTAATTTAAACTTACAAATGTGCAAACCAATATTATTCAATCTTTTTAATAGAAGTAACATTTTGAAACAAACAAACAAACGAAATTCATCAACACAAGCAAACTTTAAATTTTATAACTTATATGTTATAATAAAGATATTAATAAAACAAACTGAACAAATTCGTAAGAATATAAAGTTCTAACTGTGCACACGAAAATTAAACAAACGAAGAATTCAAATAAATATTTTAAAGCAAATTTACAAATTCAGCCGAAGTTTATGTTTGATTTAAAATTTTATCTTCATTATGCGCTTTGTTAATTTGGATGTTAGATATTTGGATATTTACATTAAAGAGTAAAAAGGCGTTCCATACAAAATCAAGTCGGTGAGAATACTGTTAACTACAGCAACATTTTAGAATACTCTTGTGTACATAAATTTTAATTTCAATGTATCAGATTTCTGGAACCATCATCAAAGTTGTTTTTTCATATGGACGCCATATTAAATTTGAACAGAAATAAAAAAAATATTTTATTAACAATCAGTAATAAAAAAAAACTAGTTGTGGATGGAAAATATGAGAGAATATTATTTTGAATATAAATTTGGCAACATGGGTTAGTCAAACAATAGAATGTATAAACTTATTTAATCCAATAAGTTTATCCTACTAGTGTACCTACGTGCGGAGAATAAAGTTTATTGAAAGAAAAGGTTTAACATGTTAAAAATTTGTTTTAAAATAAAATAATGCGGATAGGGTAAAAAACAATCGGATAAATGAGAAATTGAGTAATTTCTAATAAGTAGATACTTAGCTTTATGGAGACTCAAAACCATTTGAATTAGAATGATAATTTAAAGAGGAACATTCATGATAATTTTGACGAGTATCCAACCAACTTTGGAAACAAATACCGTCTAAAGAATATCTTTTTGTGTTTCCCAAACCTACGATGCCAAATTTATACCAAAAATATCTTTTTACTTCCATTCATATCCAATATGGCGTCCGTACGAAAAAAAACAAAATTCATGATGATTCCAAACAAATGAAACGGCAAAATTAAAAGCAATGTAAACATGGGTATTCTTTGTAAGACGATGCTTTAACAATTCCACTTAATTTATTTAAAAAATTAGAGAGTTGTAAGATTTTTTCAGACTTGCATGGTTTTAGTTTTTTTTAAATATCTATCTAAAGCCCAAATTGTAGGGATGATTCTCTAAATTGAGTTAAATTCAATTAAAATTATCTAAAACTTTACCCAATTTTCTTATAGTTTCCTAGATATCCATATATCACGAATTTTGGACAGACTGTATATAATATGTATCTAAACAACAAAAGTTTCAACCACGACATTTATGGGCTGACGATTTGGCCAACGTTGCGTGACACCTCAATCTGGTAGTCGCAGATAATAGGTAGGTATAATAGTTAGTAGAAGGGTATCATTTCATCGTTGAACAATAATAGAATTTTATATTACATTATTAAAAAACATTAGATTTTATAGTGAGAATATATTATTTATGTCATCGGGTGGAACAGATTTTTAGTTTTGAACTTCATGTTCGACTTGAGAATGGGTTTCATGTGAATATCAAACAAAATTGAAGGGGGTATACAAATTTTTCTATGTATTTAGTGTTTTTTTTTATTAAATGGTAATTAAAGACGGAGCCAGGTTAAAAGTGGTGTTGAGGAAGGATAGAATAAATCAATGTACGTCAGATAGTCGGTTAGGTTTTGAGCTTCACGCGTTTGGCACAATATTTTTGAGATGTCCTTTGAGATACTGTGGTCTCGAGCAACCAAATAATGGACAGTCCGCTAAGAAATGTTTCACATTCACACTAAGCTGTGTGTTGCAGTGTTCCCACATTGGGTTGGTGCCAACTATTTTTGATCGACGAACCCAAACGGATGATGATGATTTTTGATTCATTTGAAAGAGGAGATTTGAGCTCTATGGCTGAATTTTCGCTGTATTTGTGTGTAATATGTCACTAGACTGTTTTGTGAGAGGCTGTCAATGCGACTGGGACTTAAAGATGGAGGGTTCCATACCGGAATATTATCATGCTGTTCTCTCTTGGTACATGCCTGTTAATGGATCTGGGCTGGTGTTCGGACTAGTTCCTCGTACGAGTAGGACTCTGAGGTAGACGGGTTCCATATTCAAGATTTTATATGACTTTATGTTTTCCTGCCACAATCTACCAAAGTGTTTTCCCAGGAAATGCCGGGTAAAACTGGTTTAATATAAATATATTTAATATTGTTATTATATTTACTAGATGATTTTGGAACTGATATTTCAGGAAAGACTTATTCAAAATTTATTTATCTAATAAGTTATCCCTAATATTATGACACTATAGCGTATGTCATCAGCAGTTGATTGAGCGCCCATATCACGGTAAGTACGTGTCTAGAATAGCGTAACGCTTAAATTACACTGAAATTAGGACGAAACTCAACAACTATTATTTGATGAATGGATTTATATTTAGATCAAGCATGTACGAGTTTGTTTTTTCCTCCATACTATGAGATATATAGGTTACAATTATCTTCGAACAGTTGGCTGTGGAAGTGATATATTTTTTATTTTATAGGTTTCCGCATTACAGTCTGAAATATGTGTTTCAGCTATGTGGAGCGGACAATTGTTTTACGAGAATCTAAAATTCGATATTGGAGAATTAGAAAGGGAACTATATCTGGCAACGTTTAGAAAAAAAACATAGGTTCTCATGTTAGAGCAATAATACTGAAATATGTGTTTACGCTATGTAGAGGGGGCAAATTTTTCCGAAAATCAAAGATTCGAGATGACCAAATTAAAAAAAAGATCATGACCAGCAACATTTGGTCTGGTCATTTTTCAAAAAAAAAATAAGTTTCGGAGTTACAGCAGTAGTAAACTTTGGGATATGTTTATTTCCGCAATATCTGAATAAGTATCAGTAACGCATTATCTTCTATGGTGAAAGTTGAATGATTTTGATGACTTATCTTCTACTCAAAAGGGTGAAATAATTATTTTTTTTACAAAAAATTGGACCGACTTTATTAGTCGGTGCACTGAGAAATACAAAATAATATTAATTCTATTTGTTCTGGTACTTTTGAAGATGGTGCCAAAAGTTTTCAATCTAACTAAAATTGTTTTTTCAACTCTCTAAAAAAGTACTTATAAACAATAAATTTTTATCGTTGGTGAACGAAAAATGATTCTGATGACTGTAATGTTACACTCAAAAGTTTGAAATATATATTTTTTTACAAAAACTTGGCCCGACTTTATTAGTTGGTGGACTGAAAAATAAAAATGAAATATTGGTTTTGGTACTTTTGAAGTTGGTGCCATATAGAATTTTAACAAAAGGTAGACAAACGAAAACTTTTGCTCGACAAACATGGACAAACGTTGAACAAACAAATTTCAATGTCAAATTCACATTTGGGGGTGCCAATCACACAACATTGATAAGACCAAAATCGAAGTACGCATCGTTCTGGAAGTTTAGGTTTCGTTTAAATTAATACTCGAACGTTCTGATGGAGATTAGATAAGACTATATCTTTCCTGTACATCATCTTTATATATGTCATCATTTAACCGTTATCTTATATGATGTGTGTCTTGAGGTGATAAATTCCTCTATATACGATTCAAATTAATTTTCAACAGTATCTAACCAACATTAATTACACACCACTGATGATAAAAATAATATGTAGCTCAGGGGATGATAGAAAGCGCGGGCTAGCGCGAGCGCGCTGATTTATTTTCGTTGTATTATTCTTCTTTTTTTTTTGTATTATTTTTATCCGTGACAGGAAGAGATGAGCATCATCAGCACAGCAGAGAGCAGAGAAGTTCACTTTTAACTTCTCCCGTTTGAAACGGCAATGTTGCCATGTTTTAGTTTCCGCTACAACAAAACCAGAAGTAGATCATTTCCAACATATTGCACAAGTGTAATGATTAGGCAGTACTGCTGTTTTATTAAAATTATTGTGGGTTGGGAGGGGGTAAGGTGGAGTTACTCGTTTTTGTACGGATCTTCAAATGAGAGAGGTATTCGTCAAAATTGCAATATTGGTTCTTGTTCCTTATTTCAATCTCTATAAAAAGTTCACCAACTTGCAGATACAGTCTTAAACATCAGCTATGATAGTTTATGGTCCGTCAGAGCTAAATAAATTAAATCCCAAGCGACTGATCAGCTGAACTCAAATACTATTTTGTTTTTGTTCGTCTATTTAGCTTCGATTTCTTTATGTCGACTCTTGCGATGTTGAAGACAAGCTATCATGCCATGGCGTCTCTTGATCTTGGTCTTCTTACTGCAAGTGATGTTATTTCTTGCAAACTTCGCCATTCGATCAGGACTCATTCTGCTTACATATGTTGATTCCTCTTTCATTTATATTTCCTTACTAGCTGACCCGACAGACGTTGTCCTGTCTTAACAAAAGCAAAAACAATATCTTGGTTTTCTAAATTTTCACCCATGACAACAATAGCAACTTCATCAATTGTTGCAGTATTATAACGTTTTGCGTGTTGTCCTGCAGGCGTCTTATCGGCTTTGCTGACAATTTTGTGGTAATCAGATGGCATGCGGGTTTAATGCAATCTTGAATAATTCAACCAATTCGTTGTCTGATGAAAAAATATTTGAAGGTGCTCCACACTTGGTCTGTTCACCGATTTATTGAGTGCATAACGCTGATCGACTTGTTTTGCTGAATCGCCCATGAAATAAATTTGCAAAAATTGTACCACCATGTGATTTTCAAGATACTTTGTCAGCACTGCCATTCCCCCATCAACTTTTGACTGGCTGCTTTTGGTTATTCACCTAGCTACAAACCTACTGTACGCTACTTTAATTGATATATGATTTCAATTGAAAATTAACAACGTATTCAGGCACGTGGTTGTAAAAGTTTAATGTTTTACAATATAGTTACCTTGACAAGTTAGCATAAAATTGTTTTGAATAACTTTTGTTGAGCCAAATGACTTCATTTCAAAACAATTATTGTATTCCTGTATATGAGTTAAAAATGTATAGAATCTGTCCCATTTCCGTAAACCAATGAATGCAGAGGCTCTGGTGGCAGTACCAATGGCGTCAATTTGACATTACCGCTCCCGCAACACAATACAAGGGCTTCAATCTTTCAATATTAGGCGTGATTGATTTTAACTTACCGAGATGAATAAACCCTTCTCAAAAACTCACTGTATAATAAATTGAAATGAAACTATTATTTATCAACCGATCCATCTATGTTGAACGATATTTGCAGCGTGCGTTCTGTCAATTGCTGACAGTTATTTCAAACAACTGACAGTTGTCAAACAACTGTATGTAAAATTAATATTGTCTTTACGTTTTCATAAATGTTTTTAAATTTTCTAATGTTCCGCTCAACTTTTTTAATTTTTTCGTTCATACAAACCTTCTTCTGATAATAACAACATAAAAAGAATTAGCGAGATCGGTTCAGCTGCTCTCGAGATTTGCGCTTAGCAACACATTCAGCGATTAATTTTTATATTATAGAAGATTACCCTTATATTGTCAGTCTGGCTCTTAGATCATTCAGTAATATACCTACTACCTTATCGTTCTTGATATTTTCTATATCATTATATAAATTTCTTTCTTACAGCACTCGTCTCGGTGTATATATATATATATATATATATATATATATATATATATATATATATATATATATATATATATGTATATAAATCGTAATTGATTCTTGCAACTTTCCTTGCCATTTTCCATATTCCATATCCAGATATATTGGTCTTCGGTTTTGTGCCCTTATTTTTCACCAACTTCCAAAACAGAGGAGTGATACAATTCGCTGCTGTCAGCTTTTTTCAAGTTCATACGCGTCTTTCGCATAGTGCTCCGATCCTGATGACTTTGTTTTTTCATTTGAAAGAAGATGATTGAGAAATGGTCCCATACTAAGAAAAAATTTAATCCAGAATCTCCTTGTCCCCTCATCGGTCCCTCCTCCAGGGTTCCATACCTGTGGCAATAGAAAACGCTTCATAGCAAACTCCTCAATGTTACAATTGTGGCAAAATTATTGAAAATGACACTTTTCTCAAAAAATTACATTTCGGTAGAGAAGAGAATTTTGCATCTAAATATACAATAAGATTCAATACATTTTGATACTTTTTCTGAAACTAGAACTGGAAAATAAAAAAAATAATTTACCCATCTCAGTTTTCAATAATTATGAAATTCTAAAAAAATAATAGAACGCTCATCATCTGTCTTTCTACCAAACAGAAAAACTCAACTAAAAGCAAAAAAAATATTCACCCAACTCATATAACCATTAATGAAGACAATAATCATAAAGATCCTTAATGACTTATCGGTTTCCTGGTAGTATTGGTGGCAACATTGCACCATCGGGTTCACTGACATGCAAAGTGGTGTGTTTATTATATATATATATACATATATATGATGCCAGTCCACCAGAGTATCGTTTTGTGTGTATATATATATATGTATGGCCGACCCTTGTTTGGAATTTTAAAAATTACGTAACTCTGCCACATCTCTTCGACAACATTAGGATGTGTTTATATAGATATTATATTGTTGTACCACTTAAGTAAGTGTGATGTGGCCAACATTTTTTTCTTCTTGTATTCGTAATACTTGTTTGTGTTAATGAATTCGCGCCTCTTAGGAATATGTTGGTGGGTGTAAATTAATTTGGAAACTACAGAAAATATATACCTATTTAAAAAAAACGACCGATTTTATTAGTTGGTGTATTGAAAAATTACAAAATAATATTATTTTTTAATTGGTAGCGGTAATTTTGAAGTTGTGCAATTGTAGTTAGATTGAAAACTTTTGGCACTAACCTCAAAAAGTACCAGTCCCAATAGAATTAATTTTATTTTGTATTTTTCAGCGCATCAACTAATAAACTCAGTCCAATTTTTTTTCTTCAAATATTAATTTCAGACTTTTGAGTGTAACATAAGTCATCAAAATCATTCAACGTTCACTAAAGAAGATAAAAAATTGCTTATACTTATTCAGAGATTTCAAAACATTGCGGAAATTCACATATTTCAGAATTTTTCTATTTGGCCGTCTCATGTTTTAAATTTTCGAAAAAAATGCCCCCACCACATTCAGAAGACATACATATTTCAGACTTGACCACTGTTGTAAATCGGAAACCTTTGATTTTTTTAAACCTAGTGAAGACTTTAAACATTGCAGGATATGGTCTCTTCTTTAATTGAATTTTATTCAAGTGATAGTTATATACATGTATGCGCATTTAACGAAAGCAGCCTAGTATTTTATGTCTGCATTATAATTACAATCATAAATCAATATAAAATTTGGAGGTTACGTTATGTGGTAAAACGTCACCTACGTATTTGACATAGAACAGAATATAAACCTGTAAATAGATATACAAACGTAATTACGAAATGTCTAGATCATAATCTAATTTTCGTTCATTGGCTTCTTAACCGTCAGAATTTGAAAAACTCAAAATAATCACAATCAAATTTGCATAAAAACTCAACATAATTGGTAACAAGTGAAATTTTTTAAAAAAACTTAAAAGATTTAAACCGTACCGATGAGTACCTACTATTGCTATCCTTTTCTCGATTTTAACTATACTTATGTATATGTGTTTGCCAGCAACAGCAATTCCATAACAAATTACTGTTTGTCTACCACAACACAAAATTAAACTTTAAATTAACAACAATGTCTGACGTCTGACAATTGCGACATAACCATAGACGATCTTCCAGAGAGTACCTATATACCAGAGAACGAGACGTACCTATATATACGCTCCATGCTCGTGCGTAATTCCAGTGACGGATCCCATTGTCCGACATTGTCGTTCCATGTCGAAAAAATAATGATCTTGGTTGAATGAGATAATTATAAATACCAATATTGGAGCTTAACAGGCGGCGAGATGTCTGCGATCTAAGTACGAATTCGAAATTTCAAGTCTCTAGACCATATGGGGCCTGAGAAATCGCTGCGGAGTCCGATTGATACAAGAATCGAAAGTAATAAAAATTATTTAATTATGATTTTAAATATAAAGTTGGCATAGAAGACTACGCTGCTTTTGTTAAATGAGCATATATCTAAAATAAATAAAATTCTTATTCTGGCAGAACACCGTTTTGAATGAGTAGATTCACTGAATTCTCCTTTATCGTGAATGGTCATTTTTTATAGTTTCTGGATTTCCACATATTTATTATTGCTGGGAGAGCTGTCTTTTAGCTGTCAAGGCAGACCAAAAAGTGAGACGTAAACAATGGAGCGCATTTTTTTAAAAAATGTTTAATAAGCCTAGAATTCTCGGATAGGTAATTTGGGCAGACCCCTATACGATATCTGTCATTCCATCAATCCATATATTTTCGTTTGATACTTATATGTACCTAATGTCGGTATTTATTTCATCTACGAAAACAAATAATACGATCGGATGATTGAATCAGATTGAAAACAAAAAAAGATGGCAAATAAGAGATTGCGGTACTTATTCGTTTTGATCATAAGATTATAAATTTGAGTACTTATATTTCAATCATTCTTATCACAAATCAGATTTTAAATAAATTAAAAAGAAAAAGTCTCATTGAATAGAAAGCATGCGGTCAAGTGCGTATCAAATACGCACTCGGTTCCGTACCATTTGTAAAAGATTCAACAATATATAATTTCTCTGAAAATTTTATCTTAGCTGTTAACTTCCAAAAAAAATCCACCCAATAAATTATCTATGATTTTGTAATGCCAAAATAGTCTAGGCGCTAGACAAAATAATAGTCGTGCATTACTTAATAATTGGCTCGTTAACAAATTGACCAATGAAATGATATTATTTGTCTTCCAAATTTCAGTTTTACCTAATTTGTACATCATTATTGCTACAAAAATATAAATACAGGGTTATGATAAAGAAACGCATCAGCCTTTTATATGGAATACTGCCCACTTAATCAAAAATCGCCCGGATCCGTCAAATTTGTTTTTTTGAAATGCATTTTTTTCTTGAAAAAAAATATAAATGGTGAATCATAAAGGGCTACATGTGCTACAAAATCAACTAAAATCTATAATATTGTCTTGTGTAAATTATAAAATGAAATAAGCCCAGGAACAAGATAAAGCAACTAGTTAATATTTGGTAAAATTTTATGTATTTTTAGTTTAATTTTCATAATTTTATGAATAAAATGACTAATTTCATCTTGTATACAGGGTGTTTCATAATATATGCGCAGGACTTGAGAATGCGATAGCTCGTCCAAAAATATGAAAAAAGTTTATATTAATTTTCCCTCTAAAATCTTAATATCTCTGGAATCGTTTATCGTACAGAAAATAGCTTTTGTAAGCATTTTTCACTCATGAAAAGCTATGTTTTGAGTCAGAAAAAGTTAAGTTATAATTGGTGATGATTTTGAAGTTGAAGGAGTAGTGGTTGTTTTTCTCCCCAATTTCTACGCCAATGGAAAAAGTACGGTTTTGGCGCCCATTTGAATCGCCAATGTTTTCTACACAAAAGAAGGTACTTTTGGTCGTGAGCTCTAAAGTCGACCGTTTTCGAGAAAAATCAACATTAATGTTGAAAAAACACGTTATCTCAAGGAAGCTCTCGAGGTTCCTTAAGGGAGCCATCCTAACCTCAAACCAAAAAGAAGATATAATAACAAAACAAATTCTCTCTGATTACAACCTCTAAATAGACCGCTTTGAACTTGTGGAAAAGAACACGTTCAAATTTCTTTACGAAGCATAATGGACCATGATTTTTTTAATAAATCCGACTATGAATTTGACGACGAAGATATTCGTTTAGGTACGACTTATTAAAAGGTACATCCGCAACATGGAAGATCCATTCTTATTAATGCCAAATTAAGGAAATTAAACCGTCGAGGACTGCCTGTTTCTCCCTTGATGCAGTTAATAATAACTTTACTGCTCTATGCAACAGGCAGTTTTCAGGTTGGTAAATTTTCAATATTAAATTTTTATCACACAATTAACCATGGGTAGGTACCTAATCCATTCTCACAGGTGGTTATAGTGTTAATTTGAGTGTTGCATAGATACAGCCAAGCATCAGTGTCAAAAAAGGTCACTCGAGTTTCCAAAATTTCATACTCAGCTGTCCATATATATTTTTTTACAGAACCATTTCGTTCAAATTATAGAAATAAATTTTATTCCCAATAACCAAAAACTAACCTCACAAATGAGAAATGAACGGCGCCTAATTTATTTAGTAATTAAAATTCCTAGTAAATGTCTTCCTTTTGGAAGGAAGCGTTGAATTTTGACTCTAAAATGAGGCTCCTTTATAATATGAGGAATCCTCAATGAAGGCTTCCCCAGCACTTAAGATAAGGACAGACTATATATTGTTATTGCTCTCCTTTCTTCAGCTTGCAATGCTACGCCACTGTCGGGGCTAAATTACATACATAATATACAAAGTATAACGGCATTCTTTGTTATATGTGCGAAAAAGACCTACTTTGCATATTTGAGAATAAAATATTGACAGAGTGGTTACTTACTAACCTTTTCTAACACACATTTTTACTTGTTGAGCGAATAATAATATATGAAATAAGTGTTATCGTGTTGTAGAATTTTGCTTTAGCATTTTCCAGCTTCATGAGCTTGTGAAGTGAATAATCGGAAATACACGTAACCTACCTATGTACTACACAACGAGGACAGGGTTTCCTGGAATTATTATTATACATACATACTTTTTTTTCAAACAGTAGTGACGGTGTAAATGCATTCTCAGCTATTTACATAGACTGTTGAATTTCCTACTGATAAGCATATCAGGGCAGACTTTGGAAGTCCCTTTTTTGAAATGAGTTTATTGTTTGTTCAATATTATGGAAATATTCAATTTTCAAGGTTGCCACATTCGATACCAACATTAGAATTTTCCCGATATTTAATAAATTTATAATACATACTTACCTTCGTTGGAAACAGAACTATAGAATAACTATACGGAAAAAAAGCACTGAGTTAATCTTAATTTATTGACCGACTTGAAAATAAAGAGGGGGTATAAATTTCGGTTGTATGGTTGCTTTTTTATGTATAGTAAAATAGAGACAGAAATATGTGTACATTGATCCAATTCATTACATTTTTTTTTGGCTGTAAAATTCAAAAAAACACAAAATAATAGCTTGAAATTTTTATATCTACCAATTCTTCGGTCCAAAAATCGGAATAAAGGCAAAATAGTTTCTTAAGGAATTATTCTTTTAAAAATTAATAAAAAGTTTGCTAGATGTAAAGGAAACTAAAAATATGACGGTTGAAAAACAATGCCACCTCCTTGCCATCACTGGAACGTTTCAACTCTATTCGCAAACGATTTTTGAACCTAAGAAATAGTTGATATAGATTTCAAGCTATTATTTTGTACTGTTTGGATTTTACAGCCAAAAAAACTTATCTATGTAATGCAACTTTGAAGGTCTCTAACTATTTAAGGGTGCCTTTTTGTATATACATAAATGTTGCTATATCGATTTAAAATTGAACATAGAATATGCCATTAAGAGCATACCCATTCTTTATGAAACACCCTGTATACATCGGTAATAGGATAAGTACTATCTTCTTTGAAATTAGTGAACGTTCAACGATTTTCAAGACTGACGTTACGCTCAACAGTGTTAAATAAATATTTTTAACAAAAAATAGGATCGACTTTATTGAAAATACGAAAAAATATATGAAATAAGACTGTTGAAAACCTATAACCCTTAAGAATGCGTTTCAGTGAACTTCACTTAAGAAAACTTCAAGACTTCTTTAGAATAAATCATTATAAAAAAATACGCATTCACCTGAAAACTATCCCCTGTTAAATTATATTAATTTTTTTAACAAACTTATAAAAAAATCAAACCTCAATTATATCGAATATATATATGACCTACGAACCCAAATGGTGAAGGTACACAATTCGACTGTATGCTTTTTTTTATTTGTTTGAGGAATGGTCCCATATTCATAAAACCTCCAATCCGAAATCTTCATTCAGGAGGCAATTTATCTCGAAAATCTGAGACAGTAGAATTAAAAGTAAGACAATATCCGGAAACGTTTAAATCGAACATTTTTTTAAGTTACGGTTTTCCAGATAGAGCTGTGGTAAAATCTAAAATATGCGTATTTCCGCCGCGATGTTTTGGTATCTCTGAATAATAATAAGTACAAGCAAAGAATATACGTGAGTAATAGGATAAGTACTTCTTCTTCACTGATAGGATATTAGTGAACGTTCAACGTTTTTCATTACCAATGTAACACTCAAAAATGTGAAATAAATATATTTTTTTTAATTGGACCGACTTTATTTGTTGGTGCACTGAAAAATATGCAAAATAATATAAATTCTATTGGTGCTGGTACTCGTAAAGTTGGTGCCAAGACTCTTCTATTTAATTACAATTGCACAACTTCAAAATTACCAGTACCAATAGAATTAATATTATTTTGTATTTTTCAGTACACCAACAAAAAAAGTCGGTCCAATTTTTTGTACAAAATATATATTGCAATGAAATATTGAGGTACTTTCAGATAGTGAGTATTCATTTTAAAATACCCTTGAAATATTGTTTCTACATTTTTGTATATATATATAGACATAATAAATACTTTGTTCAAAACATCGTTATATACATGTAAAAGTGTTATATCATCTTCCTAATGTTATTCGAGATTTTATTGCACCAATACTTGTAGGTACTCAACTTTATGTACTACGGTTCGTTTTTCATAATAATTTCATACTCACTTGGTCGTCATACGACAACAAAATTTAAAAAAATATTCACAAAAACTATTCGATAATCATTTTTAGATAAATTTACATAGGTAAAGGTAAATACCTTTGCGATATGTGAAATGAGTCCAAAGTTTTATTTCCATAGTATAAATATAATATATACATAAATATATGATAAAAGAGAGAGGGATTCAGTCATTTAATAGATAAGATACCATGGATAAAGCCGAGATTTCGAGAATGTTTATTCCCTTCGTTGGGACAAAATTCATAAATTTAGGAGAAATTAATTTCTCTCTGGTAAACACAAGAGAGGTCGCATTTTTGAAGATATCAAGTTTAAATTTGTTACAAAAATCTTAGGCAAACGCAAATTTCAAACAACATTTAAAACAAATATTTAAAAAAATGGGTTTTCGAATTAGAAGAGTTTAGGTGATCAGGATCAACATGAAAGTCACTTGGCGCTGGCGGTATAAGGGGTGATCAAAAAGAGTTTAGTATATTTTCTCTGAAGTAAAGGAATGTATATAATTGCTAAACTTTCAAATTAACGAGGAGCTCCGAGACAAACTTAAAACTCATTTTAATTTATTGACTTGACAATCCGGAAAACGGGACCGTCGATATTGGGTAAAATTAGATAATTTACATCCTAATCTAGGATTTACAGTTGTGAATAAACTTTACCTTTGGTTTATTCAGATAACAATTGTATACTTTAACTGTTTAATCATACATACCTAGTTGCATTTAAATAATCTTTATGATACTTGAATTTTTGAATTTTAATGTATCCACTTGGACCACTTGTTTTACGACTTTATTTGATACCGAGTTCAACTCATCACTCATCCATGCATCACCAACATCACCAGTTACAATATTTTTGTGAAAGATGATCCTCAACTTAACTGGATAGTGGCTTTGTCTTTCTTTTCTATTATATCATACGTTGGAATTAATTATATGGATAATCTGATACCTACAGTATATCAGGTCTCTCAAAAACTGGTAAGGAAGACACGAAGACAAGATAATTGTTCAAGCATATTAGGCAAAAGTCAATGCGTGTTATTTTTTGGAATTTCAGCTAAGATTCATTCAGGAAATAAACATTAATGTTCTTAACATCATATGACTTTTAATTATTTTTAAACAAAAAACTGCTACATATATTTGATGACATAACCTAATCAAATGTCAATATACCTACATTTTTTTTTGATAATTCTAAGTATGGGTACGACAATTGGCGTCCACATAAGGAAATTGTTCGGGCTGTCAATTGTCAAGAAAATCAATCTTTTCTCTCAGAACCAGAAACACTTACCTATATATCTCACTTGTTTTGAAATCTATGAAATTCATACTTCCGCTTGCTAAGGGCATTTGATTTTCTTTCTGGTTTTTATAATTTGTCAATGGGACAAACGTAAGTTGTCCCCCAAATGTTACTTTTAATTGTGGCTAAGTCATCCTCTAGATTCGGCCACTTGCATTTTCGTCTCAGCAAGATATGATTTCTACACAAGGTAATTAGCAAAGGTAGGTACTAAAATTGTCTCCCGTGTATTTTACATCGTAATTATTACTTATTACATAAAAGTGGGGCACAATTGACACTACAAGAATGTTAATTTTTTTTGTGACTATAAATTATATATAAGGGAATATTTCAGATTCTACGATTTCTTAGGGCAAGGTGAAACGGAAAAATATTTGTCACATCTAAACAGATATATATGGTAAATTAGTGCGGGGGAAAATTTACCTATCCGAATAAGTTACCTGTCATGTATATGGGAGCAATTTACCTATGTCCATTTTCAATAAGAGTTAGGCGGATTTCGGATGAGAACTTACTTTTCCGGCTAGTTTTATTCTCAGAACAATTCTCTTAATTGCTATAATTAAGTTTGATAGTTGTATTATCGAAGTAACTTTTTTGTTACTAGCTTGATTTCTTTAGTTTTTTAAAGAGTACAATTCTATGGTGACTATATATATATATAGGTGTTGAAACCGTTCGACATTTTAATAAATCAATTTTGAAAATGATCTTTGTATGTATATATATATATTTTTTTTTGATACAGGTTTAATCAAAAATATAACCAGACTAAAATATAAAGATGCCACTGAAGAAATCATATCGACCATAATATTAGATATACCTCCCCATATTTCAAGTTCCAGCCAGTCACAGAAATGTGGTGAGTTGTGGTCAGTTTCTCAACTTTTTTTTATATTTTTATATACCACCGTATGTGGCGTGGTTGTGGAGGAATCCTTTTGTCTCAACCTCCTCGACCAAAAGCACGTCTTCTTCTTCTTCTTCTGTGAACCAACCGGGTACCCAACAACCTAAGAAGAACGCGAGGGGGATGATTATACTTTTTTTTTCTCTCATTATTTCTTTCTTTCGTCATGGCCGTGTGTTTATGTGAGGGTAATGTAACGTCTCAAAGTAATAATGATAATTCCATCGGTGTTGCCAGACTTATTTCAACAGTGTGAGATAAATATGCGCAAAATCATAAATATTTTATGATATTTTTATAAGAGATATGATAAGAAAACATTGACAACAAAGAATATTAAGTCAATCTCTTCCTTTTAAGAAACTTTATACATAATTATATTAAAAAGTACAAAATAATATTAATTCTATTGGTGCTGGTACTTTTGAAGTTGTGCAGTTGCAGTTAGATTGATAACTTTTGGCACCAACTTCACAAGTACCAGCACCAATAGAATTAATATTATTTAAACGTTTCCGGAAATTGTCCTGTCTTTAATTATCTTACCTCAGATTTTCGATTTTAGAGAGAATTTGCCACCTCCACCCCCTTTGGGGGCGATTTTCAGGGGGAAGGAGATTTCGGATTTGGGTTTTTATGAATGAGGGGACTATTTCTCAAGCCTCCTCTTTCAAATAAATCGAACATCATCAAAATCAGAGTACGATTACTATCTAAAACGCGCGCACGAACAAAAAAAACTGCCTCCTCCTTTCGGGGTTTGTCGGTCAAAAATGACAGGATTAAACAGGATGCTATCGGACTGCAATTGTATATTACCTGGGAGAAAGATTGATATCTTTAACACATCTGTTAGCCAAATTAGAAAAATCTGTCTTGTTGAGCCCTAAAATTTATTACAATGCAAGGTTATCTAGAATAAGTTCTTTGTATGTTGTTAAACCCATAGTTTTCGCCTGGAAAATTAATGTGATAATATGTGTGCAATGTATTGTGTTGGTAGTTAAGTTTTTGTTGTAGTTTTTAATTTTTATTTTCTCACCACAAATAAATAAATAAATAATTCTTAATGCAGCCTCACCTCATGTATACGTCATAAGAGGATGGTGGTCAAAGGCTTTTAGAATAAAATACTCTAAATATTTTTCATCAAAATCCTTGAGGGTTCTTAAAAATGTAGGTATCATTTTTACGATTCATCTTGGATTACCCATCCATGTGGTAGCTTACTTGTCTCATTTAAACAATGATTCAAGTGGGAAAATGTCTACAAATCCGACAACCCTGCTTGTCAATACCAAGAAAATAACCTGCTTCTTCTTCTTCCAGCTTCCAGCACAACACTTGAGAACAGCAGTGGTGTTTATACAGGGTGTTTCTAATGGATCCTTATAACATGATATCAAAACACGACTATTTAAGAAAACCTACCTTAGTACAAAGTTGCGTAGTTATCGGACTTGACAGTAATTTTAAAATGAATATTTTTAATAAAAAATTGGACCGACGTTATTGGTTGGTGCACTGAAAAATACAAAATAATATTAATTCTATTGGTTCTGGTACTTGTGAAGTTGTGCAGTTGCAGTTAGATTGATAACTTTTGGTCAAAAATTGTTTCTTAGAAACAAGAGCGGAAAGTTCAAGAACTAAACGCCTGCTAAGGATAACCAATATCTAAATTCACAGGACAGACTTTGGATGATCAGCAAAGAATCGAAGAAATCAGAAACATATGTAAGATAATAATGGATATTTTTAGATGGGCCAGAGATCAAGAAGAAGAGCATATGGAAAAATAGCCAAAAATTGAAAACCGTCACCAGTAGACCAGCCGG
The DNA here is from genome assembly GCA_958507055.1 of Crioceris asparagi. Taxonomy (NCBI): domain Eukaryota; kingdom Metazoa; phylum Arthropoda; class Insecta; order Coleoptera; family Chrysomelidae; genus Crioceris; species Crioceris asparagi. The sequence goes on from OY293829.1 coordinate 81,348,563, forward strand.
AATACCACCGTAACGGAAAGATGGACATCAGCGTAACAAGGCTAGGCTGGAAACGAATAAACATAGTTATTTATCTAAATTCACAAATGATGATCAAATTATTCCTACATTATGCAAATTTGCATATATGAAGGTAACATTGCTTAAATCGGATTGTAATAATCTCAGAAATAAACGGTAGGATCAACAGTGACTAATTAAGTCAAATACGCATGTTAAATAGAGCTTTATAAATCATGATTATTCTAATTTGAATGTATAATGCAAAATTAAGTTATCAATTCAGATTAGATTAAAACTGATATTCACCATTCACTTATTAGTTAATTGCATTTATCTATGACAACAAGTCTATGCGTCTTTTGTTGTATATAAAGTTCCTTAGAAACACCACAACGAATAATGAATTTTTCGGAATGTTTCGAGAAACTTATGCTTTCTCTGTACAGTTTTTTTGAAAACAACCGTAGATTAACATAACTATAAAGAACATCCTAAACCCCAAATTTTATATCTAGCTGTAGATTGTTATATTTCGATTTCCAAGCAGCATGGCTTTCGCTCTGGAAAATCAACTCAGACTGGTTTACTATATTTCTATAATAAATATTTTTTACAAAAAATTGGATTGACGTTATTAGTTGGTGCACTGAAAGTATAAAATAATATTAAATCTATTGGTGCTGTTACTTTTGAAGTAGTGCAGTTGCAGGTAGATTGAAAACTTTTGGCACCAACTTCACAAGTATCACCACCAATAGAATTAATATTATTTTATACTTTTCAGTGCACCAACTAATAACGTCGGTCCAATTTTTTGTAAAAAATATTTATTTCACACTTTTGAGAGTAACATTAGTCACGAAAATCGTTGAACGTTCACTATACCATACCAATGAAGATAGTACTTATCCTATTACCCACGTATATTCCTTGCTTGTAGTTGTTATTATTGAGATCTCAAAACATCGCTGCGGAAATACGCTTGAGCATTTTAGTTGTTACCATTTTAACATCGATTTTACTCGAAAACCGTAACTCTAAGGGAAAAATGTTCATTATAAATGTTGCTATAAATAATTATGTCCTTCATGTACTGCCCACAGATTTTCAATTTTCGACAGAAATCGCCCTCTTCACATTGCACATTTGAGAATTCAACATGCGTCTATCTCGAAACAGTAACTCTTTTGAAAAAATGTTCAATTTCAACGTTTCCGGATATTGTCCTATCTTTAATTATACCACCTCAGATTTTCAATTTCGAGAAAATATGCCCCATCGGAGGGAAGGAAATGTCGGATTCCCGTTTTTATTAATATGGGACTATTTCTCAAGGCTCCTCTTTCAAATGAATCAAAAATCATCAAAATCGGAGCTCGTTTACTATATAAAAGGCGCGCACGAACCAAAAAAAAAGCAGACAGTCGAATTGTATACCTCCTCCGTTTGGGGTTCGTCGGTCAAAAATCTGATGGGAGTTCATTGAAGCGGATGAGTATCCAGTATCAATTTTGTCTGACTTGAGCAGGGCTGTTGACTGTGTGAATCACCTGAAACTGTTGTATTTGTTGGAATGTTATGGTCAGATGCTTGGGCATGTTCATTTCTCAGCAACAGAACCCAATGCGTCTCAATAAGATATAATCAAGGTAGTGCGGTTTCATTTCCCACATCAGAAAAGAAACTGACTCGGACTGGTGTGCGTCAGGGTTCTATATTGGGGCCGGTTCTCTTTCTCTTGTACGTCAACAATATTGATAGAGGAATCTCCTTACTGCGTATGCAGATGATATTAGCATATTGATCTCGGATAAGCAAACTGATATTTTAACACGCAAATGTACGGATATAATGAATTTAACTTCTGGATATTTTAACCAAAATGATCTGTTTCTAAATACTTAAAAAAGGCAGGTTATTGGCTTTCACAAATATCAGAACAAAACTAAAGCACTCAATATGAATTTTAATAATAACGAAATGGGCTCACTGATATAGCTTTTTAGGAATCTAAAAAAAAACAACTCATCACAGCTATGCTCAGGTTTAGTTTAGGCTACGTTATGGTATTTGCTTGTGGGGCATCTCAACAATGCGTAGAAAAGTATTTATTCAATACTCCCAAACGAATCTCATGTAGACCTATTTTTATAAATCAAAAATTTTTAACTCTTGTAAGTATTTTTATATTTGAACTATCAATATATATATTCACCAATAAAACCGACTCTATTCCGATTAGTGATATTCATAATAAGGACACTCGTCAGAAACAATAATTGATATATGTCAAAGCCGCTAAATATAATATTACTCGAAATGCCCCCAAATGCATTGGACCAAAAATCTTCAATCATCTTCCTGATTTCGTTGCGTACTGAAAACACGACTTTATTCTGAAAAAGTCGTTTTTATTGTCCAATAAACTCGAGGAGTTTTTATCTAATCCTCTGTGATACACTCCACTGTGTCTGTAAAAGCATTTTAAGAAAAATAAAGAATTTGCTTTGAGTTGATTGTTGGGTTTAGTACATGTGCTAACGTAAGAATTTTTTGAGACACCCTGTATAAGTACCCAACAACCCAGAGAGACCAATAATATCACACCATCGTCGAAGTCGTCGTCATCATCATCATCATCTTCTTCCTCCTTGTCGTAGTCTTTTGTAGAGTAGATGGGGCACCACAACACACGGGGTTGCCCGGTTATCGAACCCGTGCACCAGCGGTGCGTATAACACCCCCCGCTCACGCCCTTGGACGCTGGACGAAGGCGCACGTAGTACCACCTAGTGTAGTACCCGCAGCCCGACAGAGCAGTGCTGTAGGTACCCCAGCTATACCCTCTTCTACGTTGGGTGGAGCACAGCGCCATGGTCGAGGACCCCTAGAGCTGCCACCTCTATGAGGACGATGACCACCATGTCGAGTCCAACCAACGCGATTTGATGATGATGATGTCACAGCCTCGTCGGACGTGAGATGTTGTTACTAGAAGTAGTAGGACTATAATAATATATAGTATCTCCTCGACACGGCCTATTGGAACTAGTTTTTTGGGTGGATTTGTTTTTTTTTCAAGCTCCCACGGATTCATAGAGACACGGAAGACTGGACGATTAGTTGATTGAAATCAAATAGATATAGCATGAGAATCTATTATGGGCAAACTATTTTCTTTAGTTCAATTTCCTGTCAGTTTTATCTCATTTTCGATTAGTAGCAGTATAATATATATATATATATATATATATATATATATATATATATATATATATATAAAAGTCAAAAAGTAGGGTCAATATTTTAGTCTTATGTAATTTAAAAAAATGAAGCTATATTCTAAGAAGATATAAATATTTTTTACAAAAAAATGGGCCGACGTTATTAGTTAATGCACTGAAAAATACAAAATAATAATAATTCTATTGGTGTTGGTTCTTGTGAAGTTGGTGCCAAAAGTTATAAATCTAATTGAAACTGCTCAACTTCAAAAGTAACAGCACCAATAGAATTAATATTATTTTGTATTTTTCAGTAATAACGTCTGTACAATTTTTTGTAAAAAATATTTATTTCACACTTTTGAGTGTAACATTAGTCACGAAAATCGTTGAACGTTCACTAATACCAATGAAGATAGTACTTATCCTATTACCCATGTATGTTCTTTGTTTGTAATTTGTTGTTATATTGAGATCTCAAAACATCGCTGCGGAAATACGCTCAAGTATTTTAGATGTTACCATTTTAACATCGATTTAACTGGGAAACCGTAACTCTAAGGAAAAAATGTTCATTATAAATGTTGCTACAAATTATGTCTTTCATGTAGTACCCACAGATTTTCAATTTTCGAAAGAAATCGCCCTCCACATAGCAAAAATACATATATTTGAGAATTTAACATGTCTCTATTTCGAAAACCGTAACTCTTTTGAAAAAATGTTCAATTTGAACGTTTCGGGATTTTGTCCTATCTTTAATTATACCACCTCAGATTTTCGATTTTCCAGAAAATTTGCCCCCTCCAGATTTCGGATCTACGTTTTTATAAATATGGGACCATTTCTCAAGCCTCCTCTTTCAAATGAATCAAAAATCATAAAAACGGAGTACATTTAAAAAACAAGACGACTTGTATATTGAAACCCAACAAATTGTAAAGTTTTATAAGAATTTGTTTTGAAATAAGGCTTAAAAGACGAATAAAAGGGCAGAAATACTAACATAACTCTGAAATTTCCAAAATTAGATACAATGAAATACATGATTCTCGAAAAATATTTCATGTTTTATTATAATCAGAACAAAAAAATATGAATGGTATTTACGTAACATGGTATACCGAGAATTGTATCCAAATCAGCTTTTATTATTAAACAAGAAGAAACAATATTGTTGAGTTTGCATTCAAGGAAATGAAAACATGAAAATTCGATGAATTGAAAGAATGTGGTGACCTGATTCATTTAGTAGTTAAACTGAAGTGATTGTGAATAAATGTGAAGTTAACTGGTTTCCACAATGTTAAAAGTAAGTTATCAAAGATAAAATTATAACTTTTGGATTAACTTAACATTAAAAGATTTTCGAGACTTTTATATTAAATCAAAACTATTCCCGGATACGACAAGACTTCAAATACAGCATTAAAACAATTTAATAAAAAGAACGAAAATAGCGACAAATAAGCGATTTATTTCAACAGGTAACTACCATACTCTTGTTGACTTGTTTGTGGGTGTCTTCAAGTCCAACAAAGTCTACAGAAGAATCAACAAATAACCCATTGAATCTGGAACAAGAAACATCCACCCCAAACATCAAAGATGCAGATGCCATGGCGGATATCAATACTTTGGAACTTGGAAACGAAGATAAGATACAAAATCTAAAAGACCCTGCTGTAAACATCAATCCAGATGAAGTGAAAGAAATTGATGGATTTCCTGCTGATGTCACGGCTAGCTTACTTTCCGAACCAGGTCTGCAAAGAAGATTTGCTGGTTTGATAGAGAGAAGTTTGGAAGAACTCTTAGGCAAGGCTCATGCTGATATGAAATTTAAAACAAATGCTGAAATTCAATCACAAATAAACGATCTGATTAATATGGCAAACGATGAAGATGATGAAGTTATCAAAGAGAATATCAAAAGAACTGTTAATGATCCAATAGTTTCAGAAGAAAATACCTTTGATTTATCTATTGATACTGTCAAAAACACAACAGATACATTGGAAAAAGAAATAGGCACAATTACAGAAAGCATTGAAGAAGAATCATCAAAGAATAACACATCAGAATCAGATAAAGATATTTTACGAAATGTTGAAGGAGTAGCTTTCTTAGAAACTGAAAAGCTTGATTCTGAAATTGGTGATTCTAACGAGCATCTGGAGAAGGAAAGTCATAGCTTACAGAAGAAAGATGTCTCCTCAAATGACCATTCTGTGACAGATAAGTTAAACAATTTGAAAGAAGAAACCGAAAAGAGTCACATCACACACAAAAGCGACGAAGTATCAACCCAACCACCTGAAACAGTGATTGAGCTGATGAACAGATTGAAGGAAGAGATGGCGAATGCCACGTTACAACAACTAGCCCCAGTAATTGCCACGGTGAACAATTTGACCACCCTTGCAGGACGAAGTGATATGGTCGGACAAGCAAAAACAATACCACTACCACTACTTCCGGTGGTTGAAATGGATAAGGAGAAGGAGGAGACAATAGATGAACCCCACGGACCGGTGCCGTGTACATGCGGCGTCTTCTTGAGCGGTCAGTTCAAGAAGGGCTCAAAGGACCAACCGAAAGGGGTGCCAGTGCTGACACAGGAAATGGACACCCCCTTTTTGAATAATGTTGTGGGAAACAGACAGTGCACCAACAAGTGTCTGGAGCTGGTGAGAGAATAATAAATCTCGTTAATATACATACATATACCTATTTTTTCTTTCGATTTGAACACACTGGCGTAGTTAAATGCATTTATAAAATATATACAGTGCGTTCATAAAGTGTGGAATCGCTTCAATAACTTCTAAAATATTAACATATAGAGAAAAAGCTCTGACAGGTCGATTTTTGATTTTGATTTTCTACTTTTTTATGCAAACAGCATCATTTTATCCCCTCTACCTTCTAAATTATGACGTTATCATTATTTTTTTTAAATGGGAAGGCCATCATTTTTTATATTATAAACGGCAAACTGGCAATTTTCTGAGCTCAAAAATACCAAATACATGGGTATTAACATAAAAATATATGAAATACAAGGTGCTAAAAAAGTAATATATATTCATTTGCAATAACAATAATATTAATAGGCAGTGGTAACTAAGAGCTTATTAATTGTTGCTAAGGACTCCAATTTAAAAGCATACTTGTTTTTACGCATAATTTGTAAAAAATTAAAAGCAGCAAATAAAAATATATTAATTTTTAACACCCTGTATTTAATATTTTCTTATGTTAATACCCACGCACACCGAAAATTGCCATTTTTCCGTTTATAATATAAAATTATGGCATTCCCATTTAAAAAAAATAATGATGACGTCATAACTTGGAAAGTGGAGGGGATAAAATGATGCTGTTTGCATATAACAAGAAAATCAAAATCAAAAATCGACCTTTCAAAGCTTTTTTAGTAGTTATTGAAGCGTTTCCATACTTTATGAACGCACTATATAATATATGCTACAAATATATATTCATAAACAGCTCTCAAAGTTCGATACCAATTTAGTTTATTTGTTAATTACTGTGGCAATGTAATATATTAATTTTGTATAATATTAGTGCTGAACTAGTTTTGTTTATGAATACGGCTGTAGATGTTTAGTATACAGAGTCGAAAAGGGTCGATTGAATGTGGTAAAGAACCCATTTCATGATCTTTTATAAGTATAAAAAAGATAAAAGCTCTTTTGGTTTTCAAAAGCTTAAAAGATTACTTAGAAAATAAAGATTGCAAAAAACTACTAGAAACAATAATAATTATAATAATAAATGACCATGTTAAACAGAAAAAAAAAACAATTCAAATCTTGAAACAATGACAATCATTTGGTGCATAACATTTTGAAATCGAGTCATTCTATTTTTCATTAGTCATCGTCTAATTAAAAAAAAACTAACATAAAAAGAATAAAATATTAATAAATATTTTTTATCAAAAAATGGACTGACTTAATCAGTTGCTGCACTGAAAAATACAAAATAATATTAATTCTATTGGTGCTGGTTCTTTTGGAGTTGGTGCCTACAACAACAAACTACAACGGCACAACTTCAAAATTACCAGCACCAATAGAATTGATATCTATTATTTTGTATTTTTCAGTGCAACAACTGATAAAGTCGGTCCAATTTTTTGTAAAAAATATTAATTAAACATTTTTGAGTGTAACATTAGTCATGAAAATTGTTGACCGTTCACTAATACCCAAAAAGTTATAGGTAAGTTTAGCTTGTACTAGCGAAAATACGCATATCACATATTTCAGACTTTACCATAGCGAAACTGGGACTCTTGAAAAAATGTTCAATTTAAAATTTTTCGGATATGGTCCCCTTTATAATTTTCAAATCTCGAATTTTCGATTTTCGGAAAAAAATGCCCCTTCCACATAGCTAAAACACATATTTCAGACTGTAGCGCAGAAACGTATGATTATTTTAAAAAATGTCCAATTTAAACATTTCCATTAATTCTGTCGTCTCGGATTTTCAATTTTCGAGAGAAATTGTTCCCTCCACCGCCTTCGGGGGCGGTTTTTGGAGGGAGACAGATTTTGGATTGGAATTTTTATAAATATGGGCAACCATTTCTCGAGTCTCCTCTTTCAAATGAATCAAAAATATCGGAGAATATCAATAATTCAAAAAAATTAAATTGACTCATTAATTCAATTTTCTACAAGATTTTTTTTACGTGATTTTATTACTTTGTACAAAACAAAAATCGCTTGACTGTTTTTTCCAATTTATTTTGGGTGTATATCCTAGAACCGACATTTAGCGCCGCCCATGCATACATACAATACTTTTCATGCCTCTAAACACAAGCCGAACACATATTCATTGTCGGTGGTAAGCGGGGTGGAAAATCATATTATTATCATGCAAGGGAAGCTCGTTCAAAAACTAACACTACACTCACTACACACCCCAAAAGTAATTACCTATTTAAATTATTATTGTCTGACTATTTTGAATGGATGGACGTTGGAAGAAGTGAAGTGCGTTTTTTGTACAGGTGGCCAGTTGCTGTGATTCGTTTTTTTTTTTCTTCGTTTTCTAAACAATTTAGGAGCGGGTGTATGGTAATTGAGAACGAAATCCCTTTTATTATTGTCCATTAATTCTATGCTGCCCCTTGACCGTGTGAATCTCGGACAAATTACGGGTGGATGATATGAAAAAAAAACTTACGTATCTACCACCATGTCTAGTAATAATAATAATAATAGGTAATTCATCTCTTGTTATCGATGGGTCCTTAACGATTATTTATGCTGGTGTTTTTGTTCCCTTGTGATGTGAAGAAATTCATGGAGAAAATTAGATCCCAGAGAAGAGAGATTCTTGTCTGTTCCCGTTGCCTGGCGAGAGAGGGAATTTGCAAAGCGATAGCCAGGGATGTTTCGAACGCGAACTCAAATCATCAGTTTGGTCACTCATCCAAACTTCTTACCACACTCTGCGCTGCTTCAGATGTTATATAATGTCAAAATTTGGAGACATAGCAGCTTTGATATTAATTATTTCAAAGACAATTTATGTTATATTGGTAATAGAAATAACAGTTTTGCAATTGCTATAATATATAAACATAAGGTATCATATAAAATGAAATGTAACCCATATATCTCATCATTCGATAGAATAGAACGTAACATTATGTTACTGAAACTAAACAATATAAAAGTTTTACAATGGGCTTCTTTCAGAAGTGCACTCAGTTAAGTGCGGTGTTCCCCAGGGCTGCTGCTTTGGCGCACTTTTATTTATTTTCTTTATTAACGCTCTGTGTGATAAGACATTTGCATAATGCACGGGTTCCGTATCAGTCTCATAAAAAATGCGGACTCTCTTCACTAAAATCCCTTCTACCTAACGGCAATAGTAATTTTTTGAAAGATAAAAGATTTTTCACTTATTACTAAGATAGGGAAACACGGGGTCCATGTGAATTGTTATATAAGATAACCTCGCAATGGTGATTTTTCACTATAATAAACTAAACCATCAATTTTCCTTTCTTATTTGCAGATTATCAAACACCTACCCAAAAGTAGTGAGATTATCTGCTCAATTACTGACAGAGATCGTGTGTACAAAGAAAAGGCGTATCTCTTTATAAAAAATTGGACCGACAAATGGACCGGAACCAATCTCTCAGCTGGTAGGGAATTTTGTTGCAAGGATAATGTCCCATACAAGTGCCCTATGAGTTGAAATGAAACAAGTTTACAAGATTACAAGTATTTAGTAAATAAAATGTAGCGTTGCAGTATGGTGACTTTGTTTTCATTGTAGAAATTCTAGTCTTTTCAATTTTGAATTGTTAAAATAGATGATATAATATGCATTGGAGAGATAAAGTAAAAACAAACAAAAAAAATGTTTCTATCATTCTTGTAATAAAGTTTTATCATATCTCGTTTTTCTTCATTGGAGAGCTCCATTTTCAGCAATTGACAATAATACAGAATGTCATTTACGTGCCACCGATTGGAAAAATCACAGCCAACTACTTTATAAAAGTAATTTATTTAATTTCTCGGATTCTTAGGACAAAAAGGACAACTTATGATACATCTTCAAATGGTAATAAAAAGGGTTATTCAAATATGTGGAATAAAATATGGCTTCAATATAAAAAAAAAGTTTATGATAGTTACATAGATGAAACGTCAGGTTACAAAACTATTAACACCATTGGAAAGAGTCAAAAAAGTGGCAATGTAAATGTGCTATTTATTTAGAAATTCATTGAGAAATAAAGCCAGGAAAAAAATAAAATGATTTTCCGAAAATTCGGTTTTTCCGGGTATCTCCAGAACTCGAAATTTTCAATTTTTTAAACGGCGTATTGTTGAGCACATACATGCGCAACTTTGCCCTAATTTAACCATCTTCGTAGACCCTATAGTTTCCGAAATCCCAATGGTGAGAGTCGAATTTGAAACAGCCTGTATATTAGTATAGAAAAAAAAACAACAAATCATTCCATTCATATATTTATTTCGACATAATCAACTTGGCCCCGCCATACAAAACAGTTTTTTTACCATCAACGTCACAAGTAAATTCCACTTTCATTATCTTTCTATCTTCAACAAGTTCCACTGTAACATTCACAGTTTCACCTATGAAACATTTATTGGGAAAATTCAAGGTCTGCTGTACTACCATGGTACCAGGACCGGGTAATTTGGTTCCAATAACAGCCGAAACTAGAGAATTCAAAAAAGCACCGTGCACTAGTGCCATCTTTTGAGCGTCGTTGCAGTGAATCGGATTCGTATCACCACTTAAATTGGAAAAGTTATCGACATCTTCTTTGGAAATGGTTCGTGAAATTGTGACTTTATCTCCAACCGCGTATTTTTTAAAACCACGATTAATAATGGAGAAACAATTTCGATTTAATTTCATGATTTTTCGCCTTTAAAATAAGTATCGAGAAATACTTGGCCCAAATTTCGCAATCTCCGATTTGGATTTGATGCGTATCTGCTTATTTTTTTCTCTAGTTCTTTAGGTACAGTAACTGTTTTCGATTCATAAATATAGAAAAGAGTAGTTAAGGCATTCAATGATATTTCTTCATTTTTGTGGAGCAAATAATTTGAAATTAAATTAATACCGTTAAGAGTTATGATATATTCCTGAAGCTCTGGATCTGCAACAAGATGGCAAAATAGAATCACGATTATTCGTTTAACGAGACAAAATTATAATAAACAATACGCACCACAAGCTAAATTGCATAATCCAGATAGAGCGAAGTGAATTAGTTCCTCATTTTCATTAGAGAGCTCGTTTAGAAATAAATCACAAATATGTAGCTGCTTTATATACTCATAATTGATTGGGTCATATGCAAAGTTTGCTAGATTAGCCAAAGTCTGCTTTTTACAATCTAAAATTAGTTTAATTTCAATTAAATTTCTTCATGCAAGCAGTAATCATGTTGTTAGTTTACTATCACAGTTATATACATACCATATACTTGAGTCGTGTTAAATTCATGAATTAGTTGCTTCAAAAAATTGTAACGATCAATTCCACATTCACCAGTTCTTTTATCAAGTTGTTCTTGTCTAGAAAACATTTGATAAAGATAGTAAATAAAATATCTTTGTTTGCAATTTATTTACAGGTTATATGAATGATGTTGACAATTAGACATAAAACTAGAACTACCTCCATACATAGAACACAGAACGCAGAACAAGATTTGTAATCAATTAAAGGAATGTATCAAAGTGGAGTTTGATCTAATACCGCCAGATATCACTGACTGCACCATAATGATCCAAGAATCTTAAGATTAGAGAGAAAATTAAATTTGCTGACATTTTTATTTTTATTATCAATTAGAAATTAAATTCCTATTGATGAGAAAAATTAGTAGATATGAAAATTGGTATTCATTATTTGACCTGTTTTAATGTAGATTCTAATAATTTTACTGTTAAGTATATCAGTCTCATCGATTATTATTTTTAATATTATATTTATCTGAGTGTTTGATATTCACTGATCACTTTCGGTACCTTGGAGCGATTCATTTGACAATATCGAAATCAATATGACCTTTCATGACAGTTCTAAGACAGAAGAAAATAATATTTGAAGGGCTCAAAATTTTTCTAAAATTGTTCAAATTAGGTCTGAGTGATGTCAATACACTGACCTTGAGACATTATCAAAATAACATTTTGTGATAAAGATAGCTAAAAGCGTACATATACGGGTACTACTAGATATTTAAACAATGCCGCTTTTGAAATGTGTTCCGTGTATGGTCACCACAAATGTTTGGTTACTATATAAGAAAAATAATCTTGAAATCTGGCTGAACCTTATCACGAATTTTAATTTTAATCAGTTCACTTGGATACTTATTCTTAAGTTGTCTCAACCGTACAAACTTGAGTAAATTACTGATAGAAAATTATCTTTTAAACCATCAGATATTATATAATGTCAAAATTTTGATATTAATTATTTCAAAGACAATTTATATTATATTGGTAATGGAAATAACAGTTTTGCAATAATTGCTATAATATATAAACATAAGGTGTCATATTAAATGAAATGTAACACATATACCTCGTCATTCGATAAAATAGAACCTAACATTATGTTACTGCAACTAAACAATATATAAGTGTTACAATGGTTTTGTATCAGAAGTGCACTTAGTCAAGTGCGGTGTTCACCAAGGCTACAACTTTGGACCGCTTTTATTTCTTTTCTATATTAACGCTCTGTGTGATAAGATATATGCCCAATGAACGGGTTCCGATTTAGAGTATCAGTCTCATAAGAAAATGCGGTGGCTTTTTCTTAAAATGTACCTTCTAAAGGCTGTAGAAATTTTTAGAAAGATAAAAGTTTGATAAGTCAAAATTGAAATATCTTTTGAAAGTTTTATATCATTTTGTTACCACTCAAAATTGTGAAATAAGTAACATTTTATCAAATCTTTGACGGAATTTATTTGTTTATGCACTGATACAAAATAATCTTATTCTATTGATTCAAGAATTACAAACAAGGAGTATCAAGTGAATAAAAACATGTAACAAAAATATAACATATTCCAAGAATCGCAAGAAATTTGAACTTGGTGCCAGGAGTCTTTTATCTGCTTATAAAATTGTAGTTTTAGATTAATTCCTTTTTGAGAAAAATAATATTTTGCTGTATCTTGATAATTATGGCTTCATTCTATTAAAAATATTAACAGAACCGATATGGTGGATTGTTATCCTTGTAAAGTAACCGAAATTATTTGAAGTAAAAATAATAATTCGTGTGGATCATATCAATCTTCAGAGTAAATGAGATTTCATTTTGTTTTCGTATCAGATAAGCTTGATACATATCAAGGTTAAGAGAAAACAATACCTGTTCTTGAAGATATCGAAATTATCAAATAATTGAGTAGAGCGATCTCAAGCAATCGAAGGTTTTGAATTCGTAGCCAATATCAAAAATTTCACTCAATTTTGCTGAAAAGTTGACTACGAGATAAATATATTCTAGTTAACATTAATCCAAGTATCCATGCAATTTGCAAAACACAATATAGGTGCTTTTAGAGAAAAGAAATCTTCCGTCAGCGCTAGTTAGCTATCGTCGGCGCTAAGAAAATTTGTTCTGCCAGATGGCGCTAGCTTCTTCTCTAGCACTACTTGCGCCGACTAGGCTATATCGCAAGTTTTGAGAGCGTTAAATGTAACAAATCAACGTAAAACGTATGTTTGTTCCTCTATTAAAAAAAATATAATTCAATTGATATTGGTTTTATGTGGATACGTTGCGTTTTGATGGGTTAGAATCAAAAACGGTTCTTTTCTCACGTATCAATAAACAGATAACCGAGAGCTACCAATGTAAAGCAGAATTGATCCGATGTTTGTAAGGAGATTGATCAATTCATTTAATTTATATGATGAATTTTAATAGATTACCAAAATTTATATGTTTTTTCTTTTATTTGAATCATATACACAAATGCTCATTAAAGCAATAATTAGAGACAAAACAGTAAAACCATAACATGAACAAATTTAATGGTCATATGCATCTAATTGTTAATTTCAAGATCATCTTAATCTCGTATCATGATTGAATTAAATACAAAAAGCAAGATAACAAGAAAGTATTTAAAAATTATTTAAATGTAACCTACTATAAGATGAGAGCCAATAGGAAAAAAATGATTGCTTATCTCATCTGGAAGAAAAGTATATAAATTTTGAATTTTTTTCTATTCCTCTCATAATATAAAGTTTTTTTTTAATTGTTATTAAGTGAGAACCAGAGAAAATGAAATTCTTCTTGGTATTATTAGCAGCTGCTTGCGCAACTGCCAACGAAATTGTTGAAGAATTTGACATCAAGGATACAGCCCTCTTGGATGAATTCGAAGAGAAATTGAGGTAATACTTATATATACTCGGGTGAAGACATTGAAGATCCAAACTTTTTAGTAACTAGTAATTTTGTTTTTATTTGTTGTTACTTGCTTATTTCCGAAAATGTAAATCAAATTTACTGAAAATATTCGGCATTATCCATTTTAAGGCGGTTTTTGCGATAGTTTATAGCTACAGAAAAAATGAATTACTTGAATTTTAAATAAAATTCAGATCTTTAAAAAAAAATTATAAATCCTTTCCTGATTAAAAAGTGTGGAACTTGCATTTGGCGTCCACATTGTAGAAGACTTTTTCTTTAGAAATAGTAAATTACCTACTTAGAATATTTGAATGGTCAGCTAATGTCAATGAACATGACCGCAATGGCCTTAAATATATAATTATTAAATTACCAATAAACAATCCTTTCTTACAAATCCAAAATACAGACAGTTGATAATGTTCCATTTCGCCCAGGTGATAGCGTATGACGTCACTTCCGGTTCATAATCTCTACCTAGTATAAAACAGAGTCGTTTCCCGCCGTCTGTACGCTTAAATCTTTTAAACTAGGCAACAGATTTTCATGCAGTTTCCATCAATAAACAGAGTAATTCAAGAGGAAGGTTTATATGTATAATAGATGCATACTATAGCAGAGAAAAACCGAGAGTTTCAAAGACTGGCTATATGATATAAAAAACATATACTTTGTTTCACGAATGTTGGGGTTTGCCTTGAAAACACGAAAAATGGATCAATCCAACTGATCCAACTGAATCAGTGGCGTAACGATTTTGAGCTAAGATATGGCATTTAAGGAAGTTCATATAATTAAGATTTATTATCAAAAATAATATGCAGAAACATAAAATACAAATTTATTGCTTGAGTTATGAAATATAAATTTATGCACCTGAATTATCTGAAATGTCACAATAACTTTGTGACGCCTATGAAATAAAGATTGCGTTGCCTTCGAACATACGTGCAGCGCCCTATCATTGTATAGAAGGAGATAAGCTTGATATACTGATGTCGTAGCTTAGATCGACAAACGTAGTAGAGAAGAATTTCATGATAATGAGATGCGATGAGACGTATATAGCGATATGTACGTAGCTCGTTAATGATTACACACAATAGCCATAATTCGTGAAACAAACTGTACCTATTTGTGTGCGCTGAGATTGCAAAAAATGCTGATAGATCACAACAAAGTACTACTGAATTGTATGCCTATCTTAAAGAGATCTACAAAAAAGTCCGCGATGGTATATTATGTCTAATCTAGCTAGCGCTCTTTTGAAACGCATCACATCTCATCTCTCATTATTTATAAACTGGTAATGAAGAAGAAATTTCCCGAATATCAAATGTAGTGTGGTGTGTTATTAAAAAAACGTCTGAATTTAGATTGAACAACAATGACATTTTTTTGTATTTATGGACATTATTGGAATTTACTCTTCAAAAGAATTGATTTTCTTTAAAGTTCCTCGTACGAAAATTAGATCGAGCGGTAAAAAAGAGCGCTATATTTCATAAATAAATCTAAGATTATTTCAAACATAATATATAACTTTTCGTACAAGCTCTATTATCTCAATAGGATTTATTTTCGGCCGGCTCTTGGAGTATAAGGAAATTCAAATTATTAAATCATTTTTTCAACACTGATAGAATAGAATAGAATATACTGCATCCGTAAATTACAAATTGGACAAGTCATATACAAAATAATCAAATAAAGTTGGTTGATTATGAAAAAAAAATGTCATTTCTACCACAGTATCGTTACAGAACAAATTAACATACAATGGTCTAAAAAATAACATCAAAATCAAAAGAAAGATTTGAATGACAGCCATTTTTGAAAGATGTGTAATTTTTCTGCCGACTAGTGTAGCAGTTATAAAATATTTTTGAATTAAAAATATAATTTGCACCTATAACTTTTGTTTGAATATACATATTAAATAAATCCATATCGTTTGTAATTAATAACATTTGCTACTGCTGCTGTTCTATGTTCTTAACAAATTTTTTTTTTGATACAGCGCTGGCGGTATGATCATGGCTGACTTGAATGAATACGCTGATAAACTCTTCAAGCAAATTGGAATATATTCAATCAAAAAAGGACTGGACCCTAGACCAATTGATAACTTCAACCAAAACGTAAGTCGTAATAGAGTCAAGCCATAAATTCCTCTTTTTTTAATTATATATTTTAATTAAGAGATTTTTTTGTTTGTTTCAGTTTCTAGTTGCTTCAATAAAATTGGAACATGGAGATATTCATGGTATATCCACAATTGAGAGGTACAAGGATGTCGAAGTATCCTACAGCCATGCTCAAAGAAAACTGGGCATTGTCTTCCCAATTGAATTCACCAATCTCAGTGTAAGCAGGATGTGTTAAAATTTAAAATCTTTTTTTAAATTAGCTAGACCTGGCCTCACCTTTGACAGAGTTTGTCTCTTTTCTTCAAGAGGTCAATTCTTCGTTATAATTCTGTAATTTGTATTTGTATGAGAATCAGTAAACACAGGTGAATTCCATTGTCAATGATAAATAGGAAAAATAATTTAAAAAAATAATAAAAACAAAAATTAAGCTTACACTCATGCCATCTGGGCCACATCAACGACCAAACCCGTCAATACGTTCCGTTTTCTGACGATCCATATACGCGCCTCCTTGCGATGGCCGCGGCTCTATATTCTAGAATCGTTGTATATCGCTTATGTGTCAAACAAAAGCAAAAACTATAGTTAAAAACATTTTCCAGTCAAAATATTTGATGATAGACTAATAGTGTTTGGTTCATCTTTGCTTGGAGGATTTAAAATACGAAATACGTTAGTTTTGATCCTCGAATGAGGTCTAAAATGGATTTATAGTAGGGTCGATCTTTCCATATAAGTTGTCGGAGTGTTATAACACTAATGAACGTTTATGGCTACAGGAAGGACTTCTAATAATATAATATAGATGCGTCGATGTTGCTGAACGCACCGAATATTTCGGATCGTACCCTAAAAAATGTCAATTGTACGCAATATGCTATTCAACATGTGCTGCCATCCATTGGGATTTAGATTAAACTAAGAGTAGGGAGAAATCGTGCGTAAACGACAGGAGATGATGCTCTGTATAGCCGCCGTAGAACGAAAGTGAAGCCAATTTTTCGTCGTCCGCCATTAGTTTCGTTCTCACCTTGGTGTTTACAGCTTATTTTGATTTTTTGTGCTCTTTTCTAATGAAAATGAGGATTTTTTCATCTTAAAACAATGGTGAAATGCGAGGCGCTTGGATCTAAGAGTCGCTGTCGAAAAAAGAATATGGTGTTACGTCCATTGGCGGCCACTGATTTAGTTCTCACTCAGCTTCACTTGCTCTAAGAATGCGATGTCTCCTTGGTGATTCCTTGCTCTAAAGGATTTAGTAATTTAGATATATGTGTGGGTTTTCTTATGATAAAAGATGTAAAACAGTTTAAGGCATAGCTTTTTAGTAATTTAATAGAAATGTTTTTATTTTGAATATGACTAACTTTTTATATTCTATATTGCAGTTATCCTACGACTATACTGTAACTCTAGTCATTCTATCGCACAAGGGCGGTATCGCTGGAGAAATCCATGACTTCAAAATGGATGCAGAGCTGAGCTTCGACTTCGACACATATAAAGCCAAGTTAACCAAGATCCAGACTACTGATACCGGGTGAGAGATATTTCTATTAAACCCGACTAGGTCCTGTTTTACCCAACCGACAAGAGACAAGTAGGTTAATTGCTGTGGGGGTAGAATTTAATCATTATGGTATAGGATAAAGTCTTCTTGGGTATATGATTCAGCACCAGCACAGATTTGATTGGTTGACTTCAAAAATATTAGAGCAACAATATAAGATGTGCCGCTATATAAACCAGAATGTTTGAACAGTACAATCTATACAGTAATCTACCAATCATAGAGTGCCGAATCAAACGACATAATGTCAAAAAGTGCTGCAATAAATTGCTGAACTCACGAATTACTACGAACCTATAATACATACATCGTTGATTTTTTTTATATTGAATGTCCTGTAGTCCTTTAGATAGGTTTCGCAATTCTGGATTCTACACATATTTCGTATAAAACAAATTTATCGTTATCCTTTCACTGAATTCGTATTTTCGAAAACCTAAAGACAAAGCTAAAAATCAAGTAGGTATTTGAAAAAATATTCTTTAGTGAATTCTAAACATGAAACTATACCTTTATGTACTTAAAATCTGGCCACTTGGTTTATGCTTTCGTTATAGAATATTAAAAAAATAATAATAGTAGTTTTGGCAAGATTGGAAATTACATTTTTTTAAACGTCATACACTTTGCACAAGTCAATCATCAATTCCTTTAACCTTACTTTTTCGCAAACTTATATTTACTATTTTTAGGCAAATATTTGATAATTTTGAAGGATGTTAGTGTTTAATAGAATGCAAGGATGACTAGGTATATACTATTTGAGATTGGAAAGATAAAAATAAAATGAAAATTCCAGCCTTATAACAAAAATTATTACTATTACCAATATCGGTTATAAAAAATGTGTGAAATTCTCATTAGAATCTAAAATTATAAATATATACAGGGCATTTCATTAAAAAAAATCAGTTATCTCATAATTTTTACTGAGTGACACTGTATAATATTTGGGTAATCTTCTAACACCGCATCTTTTCCTTTTCTTATATATATTTCTTTACTCATACTAGTATAAAAGCATTTGAAAAATTAATTGTTTTATGAATTTTACAGAGTCACGGATTAAAAAAAAATAATTATCATTTTATTGATTATTTTGAATGAGCCTAATTCAATAACAATCTATTATTGATCTAATATCAAAAAATCAATCATATACTCTATGTAGAAGGTGTACAAGTTAGAGATTGAATTAGCCGTTTTTAGTATACCACTTAAGTTACTATTTCGAAAATATGTATGCTTACGGGAGTTTTTCCAATCAATCAAAAATATTGAAGTTGTTGTGACAGGACTTACGGTTCTACCGGTAGTCGACATTATTTCTTCTTTTCTCTACTTTTCCTTTCATTTTTGGATTCCACCATGACTTTGAAGTTTCATAAACATACTGCATAGTTTGTTTCCTTCGACTAATTCAGGACCCAGTAAGACGCTTATTTCACTCTACTCTACTTGTTCATGTATTTATTTTTTAAATTGTTTTTAAATAGTTTTTATTACTTTCGGTTCTTGTATCAATGGACTCCGTAGCGATTTCTCAGGCCCCATACGTTCTAGAGACTTGAAATTTCGAATTCGTACTTAGATCGCAAACATTTCGCCGCCTGTTAAGCTCCAAGTGTGATCCAATATTGGTAATTATAATATATCTCATTCAATCTCATACAACCAAGATCATTATTTTGTCGACATGGAACGACAATGGGATCCGTCACTGGAACTACGCACGAGCACGGAGCGTATATATACGTCTCGTTCTCTGGTATATAGGTACTTTTTGGAAGATCGGCTATGGTTATGTCGCATTTGTCAGACGTCAGACGTTATTGTTAATTTAAAGTTTAATTTTGTGTTGTGGTAGACAAACAGTAATTTGTTATGGAATTGCTGTTGCTGGCAAACACATATACATAAGTATAGTTGAAATCGAGAAAAGGATAGCAATAGTAGGTACTCATCGGTACGGTTTAAATCTTAAATGACCAATAAAAACTATTTTTATTTTTTTTTCAAAAATTTCACTTGTTTATTCTTTCATTTAGTGTGCATATTACAATACCTTGTATTAATTTTTGTCTTGTTTTCAGAAAAATCAACCTTAAATTCACAGGAGATGCAATCGATCAAATCATCAACATTTTGTCTCAGTTCGTGACTGCTGTTCTTCATCCATTCATCAATCTGTTCCTTCAAGGTATTGTACAGACGGTGGGCAATATCGTTGTCGATGTGGTCAATAAAGTATTCGAAAAAATTAATTAAAAAATGAACGCATAGAGATGAAAATTTGTATTATCTCAATATGTGATACATATGAATGTTGAATAAACAATTTGAAATTGCTTTTTTGATTTATTATTCGGTTCAAAGTATCTAACGAGGATTAGATAAAGTTATTTTTTAGCGGGTAGAAATTTTTATTGGAAAAAAGGAGGTGCTCCGATTTTGATGAATTTTTAATCATTTGAAATAGGAGAGTTGAGAAACTGGCCCATATTTAGAAAAACTCAAATCCAAAATCTCCTTCCCTTCAAAACTACCGCCCCGAAGGAGGTGGAGGGGGCAATTTTTCTCGAAAATCTGGGGCGCCAGAATTAAAGATGAGACCATATCCGGAAACGTATTTTTCAAACGAATGACAAGTTTCGAGTTGCAGCAATGGTAGAGACTGAAATATGTGTATTTCAGCTATTTGGAGGGGTCATTTTTTGGAAAAATGAAAATATGAGACGGCCAAATTAAAGAAGAGATTAAATATAGCAACATTTAAATTGGACGTTTCTCAAAAAAAGTTACGGTTTCCGAGTTACAGCAGTGGTAAAGTCTGAAATATGTGTATTTCCGCCGCGCTGTTTTGGAATCTCTGAATAATAACAAGAACTATCTCTTCTTTCTTTCTCTTTGGTATTAGTGAAATCAAAAGTGTGAAATGAATATTTTTTACCAAAACTTGGAACTACTTTATTAGTTCGTGCAATGAAAAATACAAAATAATATTAATTCTATTGGTGCTGATACTTTTGAAGTTGGTGCCAAAAGTCTTCTATCCAACAACAATTGCACAACTTCAAAAATATCATCACCAATATAATATTTCTTTTTTTGTATTTTTCAGTGACAACTAATAAATTCGGTCCAATTTTTTGTAAAAAATATTCTATTACTATTTTGATGGAATAAGAATTCATTAATTGTAAGTAACTACGTCAGACAGTTCATCTAAATTGTGAAGTGGTTCATTTTTCTGTACGCCGAAATTTGGTTTATTTTTCAGAAATTTCATTAGAAAACATCCACATTTCCAGTTCCATGCTAGTGTATGAGATCATTTAGGGTTAAGATCATTTTCATTGAACAGATTCTAAGATAAGATTATGTGATTTTATTTGCTAAACGCGGAAGAAAAAAATGACAGTGGAATCATGAGATTTATTAGAACGCAATAAATAAAAATCGAGCAAAAAATCTGAAGATATTAGTTGATTACTGGAATGTAAACAATTTTACAGAGCTAGATAAGAATTATCTATGTTATTATTTCATAGATATTTCTCCTCAGTCCTATATCAAATGGAGAAGGAATTACCAAAATCGGTTAAAACTATATAAAAAACTGCTCAGCCTCCTATCCAAACCAATTCCTATCAAATGAAAAAGTATCAGTGTTGAGCATGGAAATGTTAAGAAGCATTCCTCAAGGTACTATCCTTGGACCATTATTATTTTCTGAAATTATTAATAATTTAACCAGTTATTAAGGTTTGGGATTTATTTGAAATTATGCCCATGATACATGCAAAAAAGTAAATGTTGAAAATTATTTTTAAAAAAATATTCTCACTAACCGTAAATACAGAAAACTTATAGTATTCAAAAATATCTTGGTCTTTGAATTATAAATCTTTAAAAAAGCTAAGAAGAGGCTGCTTTATATTTAAAAAATATACTTTTGTTGAAATCAATTATGTTTATCACAGGTATGAATACAGGTGACAATCACATTGAAAATAGATAAGTACATCTAATTATAATAGAGGTCATGGAAATATTCCATTTATGTTTGTTGATTTCAAACAATCGTACGACAGCGAAAACTGACATGTTGACTAGGTAATAAGGATGGCAAATCGTAACTGAATGATGGAAAGAATGGAGCGGGTGATAAAAAATGTTTTAACAGAATTATTTACGGAGTCCGTCTTCTCTTTTGAAAATATTTTTTTTACATAAACTACGACCGACTACTTTATTAAAGGATCCACGTACAAAATACAAAATGATATTTATTCTGATGATGGTGATAATTTTGAAGTTTTGTAATAGATAAAAAATCAGTTTTAGGTAGATAGGTACTTAAAAATGCGCAAATTGGATTTTTATAAAGGGAAAACAGTTTATAATTTTTTATATAAAAGCAGTGGCAATTTTTTTTTTTATGAGTTCGTAAGAAGCACTTTTTTTATTTCAAATAGACTCTATCAATATGAAAATTCAAATGTACCGGTATATTCCATATCAACATTGTCATTTTTTCTTACATGTCCAAATCAATAGTATCAATGCATCTCTTATCTAGTAAATAGTAGATCCACTATATATTTTGAATGATGTGGCAACTATATCATTTGCAATTTCGCCATTATAACAATTAATTTGATTAATCATGTTAAAGTACATATTTTTAGCTTTTGTTACACTGTCAAGTTCGTTTGCCAGTGGAAAAACAACAAACACGACAAATATTTGGGAAAATCTGGAAGAAAACTTAAGGTAATTTTATTACATACGTATATTATAATAATTTGTAGGAATAATTTACACTTTCATGTGATCAGGAGTATAATGTTTTATTTTCGATCAGAGGTGGATATATTACAGCACAATTAAATGAATACGCAGTAAATCTTTTCAAGAAAATTGGAAACTTCGCCATTAATGATGGACTGGATCCTGTTCTATTGAAAGATTTTGATGAAAATGTAAGTTTTCTAGAATAAATATAAACATTATATCTTAAAAATCATAGCATTTCTGTTCTCTGGGCTGTTTCATTTCAATATTTATTAAAAAGTTAAAAAAATATCAATTTTTGGCAAGATTTTAATACAAATTTATTTTTTTACCCAGAGTTATTTAGACTTGCTAAACATCGGAAAAACAAACAGTTTTCAAGCAAATAGGTACGTAAAAATGTATTGGGAGTGGAGAGGAACCAAAATATCGGACATATTTTCTTGAAAACGACGAGTATTCATTTAGCACGATTAACATTTTTTAAGTAGTTATAATGCTTTTTTTATTAATCACAAAAGAAACAAATTAGGATATAAGATAGCCGTAAGAATGTCTTGTGTGTTTTTAGTCAACAAACTTTTGGCAGAAAACAGCTAGATAGAGCTAAAAAAAAGAATTGGCTTGCCGAAGCTATCCAGCATCGAACATGGCTATTCTCCACGAAACGCGCCCATTATTATGTCATGAAATATATTTTCAGTTTCTCCTTGCCAGGATAGAATTGACAGAAGGACTTATGCATGGTATTTCAACAATTGAAAGTTACACTGATGTCCTTTTAACATACAGACATGATGAAAAAATGTTGGACATTGTATTTCCAATTGAATTTACAAATCTCAATGTAAGTAGCCTGATTATCCCAAAAGGTACAAACAATATTATAACCAATTTAGATTTTTGCTTTTCTTTCAAAATAAAATATGTAAAAACATAATATTTTTTCTTCGGTATTCAAGGTTATTGACTGTATTATTATTTTAATTTTATTATGCTGAAATAAGTTTGTTTAAAAAATCAAGAGGTAAAACAATCTTCATGAAAAACTAAATTTTGTTTAAACAACTGCATAGTGAAAATAATCCATCAAAAATTTTTAACTATGTCGATAGAGTTCTTTCTGAAAAGAAAATTTTGCTGGAAAGATTATTAATCTCATTACACCTGCCAATTCAAATCAATAATCACTTATTTCAATTCATTAGGTTATTAAAAAATAAAATACAATTTTTTTTCTTTCTTCTGATTCTAGTTTACATATGACTATCATCTAACCCTGCTGCTTATGGGTCCAAAGGGAACATTAATTGGATCAATTAAGGATTTCAAAATGAATTTGGCAATCAGTTTCGATTTCAACACTTATCAGGCAAATATTGATAGCATCACGACAGTCAGTACCGGGTAAAATGAATGTATTTTAATAATTGTTGTTCAATTTTATTGTTGTTTTGGATATCCTTGTTTTTTATGGTAGTCGGTGTTAAGTTTATTTGTTTGAATCAGTTGACTGAGACATTCCGCTGCTTTATTTGCTTTGCTTTTTTTGCTTGCCTCTGGACTTATTTTCTTAACTCACTAGTAACAATAAATATAATTTTTCAGAAACATTGATCTTCAATTCCATGGACAAATATTAGATATCGTTATAAATATCCTGTGCAAATTTACAACGGCCATTTTGCATCCATTCCTCAATCTAATTGTGGAAGGAGAAGTGAAGAATGTAGTTACGAAATTTGTCGATGATTTCAATAAATTCTTGAACCATCTTCATGATGTAGAGGCCTTCTGATTGTTGGCTTTAAGTATATTATTTATATTGTATGTTAAGTTGTCTAATAAAGAAGATATTATTATTGATTTAACCTTTTTTTGATCCAGCTAGAATAAACAAAACATCCAATGTGAAGCTTTTTATTATGTGTTGTTATAAAAGGGCTACCCCTTCATTACATGACAGACGGACGGACAGTGGAGGCTTAGTAAGAGGGCCTCGTTGGTACCCTTAGCGGGGCGAAGTAAAATTTTCTGAAAATAATATCACAGTCATTTTTGCAGCGATGATAAACAATTCCATTCGAATTTGACAAAATAATCAAATCATATACATTCTCTTCTACACCAAGACGATCTACCAGAAGGATTTTTACCAATGACCTATTAACAGAGATAGACAGAACACTTCATTGATAAAATACGTTTTGTTTGTTGACAACATCTTTGTGGGCCAGGGGGGTGAGCTGTGGAAGCGGTCAGAAGGGGGGATAGAACGGTTTTAACTAAACCCCGCCTCACTGTACTCGTCTTTTCGCATAGAAAATATGACACCAGTGGTGTCTCGTTCTTTTAGGTTTCATTTGCTATACGTCGAAATAATTCTTACCACAAAATAAATCTGAAGCTTGGTAAAAAAGTCAATATCCCAAAATTGTATGTTTCAGCAAATAAACTTGCTAAAATTCTTGTGTTCATATAATAATCGCAAGGAAGATTTATATCCATGCTACGCACGTGTTATAGTTTTTGACATATATACCTATTATATACATACTGGCTTAAGTTTATCATCTTATCAATTTCAGTTGACCATTAAATGGACATTGATTTTTGTTCCTAATATTATTAAATAGGTGTGTAGGTATAATTCTTTTTTAAAGTCTAGGATTTGAAAAGCTCAAACAATATAAAAATCTCTTTAATGAAATAACAATGATTAGGTAATAATTTCTTTACTACGCCCATGACCGACGTTTATATATCAATAATTTTCTTTCAAAATTTCAATATATAGGTTACCAAATTTTAATTTAGACGGTCTACTTCGATGAAAAGTTACTTCTGGGTTCGTGGATTCTATTTTATTGCACACTTTGCAACGTCTACTCATTTTTTCAAGTTTTGAAACCAAAGAATATAATAGAATATTAAAAAACAACCAAAACACCAAGTATTTAAATAATGGGGGGGAGAAACTAATATGCGATGAGGCGTGGCCGAACAAGGGATGATGTCAACACAATATATTGTTTACAGTTCCGTCTATCTCTGTTAATAGGTCATTGATTTTTACCGTTTCGCAAATGAAAACGTTGTCCTAATTGACATAAAGAAGCGATAAATACAATTATTACCGTTCTGATTATATTTATATTAATAGAGGAGTCCCTCAAGGCTGGGTATCAGGACCGGTACTATTTCTGATGTGAATGATAATCAGTTCATTAGCACATTTTAAGTTGCATGCAAATGATACATCTATACTTGTGTCCGAAAATTTTCACTCGTATTAACTTAGGGCCGGTTTTATAGTGTCCGGTTGACCGAAGGTTTGAACTCAACCGAGAGGAGTCAACAGTGTCTTTCTGTATTATAAACCTTAAGCCCATGGTTGAAATGACAGCAACTGACAGTTTTCTCAAACATTTCAAACGTAGATTTTCGTTCAACCGACGGTTGAAATGTCTCTCATAAAACTGGCCCTTAATGATGTCAACTACTGTCTATGTTAGAAAATTGTATAACTAATTCTATGCTTGCCAGTTTTATCATTACTATTGTAACGTGAAGACTTACTCGAATAATGAACTACACACACAATGCACATTCCAGAAAAGACGGAAAACATCAGAGGCAACGAGAATAAGTCCTGGTCTACTCTCGAAGCCATATACTGAGAAATAACTTCCAGAAACAACGAAAACAACACTGGAATCATCTAGAGCTTTTTACGTTAGATATATAATGTTGATGGCAATGACATGGCACAGTTAGTCATAGATCACAATCGGTCATAGATCATAGACAGTAGAAAGTCGTATATAGTCAGAGAAATAAGTGTGAATATAAATGTGTATATAGTCGTGTAGTTATTGGTGTTAATAAATAAGTGAAAATAAATCGAACCCAGTTTTAATATAAATCGCCGTTAGGTACACTATTAATATTAAACGCTGACCGATTCTTATGTTTCTCCCCAATCTATCGTTGTTGAAAATATTTCGTAATTTTGAGTGGACAGCTTGATCCGTTGACTCGTTTATTTCAAACTATACCTATAGAAAATTGGTTTGAAAAACATATTGTGGAATTGCCCAAATAAATATACACTTAGTTATAACTTTATCAACAATGGGAATTTTCAATATATATCAACCTTGCTTTTTTTTCTTTTATTAATAACAAACAAACCAAATCAAAAGTGTGTACTGATTCATCTCTTATCTCGTAAAAATAATAAAGCCACTATATATATATTTCGAATGATATAATAGGTTGAATCATTTCTGTTTTAGCCATTATTTATTGCAATTAAAAATGATAAAGTACATAATTTTAATTTCTATTGCACTTATTTGTGCATCTACCACTGGAATATCAACGAACTCCTCGACAAAACTTCATGAAAAAGATTTCAGGTAATTGCATGCATCACATTTCTTTTTAATTGAGGCACTTGTTGGATATGAATCAGAAATAAATTTCACCTTTTTAATTTTTGTTGCGTAGAGCTGGATGCATTACTGCAGTATTGAATGAATATGCCACAAAGCTTTTCCAGAAAATTGGCAAATTTGCCATCAATAATAGACTGGATCCAACTCCGTTGAAAAACTTTGATGAAAATGTAAGTTTTTTCAATGAATCCGCATAAACTGTATGGCATTATACAAAAAGAATAATCTGAAACCCTTTCCGAGAAGATATAAAACAAATTATTACATTCACTATTGAGTGATAGCTGTAATCATAAGACATTTATTTAAATCATTTCATGTACTTATAATGCAATATTTTCTAAGAGTATTATGTAGAAATTATATACCTTTTTAATGACATATATTTTCAGTTTCTGCTTGCCAAAGTACAATTGATACACGGACTTTTCCATGGTATTTCAACAATTGAAAGGTATAAAGATGTTCTTCTGACATACAGACATGATGAAAAAGTACTGGACATTATATTTCCCATTGAATTTACAAATCTGAATGTAAGTATAGTTGAGTAACCAAATTAGCTTCTTTTATCCTAAAATTCAAGATGCATTTTAATTATATATAAATAAATAAAATTGTGCGAAATGTGATCTACACAATGTACCTATACCGAAAGTGAGTGAATATTATTTCTAATATGTCTGTGATTTCAAATTTTCGGAAAAAAATATAAAATATTGAAATACCATATCCCATCTCGAAAAAATAACGATTGATTAAATAAGCAATAATATGAAAGATTAATTATTAACAATAATGAACTTCTATTGATTATATTGAATGATAAAGGTATAAGAGGGATTGTTAATGATTTGATGCGTAACTATCTATCAAATAGATTTCAGTGTGTTCTCATTAATGGTGTTAAAAGTTCTTACAGCTTAGTTACTTGTGCAGTCCCTCAAGGTTCAATTTTGGGTCCATTATTATTTAATGCCTATATTAATGGATTATTGAATCTTAATTTACCGGGTGTTATTGTATCTTTTGCGGATGACATAGTCATTATGTGTAGTGGTGAGAGTTGGAATGAAGTTGCAGCCAATGCCAAACATTCCTTAAAAATTATAAGGAAATGGTTTAATTATCACGAAGTGTCTTTAAATATGTCAAAATCCAGTGTTTTATATGTGTCTCTATATGCGGATAAGCTCCCTGTTACAGACGGACTCACAATACATGATGATGTTTGTTATAATAATTTAAACTGTGGATGTGATAAAATAAAAAAGAGTAAATGAAGTTAAATACCTTGGTGTTATACCAGATGAAAATTGGATTTGGAAGAAAAATATTTTGTATTGTTGAAAAAGTAAGATACCTTCTTTTTGTTTTCTATAAAATGAGATATATTCTTGAAAAAAATGACTTGTTTACAATAGATTAGGTAATAATCTAAAAAAAATAAACTTCTCTAGAGGGCGTATTAAATTTCATATTAAGAGTTGGATTTTAAATAATTTGAAGTTATAATATACATAGATATTGTTATATTACTTAAAAAATCTGTTTTAATATTTAATACTTCCTATATCATGTGTCTTTCTTTACATTTGTAGTTGTATTTATAGTTTTGTTGCATTTTAATTTTATTATTTGTTTATTTATAGTATATTAATATGTATATTTAGATTATGTTAAGCTTGTAGATTTTAATACATTATTAAGTTCAGGTCTACACACAGATGCTATTTGCATCTCGGTAGGGGTTTGTTGGACTTTATAAGTCAGGCAATCTATTAGCATACTATTTTTTAATCCAGATTTGTATGTTAACCTGAATAAAGATTATTATTATTATGCAGAAGCATAAAATACAAACTTATTGCTCGAGTTATAAAATATAAATTTGTTCATCTGAATTCCCTGAAATGTCACGTTGGCTTTGTGACGCCTATGAAATAAAGATTGCGTTGCCTTCGAACATATACGAGCAGCGCCCTATCATGATATTGAAGGAGATAAGCTTATGATACTGATGTCGTAGCTTACATCGAGAAACGTAGTAAAGAATTTCATGATAATCAGATGCGATGAGAAGTACAGCGTGACGTACGCAGCTCGTGAATGATTACGGGCAATCGCCGTCATTCGTGAAACAAACTGTATGTTACTCTTTGCTTCATGTTATTGTGAATTAAATATGAATTGTAAATTTAATTCAGGCAATTGCCTATGGTAATAAGGGAATAGTTATGCCTGTGAGAATTCAAAATTTCACCCATTGTATAGGTATTATCGTATTTATGCAGTAGACATTAGTATTATTTCAACGTAACCCGGTAAGACCCAAAACAATGTGAATAAAAAAAAATCCCGATGGCCTGTAGTCAGCGGAAAGGTATTTTTTTTAAAATTCATTGAATTGAAATTTGAACAACCTTTTCATTGGTATACCTACATGTTATTACATTATATTATTGTATGTGTAATAGCCTTGCGGTTAGAGGTTTTTGTTTTGGCTGTGGAATATAAAGCAGACAGGGTTCGAGGCAGAATGTTTTTTCGCCTATTTCTTTTCAATAAATATACTATATATTTTTTTAATCAGGGTCTATATTAAGATCTCCAGAAAATGTACAATTACATCAAATTTATATTGAGTGTTCATGTTTTATCAATATTTGTTATTTTTCTTTATTATTACTTTGAACAAAAGTTTGTAGCAAATTTGAACTTGATACCTTCAAAACTGCGACCTCTATCGTGTTAACAAATTTCGTAATATCCCATATATATATATATATATATATATATATATATATATATATATATATATATATATATATATATATATATATATATATATATATATATATATATATATATATATATAAACTTTTGAACCAAATGTTTTTTTGGACTAACTTATAGACATACAACAACATGCCGTTGACATTTTTTCGAAATTCAAAAGTGTGAACGATCGCAATAGGTACATTTCTATAAGAAATTTTCCTAAAAATAGAGAACTGAGCAATTTCTAGCGCATGTAAAGATTTATTGTCGCACTCTTGTTTTTAGATCCATGATATTGAATTTGAAAAATCACAATTCACATTTTTCTTTCTGGTTATAGTTCACATATGACTATCATCTGATACTACTGTTTATGGGTCCGTCTGGAGGAATGATTGGATCCGTAAATGATTTCCAAATGAATTTGGCAATTAGTTTCGATTTCAACAGCTACCAGGCAAAGATTGATAGGATTGCGACAGTTAACACTGGGTAAAATTGAAAATTCATTTATTTATTATATTTCCTTAACGATGATTTTCAATTCAGCTCTGTAAAGCTAAAACCGACAAGTGGAAAATTTGATGCTTGAAGCGCTATTTAAATGCACAACATGTTTCATGATTGGATTAAGCCTGAAGTTCAGTATACGATGTTGATTTCTATAACTATTATATGTTAGTTACTGTTTATCTTCTAACTGGTCAATAATTCTTAGGTTATGTTAGGTTACTAGGTGACCTTAGGCTCATTGTGTTACCCTTTTTATTTGTACCTTAACCATGCCTCTATATTCTACCATCATCTCTCTCCCTTTCTCTCAGGCATTTGTACCCTGAGATGTTTTTTTTTTAGATATTCGATGTCGACTTTCGCTGCTTCCTCTAGGTGCTCTTGTCCCAAGAATCTCTGGTGCGTGACTGCGGATCAGAAACACATTAGGTGTTCGATAGTTTCCTCTTCCCCGTCGCATTGTCTGCACGAGTCGTTGGTTAAGACTCCTATTTTGCGGAACCTTGTCCCAACCGTGCAGTGACATGTGATTGCTCCCGTGAGCTTTCGGATCGAGAGCTTATCGAACATTTCCGATGTCCTCTCCTCATCTAACGCAAGATGATGCAGTAGTTTCGCTGCACCACAAGATTTCGGCCTGTATTACATTGCAGCTATTTTTGAGTCTTAGAAACTCATATACCTTCAGTGCACCGGCCGCTGTTCCTCTTTTTGTCACTGACCTAACTGTGAATTTGGAGATTCCGGAAACCCATTTTTCTGTGTTTTCTTACAACTGCTCCAGTTGACGGTATGACTACTCTGTGTCCTCCGCGAAGATCCTTTTGACAATTATGTAATCCGTCTCCTGTGTGAGACGACCTCAACTATTTTTGCCAGCAATCTTTTAAATTTCCTGAAATATTCTAATATTCTAGTTGGTCCGCTTCTAGAGTTCGGATTTCCTCAGTCTCCTTTGGCTGCAAGTCCTTTTATGAACAGACCTAATGGTTGTAGGTCCAGTACCATCGCAAGGGCTGTTTTTTATGGAGAAATAATATTGAATAGA
This sequence comes from Crioceris asparagi, assembly GCA_958507055.1. Lineage (NCBI taxonomy): Eukaryota > Metazoa > Arthropoda > Insecta > Coleoptera > Chrysomelidae > Crioceris > Crioceris asparagi. The sequence goes on from OY293829.1 coordinate 81,380,110, forward strand.
CAATTCGACTTGAAACTTAGAATGAGTACTGCCAAAAACAAATAAGCTAACACGTATTTCACGATTTTCTGGTAATCATCTCCTATAAGGGGTGGAATGAGGTAAATAATATGAGTGTCGTTATTGAGGTTCTTGGAGAGGTAATTTGTCAGGGATTTCCGCGTGCCACTTGACGGTGTTAGCTTGACAGAGCTTATTTCCTGCATATTACTGTATGATACAAGCATTTTAAAGATAAATATGATTTCAGAAACATTGATCTTCAATTCAGCGGACAAATAACTGATACCGTTGTTAATATTTTATCAAAATTCACAACGGCCATCCTTCATCCATATATCAATATTGTTTTGCAAGGAGAAGTGAATAATGCTGTTACGAAAATGGTTAAGAAATTCAATACATTTTTAAAGCAGCTTGATGATATAAAACCTATTTGATTATTATTTAAATATTTTCTAATAAAGGTAGTAAAATATTCCTGATTAAATATTAATAGAAACAGAGAAATATAAATTGACAATATTTTGTGTCAATTTCATGATGAATGTTTGATTTTTTATGTATGTACGCACGTTTTGGAAAATAAACATGTTCCAATAAATGACAGATCTTTTATTTGAAAAAAGTACTCCTAAAAACTGGTCGCAAGACTTTGCAATATCGCTATGTAATGACGTCACAGTTATTCTATAACGTCAAGCTCCTCAAACTTTTGAGAATTAATTGAGAAATAAATAGTTTTTTTTGATAGCATTGTCCAACAAATTATTCGGGGCATAGATGATCTCTAAAGCCCAAAAACCATGAGGAAAGACTTGAGAGAGAAAAAAACATTTCCCGGAATTTTCTCATATTTTTTTCTGCAAAGTGTATAAGACACATTCTGAAGTTTAATGATTTTGAAAAACCTATAGGTCTTCTATTCTAGACACCATATTTCGCATAACATTATACAATCATTCTACAATTAACTTGTACTGGAATGTGAAATAGTTTGATTTTAAAATTACATTTTCTTGATGTATTTTTCTAATTTTTTAATTGTAAAATAGTAAAAAAGAGTCTACATCAACATCAAATTTATTACATAATCGTATCAACATTAATTGTATCACAAACTTTTCTCAACATCATCATTCTCCTTTTTCTCACTCGACAAAGATTCATCCTCGTTGTTCGTTTCAGGCACCTTGCCCACATCATTATTCATCTCCTCATTGACATTACAACCACCATCATCTTTTATTGCAGTGTCTGTAAATTCAATCTCTGGATTACTAACTTCATTACACAAATTCTCAATTCTATGGTGAATCTCTGTCATTGTATCAATTCGTTTTTTAATCTCCTCCTCTTCCATAACGCCTTCATCTGTTGGATTGTACAATTTTTTCAAATTCAAACTCATCATATCCAATTGAACTTCGATTATTTCCCGAACGATTTCCACACTAACAGCTGCATAACAATTGGGACGCACTTCTTTCAAGATGGCGCTCAGTGTTTCCAGTGCTTCGTAACGTTTCTTTTGGATTGTGTATTGGGCTTCGATGTCTTTTTCATAGAATGCAAGGAATCTGTACAGCTCACTCAGTTCCAAAATGATATTCACATACTGTATTGGGTACTCTCGCAATGTGTAGAAGAGTCTGGCCCTTTTCAGCCATCTGTGGGTATGAGCGAAAAGTTCTTTCGCTTCCTGGATTGTGTTCATTTCCTTGACGGGGATTTCTGGTACTTTTACCTCCAGAGATGTGAATGTGAAATTCCCCAGGCTGTCTCTATCTGAAGCTTTAGATTTATCAATATCCATTTCATCCCATACTTTTTCAAGTATCGACTTTTTACTCACACTAAATAGATGCAATCCATAGTTTACCTTCAAAAAAGAACAGATAGAAATTATAGTGTACCATTCTAGGTTACCTGCTATTTCTAGAAGCAAATACGAAAAGAACTCGAGAAAGCTCCTGAAAATTTGCAATGAAACTATATATACATACATGGCAATCAAGAAAGATCATAAAAGATAACAGGACTTTTTATTATGAAGATGGGTGAAAAATTGAAGAAGTACTTGTTCTGTGTTTCAGAGAAGAGACGAGCAGACAGACAGACTGACTCATAATCACACATTCAATAATGAAAATGGGTTCCCAAGCGCATTTACTCACCCATACTCTGGCGAGATCAGCTTGCGCCTTATGCAGCTCCAAATTCGGATTCAGACCTAGCACCAAGGGATCGAGCACAACTTGTGCAGCTGTCAAATGATATCTGGCATTTTGCCATTTACTTTGTGCCAAAAACAGCGATGCCAATCTATAGCAACGTACTGCCCACTGCACCGGATCACCATCATTGATGTCGAGCTCTTTTTGCAAACCCATGTGCACCATGTTGGCGTACTGATCTGTAAGGCCCAGTTTGCCATATATCCAACCCAACATTTGCATGTTGTTTACTTCGAGTTTGTGTAGCTTGTATTTGGCAACGTTATCATCGACTTGACGATTGTAGAAAAGATCCTCGGTGCTATAGACTTTCGGGTGCAGGGTCTTGTCCACATTGACAGTTTCTTCGAGAATGTTCTTGGCACTTTCGAGACCACCAGTTCTTGAAAGAACGTACGACAGATAGTTGATCAGTCTTAGATATAAAAAAGAGACTTGGTCATTGTTTTTGAAGTTTTTGATGATTTCCAGGGCTTGTTCAAGATGTTCCTTGGATTTGTCAAAACAGTTTTTACCTAGGGCAATTTTGGCTTTTTCGTATAGCAGTGAAGCCTTCATGGTGAGTAATTTCAGGTGATCAGGTGTTTCTTTTTTGATTTTTGTTAATAGCTCATCAATTTTGGATGCTATAAGAGAAAACTGTTTTTCCATGACTGATTCATCTTTACAATAACAATCACCTGAGTCTTGCTGAAGTACATTTTCAGTATCTTCATTGGGTGGTATCTTTTCTGGATTAAAATCCGTGTTTTTGAATAGTGTACCCAGTTCCTGCATTATCTCCTCCGTCAAAAAGTCCATTTTGTTTTTCATTTCGCTCAAAATTGATTCACTATAACTGTAATTTTGACATTCATCAAATATAGGCTGACATTTATAAACTGAGGATTGAATTTCCATTCCATTTATTAACAAATTATTAAAAATAGCGTCTTCCGCTTCAATTTTATTAACATCTATTTTTGCAAATATTTGATCTCTTAGGGCTTTTATAGCAAGAGTCCCTAAACTAGACAATTACCAAAAAATATTTAGTTCCTTTTGTAGTCAATATTTTATTTCATCGTTTGTTTCAGGCATCAGTATGTGTTGTTTAGATAATACTTTAGTTTTTAGTTTCTATTTTATTTTGTAAGGAAAGCCATTTAAGTTTTATCTATTAATTACTTGTATATTAATGAGTATGAGATTTTTGTTATTTTTGGATGTTTTCAAAATACCAAGTACGCAATCCTCTCCGAGAGTCGCACTTGATCTACTAAATAATAGTAAATCAAATTTATATATGATAACAAATAACGCTATATCAGCTAAAATGGCGTTTATCGTTCGGAACGCAGCCAAGGTATCAAGTATCGAATCATAAAGAACTACTCAAAAGATAATTTTATTGATATCCCATAACAAGATAAAATAATTTATTCCATCTTAGTTGGATTGTTCGTGTATGATTTTCAGTTTGAAAAAATGAAGGTATTTTTGTTTTTATTAGGACTTTTGCCATTATCTTTCGCTATAAAAAATGTTAAAATAACTAAGCAAGATCTAGATGCCCTGGCTCAGATATTACAAGATGTAAAATTGGATGTCAGCAAGCCTTTTGAAGTTAAGAAAGAGTAAGTAGTGACAATTGATAAAGAATCTAGATTGAGACAAAATCAATTACATTCTAGCATTTACTGAGAATCCTTGATTTGTTCATTGTTTTTATAAATACATCATCTTGTACTACGAGGAGCTGTTGTGTTATAAATATTAAAAAAAAATTGGACCGACGTTATTAGTAGGTGCACTGGAAAATACGAAATAATATCAATTCTATTGGTGCTGTTACTTTCGAAGTTGTGCAGTTGCAGTTGCATTGATAACTTTTGGCACCAACTTCACAAGTACCAGCACCAATAGAATTAATATTACTTCATATTTTTTCAATTTCCAATTTTTTATAAAAAATATTTATTTCACACTTTTGAGTGTAACATTACTCACGAAAATCGTTGAACGTTCGCTAGTACCACTACCACTAATATTCTATTACCCACGAATATTCTTTGCTTTCCCGTGTTACTATTATGTATAGATCTCAGAAAATCGCTGCGCAAATAATTATAAGTATTTTAGATTTAACCATTTTACCACCGCTCTATCTCGAAACCCGTAACTCTTTTGGGAAAATGTTAAATTTAAACGTTTCCGGAAATTTTCCTATCTTTAATTAACCACCTCAGATTTTTGATTTTTGAGAAAATTTGACCCCTACACCCCCTTAGGGGGCGATTTCCGGAGGGAAGGAGATTTCGAATTTGCGTTTTTATGAAAATGGAACCATTTTTCAGGCCTCATCTTTCAAATGAATCAAAAATCATCAGAATCGGGGATCGTTTACTATATAAAACACGCGCACGAAACAAAAAATTAGGCAGATATTCGAATTGTATACCTCCTCCGTTCGGGGTTTGTGGGTCAAAAATGCACACATGCAACTGTAAGGTGGCGTATGTGCTCCTTTTCTAATTTACATGCTGCTTAAAGTTTACAGTAGTTTGGTTTGATTTCAACTAGCTCCATAATCGAAATCACAAATTCATTCATCTTCCCGAAGAAGAATGTCAATAAACTTAATTTTGAGTTTATTTTTTACAGAATTGCTACCTTAGGCAAGGAGAATGACTACTCGTATCATCATTATTTTATGGAACAAATAGTTAATCATATAACTTTAGAAAGGTAAGTGAGTTTGATTCTATTGTTTAAAAAATGTTCAGCTTAATACTCGATATTATTGTAGCGGAATACAGGCCGATGTCAACGACTATGCAGACAGATTATTGAGAAATTTGAGTCAGGTGATAATCCGTCATGGACTGGATCCTATAGATTTACCAGATCATAAGCTATCTGTAAGTATATAAATATTTAAAGGAAAAAAATAGGTACTGGTGAATAGGGAAGTTGTCAAAATAAAGTAAGTAAAAATTGTCAAAATCGTAAGTTTCTATCATCAAAAACCCCTTAGTCAAGAGAAAAAGTCGAAGAAAAAATATTTAACTGCAATATACGGGCTTAAAATTTTGTTATTTTGACCTCCGCTCTAAACGCACTGCCAATGGTTGACGTCAGACCTTGCTTGCCGAACAACATGACAGTGGACAGCAGGTAGAAGCCCATAGTAATATACGAGCTATTCTTAAACGTGGTTGTAATTTAATTTCAGTGATTTGATCTCAATGTATTGATGTTATATTATTTACATATATGTTTGTGTGGTAAATACTTTGATTAAAAATGGTTGATGCAGGCTTTACAAAAGGACAATCAAATAATTTACCTATAGTTAATATGTCTATGGCTGCGTCATTCATATGTTGCCATCCGGAGTACCAGAAATTCGGTACTTATGAGTGTTACAGTTCTTATATTCTGATCATCTTAATGACTGTTTAAGTGCATCTGACGGTTTTTTATCCCAGTTTTCAAGCAATCAATGATACAAAAAGACATTAGTGTATCGAGCTCGAAAAGCCAGAGGCAGATTTGACTTTATAAAAGAAATTTGGGGCTTTATAATTAATGTTCTTACATATTTACTACTAATTAGTAAAGATTTTGAAAATATTTTAGAAGCATTACCACCGCTTATGCCAAAATCATCTCATAGACGTATTCATGAAATTTCCAGTTCTAAGTAATTTCTTTAGAGTTAAGAATATATGTACAGAAACTATTTTACATCATTTTTGAAATAAATAGGCAATTCTGGATATAATATACTTGCATTAAAATGATCTTCACATACAAAAATAGCAGTGTTCTTTAGAGAAATATCCCTCATATTTCTTTTGAATGCTCTTAACCATTTTGATCGGCGATTTTTATCTTCAGGTACGTGAATAAAAAATGATTTTGAGTTTTCACGGTTTTCCTATAACACTGTATCAAAATGCAATACATATTATATCAAATATTTTCCATATCATACAAAACAAAAATAACTAAAATAGAATAAACAAACCAAATATCACACCAGAATACAAGAGCAATCAAATGGCATGGCCACAGCTCGTCTGGACGCAAGGTGTGACGTCACAGCATCCCCGCGCGTTTGGCCTCGTTTGAATTAGATTAGCGAGGATTTCAAATTTAATTATTTAATGTAAAATAAGTACTGCGATTTAAGGGCTGATATTTGGTATAGGGTGTTCTTATACGTAAACACATATATTAATGAAATAAAAAAATATCAGAAGTGTATTTAATAGAGGAATAATATATTAGATTAAAAAATCCCTGAAGAATGACTAGCTAAGAATATTATCAAACAAAACAAAAACTGAATCAAAATCGCTTTTACCGTTAGAGATTTACGATGCCATAGGCAGAAGAGTCTCGATCATCTCACCTGTCAATCGAAAACTAAATCAATATCGATCTATTCATGTAGTTTAAAGATAAAAAATGGTTTCATTATTAATTTCGCTCTGATAGGTAGGTGCGGAACTCTTATTTAGTACTTTTTTATTGAACCTTCTTAGTCCCGAAGCAAAAAATTGAAAATATAAGAAAGAGATCGATATCCAGTATGCTGCAAAATGAGACTTGTTGATGATAAATGATAATAGCAAGGAAAATGCCAAATCCTTAATATCATGTCAAAATATGTTCCATCGAAATGTACCGTTTTCAAAATTATTTTAGTTTATAGACATTTGATTGTTTCTGTATCTGGCGCAAACATAAAAGTGCGATCAGAAATGCCTGTCAATCGATCAATAGAAAAAGTCTAACAAAAACTGAATACATAAATTTTCTCCATTTATACAGTGGTTTATGGGTTCAATGAAACTCTACAAGGGTTCACTGCAGGATCTGTCAACTTTACACCGAGGTGGAGATGCTACAGCCTCATACAGCTCCAGAACCAAAATTTTGATCATCGACGTTCCAATTTGTTTTGACTCGTTGATGGTGAGCAGTCCTTCTTCTTCTCCGCCATGTTTAGTATTTGTCGGTTAATTAACTCATATTCTAGTTTACCTATGAATATCACACGCAAGAAGTACTCTTAAGCATCAATGGAGATGCTGAAGGAAATCTACAGCACGTTGAAATTGATGTAAGGTTGTCGTACAATTTTGAAACGTACCAATTCAAGTTAGAAAAGTTCGACATGAGAAACACAGGGTAAGATATCAATCATATCAATTGAAGCTTAAAGGGTTTTGCGAGTTCGATCGTTAAATAGGCTTTTTTGGGTTCTTCCACGCCTTACACTATTGCATCACAGCGCTCTGTTCTGGGTACGGAGTATAGAATATTCTGCTTGATAATTTTATCTATGTAAAACATAGGGATATGTAGGTACTAACGTTAGATTCAATTTCAGGAAAATAACAGTGAAGTTTACAGGAAATGGGATAACTGACTTGTTACTGGATACAATGGCAGATTTGGTGACCGGTTTCTTAAAGCCTTTATTAGTAGACATTATCCAAACAATTATCGGGGGGAATCTTGGCAAGGCTCTTGGGGTAATTAATGAATTTATAGCAAAATATTTTACTCCATAAAATGAGAATAAATGTAACTAAACATGCATGGCACAAATATTAGAAGAAATAAAAAATACATGTATGAAAATTGTTTTTAATTAAGTAATCGTCATTTTTAGTTTCTTTGGGTTCTGAAACAAAAAAGCTGATTAGATGTTAGAACAAACATATGTATTTTTATTTATTATATCTTATAATATTTTGTTGGCATTGGGATAATAAAACAATTTGATATATTAATTATTTTAATTTTTTTGATATTTGTCCCTATCAGAAGTGCTGCCTCTCGTGACATGTCAAACTATTCTCAGGAGAAAGGCTCTCTATAAGTGATAAAAAGTGTGGAACTTTAATTTGCAATGCGCACCGCCATGTAGATGATATAATCAGATAATTAAAAAACATGATGCAACAATGATTTTCCTAGAAACGTTTGATAGATCTATCTATTTACATTCTTAATATTTCAAAAAGATACATAATATAGATATAAACAAGAATTTATTTTCATCTGCCAAATTATACTGCATCTCAGAGCATTTATCTGAGATAAGATCGGTCAGCTCTTATTTGATAAAGTATTTGTATAATTTGATTTGTTATAATAATTAGCTTTTTAAATTTGTTTATGTAACAATTGCAGTAAATAGAAAATTGGGGGGAAAATTGTGAAGTTTTACATTTTTGGTTCAATATAATTCAGTTTAAATCTGGTTATAATTTTTTTTTGGCAGAGTTCAGAGTTTCTGAACACACTGTATATGAACTGCTCAATCTTGCATAATTATACTACCTATCTTGGATGATTTTTTTCTTAGAACTAATTGATTGTCATCATCTTAATTTATTAGGATTAAAAATTGATTTTATTATCACTCTCTATATATATAAAACGATTTAGGTAACCAACAATCCAGAAAAAGAATAGTCTTAGCTCCCACTGTCTGAATTACAGGTGAATCAATTTTCTATCAGGTGAGTTCTAATGACATTATTTTCACTCATAAATACCCTTATCAAAATCGAAATGACAAAAGCTTATTCATTTTCTCCAAATAAATTTATAAAGGATTTCAAAAGCACTTGATTCTTACACCATAAGTAAAACAAAAAAGAATAAGAAACGTGATAGACAGGTCTGCTAGCTTTTTAAAACCTAAAAGACCCATTGTTTCTCATCAACTCTTCGAATATATGTAGTAACGCACCAAAAATGCCCGTAATTATGACACCATTCAAATTCAATTCCGAAGAGTTGGGTTTACCAGGTTTATAGCTATCCAGATCGATGGTAAATCCAACCCATAGCTGATTAAATACTTTTTACCTAATTCGTTTAGGCACCCCATCTACTTTAGCCCAAGCAAACTTGTCTTTTAGGTTTACTGGTCTATTTCTTAAGTACCTCTTTCAGTTTCGATATTTTGATAGAATCCTCAGCAAGACGGTGCCCGAGTGCAGGGCCGCCTATCACTATATTATCCAATTATTTTTCCAGCTACAAAGACTATGCGACCGCGCATTTTTAGGTAAATTTCTTATAGAAATGTACCTATTGCGATCGTTCACACTTTTGAATTTCGAAAAAATTTCAACGGCATGTTGTTATATGTCTATAAGTTAGTCCAAAAAAACATTTGGTTCAAAAGTTTATATATATATATATATATATATATATATATATATATATATATATATATATATATATATATATATATATGGGATATTACGAAATTTGTTAACACGATAGAGGTCGCAGTTTTGAAGGTGTCAAGTTCAAATTTGCTACAAAAATCAATCTTTCAAATATCTCGGTCGAGTTCGTTATTGGGCAATATCGGGTAAGTAGTTTCAAAATGGTGACCATTCAAACATTTAAAAAAATTATCAAAAAAGAGACGTAGTGTAAATATCATCAAAAATAATTTTAGGTTATAGATATAATCAGTACCTACAACTTTTGTAGCAAGTACTTTTTAAAAAATTACACAGGTAAAAAAATAAAAATTAATAAAGAAAAATAACAAATATTGATAACATATGAACACTCAATATAAATTTGATGTAATTGTACATTTTCTGGAGATCTTAATATAGACCCTGATTAAAAAAATATATAGTATATTTATTGAAAAGAAATAGGCGAAAAAAAAATCTGCCTTGAAGTGGACTCGAACCCTGTCTGCTTTATATTCCACAGCCAAAACAAAAACCTCTAACCGCAAGGCTATGACACATACGACAATTTTATTTGATAACATGTAGGTATACAAATGAAAAGGTTGTTCAAATTTCAATTCAATGAATTTTGAAAAATTTACCTTTTCGCTGACTACAGGCCATCGGGATTTTTTAATTTAACATAAACTTTAATGCTTTCACAAAAAGATAGTAATGCTATTCTTATCTTGAACACTCACACTGAATAGAGGATTTTTAAATCCATTAAAATAAATGGTTTTGTTTACACAGTGAAACTCGGTACCTACCCCTGATATTATATCCTAAATTGATTTCCAATTACTATGGGTATGACATTTTTTAGACATCTACATGTACATAATTATGGAATCCAATATTTTGCTTACAGGTTTTCTTCTATCATTAATATAATAATCTGAGTTAAAATGAAAACTATCACCAAATTTTTATTAATTATCAGCTGCGCATGTGCAGAAAAGATAAATTATTTTGGTAATTTGGATAGCTTACCACAAACATTAAAGTTATTCCATGAATTGGAGACTTTCAGAAATAACATTACCTTGCTAAGGTGAGTCATTTTATTTGGATTCAATATTTTTTTATATAGAAAATCAATTAATGTTTTTTGTTTCAGTGACAAGGAAGTGACTGCACAAATAGATGAATTTATTGATAAAACTTTGGTTAATTTGCAAGCTGTTTTGAGAAAAACTGGTAGAAATGTCATAGGATTGAGTGACGAATCAAACAAAGTAAGTACAGATATAAGTATAGTTTTAATTTGGGGAATAGGATAAGTACAAACAATAATTAAGTATATGATCTACTTATTGATTTTTGTTTTGTTTATTGATGTGGGTGATAGAGATCTAACGATTTTTAATTCAAAAATATTTAAAAAAATATTGGACCGACGTTGTTAATCGCCCTCTTCGCATAGCAAAAATACATATATTTGAGAATTTAACATGCCTCTATCTCGAAAACCGTCTTTTGAGAAAATGTTCAATTTAAACGTTTCCGGATATTGTTCTATCTTTAATTATACCACCTCAGATTTTCGGTTTTCGAGAAAATTTGCCCCCTCCACGGTCGGTTTTTAGAGGGAAGGAGATTTCGGATTTGCGTTTTTATGAATATGGGACCATTTCTCAAACCTTCTCTTTCAAATGAATCAAAAATCATCAAACTCGGAGCTCGTTTAATATACGGGATTAATCAAATCCGATGCTCACCATCTCGTAAACCGTAAGAGCTACAAGGAAGGTTAAATTGGGGCAAAGTTGCGAAATGTAATGGAGATTTATGTACCAGAAAGAATCATTTTTCATTTTTGAGAATAAAAAAAGCAAATTCTCACATTTTGTTATTTCTTTAATAACTTGGTTGTTTTGCAACAAATTGAAATATCTCCATAGCAACTTTTTCTGCTGGATACAATTACAGAATAATAATAATTACAAAATAATATATAATGAATTTCAAAAGTTAAAGGTTAATTTATAGACCGGTGACACTGTATGCATTCTCAGAGTGAAACGCAGTATAGTCGTTAGATATAAAGGGTGGCCCAAAATGCATTGACGCATTCTGAAGTTTTGTATACTTACAATGTTTTGAAGCAAAAAATTATCCCGCTATTCATCGCTCTTTTAAAGTTGAAAATTTCATTAAAAATGACGAGTCTATTCTCCTCACTCGGCGCCAATTTAGTACAAAATTTAATTTTATTTCAAGAAATCCAGAGCAATCTTATAAAGTTCCACTTGTGCAGGAGCTAGAAGAAACTAAACTTCAAAATGTGTCACTACACCACCCGTTATAAATGAAAAACTTTTTAACCTGATTATCAATTTTGTAGTTTGGCATAGTTTATTTAAATTTATGGAATGGTCAACTGCAAGATTTGGATACAATATCTCGACGAGATACAGCACAAATTACTTGGTACCATGACGAAGATAAAATTAAATTGGTACTGCCATTGCGATTTGAGGATCTTACGGTATGATCTGTGTTATTAACTTTGTACAGGGTGTCCAAATGATACATTACAACAGGCAATGGTAGACTCTACTCCTGGGCGAAAATAAATCGATTTAGCTGTCAGAGATCTAAGTAGATTGATGAAGAAAATAGTTTGCCGCCATTTTTCATATGTGATTATTACCATAAAACTACGTTTTTCAGTGATAAACTGAATTCAATTTAATTATTTAAAATAGTTTCGTAAAACCAACGGGTACCTGCTTTTCATTGGAATTACAGACACGTGATAAGTACCGAGCTATACGTACCCTTTAAGTTTATTTGACAACAGTAATTAGTTATTATTGTCATTTATGCAGCAATTGGGTACTTGACTAATTTTTTGAACAATTTTTATGTTGTAGTTAGACATTCAATTAAACCAAAAAAAATACAAAAAAATTACGAGTCTATATTGAAAGTTAAAAAAAAATATTCAAAATTTGTTTTTAAATTTCCCGCTTGAATTCTAAAACGGCTGAAACGTCACAATCTTCCTTAGTTAGTGTCCCATGATATTAAAGAAAGGAGGAATAGAGCAGAAAACACTATCTGACCAGAGAGAAGATACAATATTGTATGTTCTCTGTTCTCTCTGTGGAGGATTTGTTCATCGACTTGTTGATTACTACGTCACTATCTTGGTCGATTTTGATAGGCGTTCGCAGTCACTTGATAATGGGTTTGAAATTACAACTATTTAAATTGATTATAATTTTGGAATTCCAAGAGAAATTCAACCTGCATAATGTGATTTTTGGTATATTAGAACTACCTAATATCGTCTGAACATCACTTTATACTGAATTTCCATTAATGTCAAGTATCCAAATGTAGCAATCCATCAGCACATTGTTGGGTAATTGAAACTAAAAAGAAACAATGCTTTGGGTCAATCTTCGAATTCTAGGCTAAATATCTGGAGCCTGCCATTACATGTTGTCCGCACCCACACCCTATATAATTTAATGTTTTTGGTAATTTGTGGTATTTTTATAGTTTTCCTACGACTATCGCGCCAAAGCACTATTGATACATTCCACTGGAGGTTTGCATGGCTCAATTGATCACATTCACGTAAATATGGAGCTCAGTTTCAATTTCAAAGATATGACAATGTTTTTGGACCATTACGACATGAAACATTCAGGGTTAGTAATTATTTATTCAAATTCATCACCACTATGCACACCAAATTTCAATTTGTTCAAAATAGTCACACGTTTCGCCAATATAGTAGGCACCATCAAAAAAATCTAATAAGCCTTGCGCATTTGTAGTTTTTTGTCTCTTCTCTAATTGAAATGAAGTAGCCACTTGAAAATGAGTAACTGTATTTTGTTTCAAAAAATAGAAAAGTATCTCTCAAGTTTACTGGACACAAAGTGACAGATTGGATGATCAACACCATCACAAAAGGTGTCCTACCAATGATTGGGCAACTAATAGTCAACCAATTGGCAAAAGCTGTACGAGTGGATGTAAGGGAAATCATGGATCAACTTAATGACATGATACATCATATCCTGAATTCGACTTTTTGAGTTTGAATATGATCTCTATGTTTTTTGTATTAATTCTATAAGTTAAAGTATCAATTAAAATTTAATAGAAGCATAACTTAGGACAATTTATTGTTCCTCTATCCCAAAATCTGAACCCAAACTGTGATTATTGTGAGAGATTGGCAAAAGTATCGACAATTTCGTAAGATTGTTTGGCTAATAACCAAAATAAATAGATAGCAGCTTCCAATTGAAGTAGCACTGTTTTTGATATTTTTGATAAGAGTCAAATGATTTTCTAACCATTTCTCATGAAAAATCGACATCATGAAGTATGATAGAAATTTCAGATAATTAAAGGTACTCCCTACATCATTCATAGTGAAATATAAATATAGTTTGTTTCACGAATTAGGGGTATTTTATGTAATCATTCACGAGCTACGTACATCAGGCTATACTTCTCATCACATCTCATTACCATGAAATTCTCTAATACGTTTGTCGGTCTCAGCTACGACATGAGAATTTCAAGCTTATCTCCTTCAATACCATGATAAGGCACTGCTCGTATGTCCGAAGGCAACACAATCTTTATTTCATAAAGTCAAAGTGACATTTCATAGAACTCAGATGAATAAATAAATACACGTTTTGGTATCATGTAAAGTTAAAATCAAATCTTTTCCCATATCTTCTATATTTTTTACAGTTACGCTGCACAATTCTGCTCACCGACTGTCACCAATCAAAACAAATATTAGTACCACTTTCATTAACAAGAACTTGTCATCTGGAGCTTCTTTTAAGACCATAGTAACATTCTCCTTAGTCAAAACTTTTGATTCTTTTATTTCATAAGTAATATTTGGATGTTTTCAGAATACCAGTAGCTTCTTATATCGTGATTTATTCACATTTTCGTTTATAGGAGTATGTAAGGTACTATCCAACATGGAATATGTAGACCACAAAGTGGATGCCTTAAAAGCGAGTTATATGCCTAAATTCCAGGAAGAATGCTTGTATAAGCGTCTCGACAGTGTGTCGACACGCTAGTAACACATGTATGTAACATCATCTAATGCTGACTCTGTATAATATTATTATTTAAGGCACACGCCAAAGGCGAATGTTTCACTGGTAGCTTTAAACAATTATCGGCGTCACTCTGCCCGATTAAGTTTTAATTCTATTAAGTCTGTTTTTGTAGTAATTAAATAAAATCTTTTTTTAAAAAGGTAATTTTAGTTACCAAAAACATAACTAGCGTTTGCCTAAAATAATGAAAGGCATTGTAGAAATACTAAAGTATATATAAAAATAGATTACCTTCTCAAGAAAAATACGCTAGCATCACACTTTTATCAGTTCTTAGTGCTTTTTTTGTCATCCTCCAGTTACAAAATACTTTATATAAGTACCTCCTCCTATATTTTCATGGATTTTGAAGGAAGCAAGCTCGAAGACGCTTCTCTTGCAGCCTTTAAGATGTCTTCGTAATGATTTTCTCAGTAGCAAAACTCATTTTTATGATAATGTTAATTAAACAGGGATAAGGAACGAAATTCGAGTAAAAAAACTAAAACGAGTCTGCTCTTGTTATGTAAATATCTAAATAAAGCTCTATGAACAAAGCCGCATCAGGTTACTAGGTTACGGAAATCCTGTAAAGGTACCATGATTTCATATGAATTTAAAATTTTGTAAGTAATGATTTTACATCTATAATTTTTTCGCTTATAATTAGGAACACAAAATGCCTAAAAATAGTATAAACAAACCTCGTAAGAAAAACAGTTTTACTAAACTTGTAGTTTAATATACAATCAACAATAAAATACTTCATAAATGGCTGCGATTCGAACGAATCCCTGAAAGTGCTTCTTCGATATAGTCAGTTAGGACGAATAAATATTTTTTACAAAAAATGGAATTAATTCTATTGGTGCTGTTACTTTTGAAGTTGTGCAGTTGCAGTTAGATTGATAACTTTTGGCATCAACTTCACAAGTACCAGCACGAATAGAATTAATATTATTTTGTATTTTTCAGTGCACCAACTAGTAACGTCAGTCCAATTTTTTGTAAATAATATTTTTATTTCAAACTTTTGATTGTAACATTAGTCACGAAAATCTTTGAACGCTCAATAATAACAATGAAGATAGACTTATCCTATTACCCACGTGTATTCTTTGCTTGTTTTGAGATTATTGAGATCTCAAAACATCGTTGCGGAAATACGCATGAGTATTTTAGATATTACCATTTAGGTACCGCCCCTGTAACTCGAAAACCGTAACTCTATGGAAAAAATGTTCATTATAAATGTTGCTACAAATAATTAGGTCTTTCATGTGGTACCCATAGATTTTTAAATTTTCGAAAGAAATCGCCCTCTCCAAATAGCAAAAGTACACATATTTGAGATTTTAACATGCCTCTAACTCGAAAACCGTAACTCTTTTGAAGAAATGTTCAATTTAAACGTTTCCGGATATTGTATCTTCAATTATACCACCACAGATTTTCAATTTTTAAGAAAATTTGCCCCCCCATCTCGTTCGGTGGCGGTTTTCGGAGGGAAGGAGATTTCAGATTTGCATTTTTATGAATATGGGACCATTTCTCAAGCCTTCTCTTTCAAATGAATCAAAAATCATCAAGATCGGAGCTCGATCACTACATAAAACGCGCGCACAAACCAAAAAAGAAAATAAAGCAAACAGTCGAATTGTATACCTCCTGCGTACGGGGTTCATCGGTTAAAAATATAATACTGTTTCTGATAATGTTGTTTAAAGAAAAAATGCAAATAATTACTAATTCAAGACTGGCAGCCGACTTTTAACGATAGGATTTCCATACTGAAGACACTTTTCTTCGAGTGATGAAGCAATTTTTCAAATAATCATTTCTCTAAAATAATATTTGGCAAGTACCTATTTCAAAATCTCTACAGAAGAAGCCAAATATTGATTAAAAAAATATTTTCCAAACAAACTCCAATACAAACATCAACAATAATTAGAAAATAATAATGAGCAACTTACAGATAATGATAAGAATTCCTGTAACGTGGGAATCAGAATAAAATTTTTGAAATTAATTCCTCAACTGATATTTTTAAAAGATAAATCGTTTTATTGAGGCTAATTTTTTTTTTCAAATAAAATAACAAAAAATGAAGCTAGTGATTCTGTTCTTTATAATTTTCTATGCTACATCAAAACATTATGGAGCTGCTGTTGATACTCAACTAGTGGAAAGTGAAATACTTTTGCCATATGGACTGGTAGATAAGTTAAAATTACTCCAAAGAAATTATGAACAGGAAAGGTAAGACAAATAATAACGATAATGATAACGAAATTACACTTCAACTAAACCAATCCACTTAAAATCTCACCGGGCTAAAAGCAATGGTTTATGTTTTTCTCTCGCTAAAAAATCTATTAAAAGGATAGAGCTAGGTCAAAATTTCATTGAACTAGTCCATTTCAGAAAATGCACAAAACATACCAGGAAACCAGGAATCTTATTTCCGTCTATATTACGTAATTTGGCATTTTCATAAACTTAAATAATACCGGCATCGCAGTTTTTCCGTTCAAGTTTTAGCTATTTCCAGCTGGTACACTTTGAAAATTATTATCTACTGTCAATTTGTTATCTTCACTGAATCAAAATTTGAAACGAAGCACCTTGCTTTCCAATATCCAATTCGAAATTCTATTATCTCAAGAACAGCGCCAAACGATATCCAAGTTTTCAATAATTAAAACATAGTTATTCACTAAATTTTGCAATACGTGGTTGTGGTTATATTTACCTATCCCTTCTCTAATTCCAAGGGTTTATTTTTGTCTCATTCAAATTTCAGGGAATATCTTTACAATTTCCAAATTCTCATTTAAGCTAAGCGCGCTAGGTTTCAATGTAGTCTTGCATCTAGCATCAATAATTCTCTAATGTAAAATATTGACATTACAGTTGAATAAAAAGTCCT
The DNA here is from genome assembly GCA_958507055.1 of Crioceris asparagi. Lineage (NCBI taxonomy): Eukaryota > Metazoa > Arthropoda > Insecta > Coleoptera > Chrysomelidae > Crioceris > Crioceris asparagi. The sequence goes on from OY293829.1 coordinate 81,397,646, forward strand.
TTGCTTGTGTAAAATTTCAGGTATCAAGAAATATCCACCCTAATAGATGATCTAGCTGACCAAATATTCGCTAATATTCAAGTAATTATTCGTAAGAAGGGAGCTAACTTTATCAAATTGGAGGATATAGAACTGAAGGTAAATAGATTTAAACCTAAGTATCTATATAACGACATGTGTCAGCCAAGTTCGCATAGCAACAGGGCGACACAACGGTAGTGTATTACACGAATCATTACAGGCCACTTTTGAGCTTCATCACACTTAGGTACTCAAATATTTTTTGATTAAATAGCAAAGAATTTTTAAAGAAAATCTTCTGAAGTAAGTGAAGAACAGTTATCTGCATATCTTCACTAACAACATTAAAATCAACCATCCAAAGTTTTTTAATAGTTTCAGATTTAATCCACTGTATTCACCCAAAACTGACTATCTGCATGCCAAATTTGAACTTTCTAGGTTATCCAGAACTGGGTTAGAGTTTTGATCTATAGGTCAGTCAGTGATAAAAAGGACGATTTTTTGACGTTAATATCTAAATAACCGTTTGAGGTGTGTTTATGAAATTTGGAGCACATATGCATCTCGGTAGTCTCCATATATGAGCCAAATTTGACATATTTATGTGAAATAGTTTTTCGGTGCTGCTCGCCAGTTCTGTTATTTTGAACTTGGCTTGACATGCTACTAGATGTACAGCACAAGTACTTAGTATTCAGAAGCATCACTCAAGAATATATTCTATTTATTCTATGAGCAAAGACGCGGCTAAAAGCTAGTTATTATATCTACAAGAAATAGAGCTAGATGTACCTCTATAATATAATTTATTTTTTCAGAAAGGCATCATCAAGATGGACCTGAAAAATGGCAACTTGAAGAATATCGATTCCCTATCCAGAAGAAGTGATGTGGAAGTTGAGTACAGTCACAAGAACAAAAAACTCACACTGATAGCACCTATTCAATTGCAAGAACTCGAGGTAAATAATCGAAATGGAAATTAGCAGTTATAAATATATCATGATTGTATTTTTTCTATGTTAATCTTGAAGTGTGATTTTGATTTCGAAACCAGAATATCGTTAATCAGTGTTGTGGGTACCGTTGTGGCTATTGTTAATGTGGTGAATATAAATGTACAGCTCAGCTTTGATTTCAAGAATATGACAGCCATCCTTGACAGCTACGATATGAAAGACTCTGGGTAAGATATAAATTACAATCTAAAATTTTGAAAAGAAGAAACCGTTAGGTATTATTTAACAAGAGACTGAGCTATTGATTAAGACCTCATGAAAATTGTGAAATATGAAGTTAAACAAAATAAAGTCGACTTCATACGATAATGCACTGAAAATTTAAAGATCGCATTATAAAACAATTCTTTCGGACTATAGATGACATCTGAAGTCCTAAAGTGAAAGATAAGAAAAGTGACCCATTTCCCAGAACTTTCGCAAATCAAAAACTTTCGGTCTGTGTCCAAGGGCTAAATATAAATATATGAAAACCTCGATAACCTAACTTTTTGAACTGTATTGATATCGAAATTCATTTGTCAATTTTGATGAATTTCTTTTCAGACCTATAAGTGTAAAGTTTACTGGCAACCATTTCTTAGATGTTATTGTTAATTATATGTCAAAAGTTGTGACAGCTGTAATAGGACCTTTGGTAATAGGAAAAGTAACAAACATCATTGATGGTGGACTGAATGATGTCATTGAGAAAATCAATGAAATTTTCCAAAATCTAGCACCAAACAATCAATATTGATCGTAAATTTTCAATACACTTAGCACATATATTTATGTATTTTATGTATTTATTTTTTCAATAAAAGCTACTATTATTTATGTGTGATCCTTGATGTTTTATTCCGGTTTTCTACTCTTATTGGGAATAATGTTAAGAAAAGCCATTGCTAAAATTCATAAACAAGATATCTGTCGAGTTTTTGAATAGATAGATAGACAGATTTATGTAACCAAAGAATAAAGTTAGTAGCAGGTCAAACAACAATAATAATAAAAATTGTAAACGATGACAAAATTAAAAAAGTCAAAACACATTCTAAAAAATATATAAAATGGCACCATGAAACATTTTATATAAGAAAATAAAACAAGTGGCATTTTTGAAGAAAAAAAAATTGAAAATAGTTTTATTTATGCATTTAAGATTTGAACCGTACCGATGAGTACAACTGCCATCTCCCCTTTTTTGATGTGAACTAATGTATATTTCTGACACAAAATTAAATTTTAAGTTTCTTTGTATTGACATCTGACATTTGTGACATAACAATCTACCAGAGAATATATAAGTTCTCTTTGCTTCTTGATCGTGTAGACAAAGGTTAGATGTTCCATGCCCGTGCGTATTTCCAGTGACGGATCCCATTTTCCGACATTGTCAGTTTTTGGTCTATGGAGATTGTCGTTCCAAGTTGAAGAAATAATTTGATCTTGCTTGAATCAGATAATTAATTAACCTTTATTGGATCAGTAACAGGCGGCGAGATGCCTCCGATCTAAGTAAGAATTCTAAATTTCAAGTATCTAAACCGTACGTGAGAAATCGCTGCGGAGTCCATCTATGGAAAGAACCGAAAGTAATAAAAAATATATAAAATATATAATGTGGCAACATGAAATATTTTGCACAATTACTGACAGAATAAAAGCAATGTCTGTAAAAAGCTTTCAATCATTTTTTTTTCAATTTATTGTTTTTGTTTTGTACTGAGATGTTTATCAATCTATACATCTATACATGAACAAATAAAAATATCAGGTCAAACATTTATTTACAAATACAATAATCAATCAGACAATAATCAAATCGAGTATTTCAGTGGGTCAAACGATTATTTTCCTGATAAAATTTACGTCGTTTTAATAGAAATAAAAGTATGTACGTTAAAAAAAAAACTCCAATAATGAAATGCGAATATTACAAGGTCTACGTCTATACTTATAAAAATATGAGTAGAAATCATAACTCGAGGGTTCCGCAAATTTATATAAAAAAATACTTTCAACTATAATTATTTATTATAATTGTAGAATATACAAGATACCGACTATTTCATAAGAACATTATTGCTATTTCTTGCTAATCCTTCATGTATGCTATTTTATTAAATTTATATACAGTTTTGGCTTTTTTCCATTTTCTTCTGAAATATAATTACCCAAAGCAGTGTAAGGAAATAAAAACACCAAAAAATAAGTGGCAAAATTGATAATCAATTCATCAATAACTGGGGTGGCCTCCTTCTCTACTGCTGGATTAAATTTTCAAGCTCATTCCGGTGTAATGTATTTCGCTCTTCTTGAAGACACTCAAATAGTTATATACCTATGACTCTCATTTAACTCTTAGCATGCTTCTTTGTAGCATATCCCAGGCATGCTCTATCAGATTGAGTTCTGGACTGGACTGAACAGGCCTAGGGATAACACAGGGATCTCGTTAGCTGGAAGAAGTAAATTTCTAACAACATTGGCGACATTAAAGGTGGGCATTATCATGCATTAAATTGAAATTGAGACCAGCATTTTCTACGAATAGTACTTAATGCAGGACGGAGAAATCGACTTTATGAAGATCTTTTTTGAGTACTGTACAGGGTCTGTATGGGAACTCAAGTAATATTATGTACCTGTTTTCAATAGGTTCAATAAATATTATCCACATGCACAATCTAAAATTATTTGGAGCTATACTTACCTACATTAAAATTCGTAGTAGATAAAGAAATATATGAGTTTCCTTCTATCTCTTACTCAAGAAATAGCAATAGATACTGTCCCTATGACCCTGTTCAGTATACTGAAGAAAATAGAACGAAAATTATATCACCGGAACTATTCAACATAAAACTTTGAAAAATTAGGGAATATATAGTTTACAGGAAAACCAAAGTGAAAATGTCAAAATCTACTCCACAAAGATCCAACTTGCAAGTGAACAATTTTTCCTACACCAATAAATTTATTTCAAATTTTAAATAAAATTTCAACAAAATCAGTGAAGCAATAACAGACAATCAAAATAATTAAATGATATATGTGTATCGATAAAATCGATACACAAACACTTGGGAACATATAAAGTAGCGAGAGTGTTTTTAATAAGCAAATACCAAAAAATCATTTGCAATTATGAAGTGGCTAAGTGTGTTTTCTCTGATATGTTTCGCATTTGCAGAAGCAAGGATTTTTGCCGCCAGCAAAGATCTTACAAATGGCACTATCTCAGAAGACATTTTTCAAAAGTTTCAAAACTTGATGGGTGGTGATATTAAGTAAGTGTGATAATTTTACAATATTATTTTATTTAATATACCATTACCAGCTACTTCCAAATATTCTTGAGATTAAGCCCTTCGAATGCTAGATTTTTCTTTTGAGGTATCCCCTCAAGAAGAGATCCAATGTTTACTAGTATTTTTTCAATATTTCTCTAAACTTTAATGAAACTACAATGAAAACTTTAGGTTGTCATGTGAAAAACATCGATGACGTCATATTTTTTGACTCACGTATAAAAACTCTAAAATATAAACAAATATTGACGATACTGAGTGTTTTTTGTTCAAACACTCATCTGAGACTTCACTGAAAATAAACCCGAGAGACATAAAGATGATTCAGTAATCATCGGTTTCTGAGTATAGAAAATAATAATAATATGTCGCTACCTATGAATTTGTTTGCCATATTTATCAATGTCAGAGACACCCTATTTAATCTAGTGCATTTTCAGGGGTTCCGAAATACGCGTAACAATTAATCCACTCACCAACAGAATAATCGATCTGGTAGATGACTACTTAACCAAGTCTGGCAAAGATGTAAATGATCTGGCAAATGTTACAGTGAAGGTGAGAGTAGTCCCACATATCCAATAATCAAAGAAAAATAAACGAACATAATGGATAACTAATATATTTCTTACCGTTCCTAAATTATTCATTCATTTATTCTCTTTCAGATCCACAAGGGTACTTTACAATTTGTAAATGGTAAAATTAAGAGCCGAGATACTATGAAACGTTGGGATGATGCATATATAAGCTACAATCCAAAAATAAGGATAGTCCTATACCATGTCCCATTGAAGTTTAATGACATCACGGTAAAGTATTATTAATTCATATATTCAATAACTAGGAGTATATAGTCCACACTATAAAAAATAAATCAATAAAACCCAAACAGCATTTGAGAGTACTTTTAAAGAATCATTCACAAATCAATACTTATCCATGTTTACCATATTATGAAAGTTTATTAGAACTGATCAAGCAAAAAGCAATTTGCCTGAATTGTGGATCAATATATAAAAAGAGCTAATATCGATCTTGATAAAAAACGGGGATAGGAAATCATCCACCGCATATGTCTACTGGCACCGTCATTGTTCGGATGCCTTCATGTTTTTACGTTCCCAGCACCGCTTCAATTGTCATGTGATCATTAAATTGCTCTGGCGAAGTCGTCCTCAACCATATATGATCTTAATGTTTGTATTTGTCTTTTCAACGAGTATTACAGACCGACCTTGCTTTATTTATTCCATTTTTTTCACTTTAACACCATATATGTTCACTATTTACACTAATATTTAATATAAACAAATGACAGGTCTTTTTTTGGCAAATTAGATTTCGTGAAAATATCCTTCTCGCGCCAGACAACGGAAAAACAGTGAACTAAACATAGCATACAAGATATAATAACTATAAACAAATCTGTATTCTATCTCTTTTCCAAATTTTAACTATACAAAGTCATAAACATATTTGTCCGTGAACAAAATATGCTTAAAAAGGGATTGAGAGTATTGTAGATTATGAAAATGTTTAAAGAACAAAATATTCCGGTTATACGGCCCCTTTGAGATTTTTTTCATATTTTTAAGAAGCAACTACCGAACTATTTACTTTCTTCAAATAAACACGCAATATAATATCTAATATTACTGCATTCGCAGTACGAATATTGTTTCAGATTATGTAATATATGTACCAACATAAGCGGAAATGCTCATGGAACGTTTGATGCTGTGCATGTATCTTTCGAAATTGGATTTGATTTCAATCACAATGTAGCATTTGTGAAAAACTATGCGATAGATTCATTGGGGTAAGTCAAAATATGTTTTACGTTTTTTGAGACAACTAGGTACCTAAACTTTTATCATCCCTTGTATTAATAATGCGCTACATTTCAATGATAAGAATCTTTTTAACGACGCTAGATTCTACGAATTAGCTGTATATTTATACCTACATCTTTTGATTGTATCTGTTGAATATTTTCATGATTCTTATGATTTTTTTTTCTATTTCAGTAATATAAGTGTGAAAATCGATGCAGATGGAATCAACCGTGACGATGAGAAACTTGTTAAAGCCCAGATGGTACCTGTCATTAGTGTTCAAGTTTCAAAAGATGTCAATAAACTCATAAGAGGGAATTTGGATAAAATTGTCAATTACATTAATTATCGCTTAAATTCACCCTACTAAAAATACTGATTGAAAATCAGATTAGAAATACGTTTCTTCATTGTTAATTTTCATGGATTCTTTGGAAAATTATTTATTACTTGTTATAACTTTGTGTTTACATTATTTACTATTTATTGTATATATATATTAAAAATATAAATATTTATTATATTCGGAATTTATTTTATGATCGAAATCATATGAGCGTGGAATACAGCAACAAAAAGACATACCCACACTGAGAGCCAATGTAAAGGTCGAAACTTTTATTACAACAATAACTTTCTACATGTTCTACTTCTTTAATAGAGTGCCGTCATACTTGTATGCAAGTGAAGGTGACTTCTTTGCCTTGAAAGTGTTAAGGTAGACACGGGGACCTACAGTTAAACGTGGATTCCGAACCACTCGATTTGTCTCAAGATAAATTTCACAAATCGTTGAAAAAAAATTCGGTTTTAAATGGAATACTGATAAGACATTTTGAAATTCAGGAAATAAAAATAAATTATTTATTTAAAATTTTAAGAAGGAATCGCCACTTCACAATTTTATCATGCATTACTAAAAAAAGAGAAATAAAGTTTATTACGACTGATCTATCATAAAATAAAGTCCTAGTCTATAGAAGCGAATGTAAATAACCTCGAATAACATATAGATAATTTTAGTTACAATTTATTACATTCTAATTATGTTATGAAAAAAGATTAAACCTATCTACCTAACTTTAATTTTTGAAGAATAAAAAAAACTTCTAAATTAAATCTGGAATTTTTGTTCTCGAAAAATTCAGTAATTACAATTATGTACATAACTTTATTTCAAGAAGAAAATTTTAAGAGTTCAAGTAATTTATATATGATATTAATTCAAAAATGAAAAATTATGATTTATACTTAAACAGATATAATTATGTACATAAGAATACTTAATTCATGAATTAAAATTATGTACTGGGTGGTCCAAAAAGCCTATCTCCGGTCAGAAAAGATTCATCGTAAAGCTTTGCGAATAAAATTCTTGGTAGAAATATTTTCGTGTATCTAGCTTTACCGCCAGAGGGCGTAACCCTTAAGGAAAAATTGCAAAACCATTTTCTATACAATATGCTCAATTTTAGTAGGTTTTCAATAAGTAAAGTAGCATAGGACCTGAAATCTTAGCAAATATTTTGGAACATAGAGATTTGTCACAATTTGGAATCCTATAAATAAGACTATCAACAATATATGTATGCGTTCCACATTGAGAATGCAGTTTGGCCAGACATAGGCGATGTATTGTGGATGTGAAAACGGCATTTAATTTTAAATATTTTTTTATTATTTATAATTATTTATCATAAAAATGTTGCGATAAAATTTTAACCCAAACGGCGAGATTCGCCAGTGACAGGACACCAAACTCAATGATTGGTCGAGCCCGGAATAACAACGCGCTGGAAACGATGCGCGCCATAAGACTCCACAGTGCATACGCAGTTTAAAACGCACTATAAGAATAAACAGACTATAGGTCCCAAACCGGAAAAATGATTACGGATCGGCAAACTAGCACAAATTGTTCAGAAATAAAAGAGACCAGAGAGCAGTAAGGAAAATCACAATATCCCAATGTAATAAAAAAAATACTTTTTTTAGATATGCTCACAATTTTGATTCGAAAAACTTTCAGGATCGATTGTTCGAGCAACTCTGATGTATGTAGATGGCTGTACTCGGGAGCATTTAAGACCGTTATTTAACAGATTAAGCGGAGCTCTAGATAACCCAAAATTTCTGACAATCGAGAGTTGACTATAATAGTTATTTATGTTTCAATGTACCAAGGGCGTTAAACAGGCGTGAGGCGTGTTTATGGATCGCAATATCCGAGACGTTTGACAAGAGATATTAACACCTGTGAGATTTCAAGTGCATGAGTTTTACACCTCCAAGATATATGAATCTATCAAATCATTTGTACAGTTAAACATAGCAACTAAGTCAATAAGACAAGAATACGTAGTCAATTTCATGTATTGCATGCTACTTACATTACCTTCCGCGGGCACTAAAGTAATCCACGGGCAGTAAAGGGATTATATAGTTTACAGGAAAACCAAAGCGAAAATCCCAATGACAAAATCTATTCCATAACGGTTCAATTTGCAAGTGAACCATTTTTGTTTTCTACCAATCTTATTCATACTCTATCCGAAATACATACATCCTACACATCTATACTAAGTATATCATTTATTTCACATCAAATCTTATAATTTCAAATGAAACTTCCAAAAACTCAATGAAGCAATAACAGACAATCAAAACAATGAAATTATATGTATCGATGAACCCAATACACAAACACTTGGGTACATATAAAAGTAGCGAAATCAATTTTTTTTTAATAAACAAATACAAAAAATCATTTGCAATTATGAAGTGGCTAAGTGTGTTCCCTCTGATATTATGTTTCGTTTTTACAGAAGCAAGGAATTTTGCCGCCAGGAAAGATCTTCCAAATGGCGCTTTCTCAGAAGACATGTTCCAAAAGTTGGATTCTCTCAACTTAATGGGTAATGATCATAAGTAAGTGTGATAATTTTACAACGTTTATTTTACTTATTATACCACTACCAGCTACTTCCACATATTCTTGAGATTAAGTTGTTTTAAGCAAATTTACCCTAGCATCAAGTTGGGTTTTTTGATCGAATTCCCTAAAGAAGAAGCCCTTCGGATGCCAGATTTTTCTTTTGAGGTAACCCCACATGAAAAAATCCAATGTTTACTATTATTTTTTAAATATTTCTCTAAAAATTTCATTATCAGTTAAATTTACCTTCCCGTACGCAGAAATATGTGCCCTTTCGAATTCTACAATGAAAGCTTTATGTTGTCATGTAAAAAGACATCGATGACGTCATATTTTTTTGACACACGTATAAAAACTCTAAAGCGTAAACAAATATTGACGGTACTGAGTTTTTTTTGTTTAAACACTCATCAGAAACTTTATTGAATTTATCCACGAGCTACATTAAGACGAGACAGAATATTGAGTCATCTGTTGCTGAGAATAGAAAATAGTAATATAATGTGATTTGCTTTTTCAACAAGCGCAAGAAGTTGCTACTTATGAAGTTGTTCACCATATCTATCAATGTCAGAGACACCTTATCTAATCAAGTGCATTTTCAGGGGTTCCGAAATGCGTGTAACCATAAATCCACTCACCAACAGAATAATCGATCTGGTAGATGATCATTTAACAAAATCTGGCAAAGATGTAAATGATTTGGCAAATGTTACAGTGACGGTGAGTCCCAAATATCTAATAATCCAAGAAAACAACAAACATAATGGATAATTAATATCTTTCTTACCATTCCTAAATTATTCAATCATTTATTCTCTTTCAGATCCATAAGGGTACTTTACAATTTGTAAATGGTAAAATTAAGAGTCGAGATACTATGAAACGTACGGATAATGCATATATAAGCTACAATCCAGAAATAAGGATAGTCAAATACCATGTCCCATTGAAGTTTAATGACATCACGGTAAAGTATTAATAATTCATATATTCAATAACGAGAAGAATATAGTAGACACTATAAAATATAAATCATTAAAACCCAAACAGTATTTGAGAGTACGTTTAAAGAATCATTCATAAATCAATACGTATCCATGTTTACCGTATTATGAAATTTGATTAAAACTGATCAAGCAAAAAGCAATTTGCGTGACTTTTGGATCAATAGATCAAAGAGCTAATATCGATCTTGATAAATGAAAAAAAAAGAAGGGGATAGGGAAGAAATCAAACGAACAAATATGTCTATCTGGCGTTGCTATAGAAGCACTTGCATCATCCAGCTGCAGATGTATACTGGAACCGTCATTGTTCGGATGCCTTCATTTTTTCCACGTTCCCAGCACCGCTGGTGTGTCATGGATATCATTGGATTACTCTGGCGAAGCCGTTCTCAACCGTATACAATCTCAATGTTTTGATTTGGCTTTTTAACTCCTTTAAATTTACCTTATTCAATTTAATGCATTTGTAACACACATTAGATGCATATTAATTTTAGCTATTTGAACTTTTTCTCGACTCCAAACTTTAACCATGCAAAATCATATATTTGTCCGTGAACAACACATTGTGCTTAAAAAGAGGTTCAAAGTATTGTCTTCACGTATTAATATATAGAAGATTGCATAATATGTAAATGAACAAATCACAAATTTTTCAGATACACTCCCATGAAATAATAACCCTTTTGAGTTTTTGCCATATTTTACAACAAGCAACCGAATTTTTCTACACTTGTCAAATAAACACGCAATATAATAAATAATATTACCTACTGCATTTGCAGTACGAATATTGTTTCAGATTATGTACTACATCTACCAACATAAGCGGAAATGCTCATGGAACTTTTGATGCTGTGCATGTAACTTTTGAAACTGGATTCGATTTCAATAACAATGTAGTATTTGTGCAAAACTATGATATAAATTCATTGGGGTAAGTCAAAATCAAAATATAGTTTACGTATTTTCGAGACAACTACGCTTTTGTCATCCCTTGAATTAATAATAAAAAAAGCCGTGTTCGCGACTGTTGGATTTACAAATAGTAAATTGTCAGGGTACCTGTCATTTTGACGTATATGTGTATATACACTTAAGTGATGGCTATCCATTACTTGGATGGAACTTCATCATTCGCGAACATTTCCAGTGGGACTATGTTGTTATTGGATCATTCCAAAAAGTTTCTTGGAAGCTTTGATACCGCAAGATCTAAGGATGAGTATCTGGATTTTAGCAAGAACATGCTACACCTCCTCACTGGATTCCTTACTAGTCATATTGTCGCCTCAGGAAGCACCTAACGAGAATGGGTCTAGCAGAGAACAACGAGTACAGATTCAGTGGGGACGTGGAGGAAACTCCGGATAACCTAGCCATTGCTAGCTAATGCAAAAAATGCTTTGGACAAGAAACATGCAGAAATGAGGAAGTAAAATCCATGAAACCATCCCTGATTCTGGATTCCATTGGAACTGGAGAGCGAGCTGTTGACTACGTAATGGCGAGAACAGCTTTAATGGAGGGCACAATAGACCTCAAGGTCGCAGTGCAATGAAAACCCAAAAAATCTACAAGGAGGCTCTACCTATATAACTAAAATAATGACCACTTACAGTCACTTCCGCTTATATCGGAAGTAGGTACCCACTTCTTTATATTACGGTCTATGTACTGTAAACTATGGTTGCGAATAAGCTTTGGAATATGCTGAAACATTTATTTCTCTTACCGTATTATCATTAAAGGCCAGTTTTATAAAGGACATTTCTACCGTCGGTAGGTCAACCGCTGCTTGAAGCTAAATCTACGGTTGAAATGTTTGAGAAAACTGTCAGTTGCTGTCATTTCAACCTTGGGTTGAAGGTTTATAATACAGAAATTCACGGTTGATCCTAGGTTGAGTTTCAACCTTTGGTCAACCGAACATTATAAAACCGGCCCTAATAAGAGCCCATTCAAACACAGTAAAACTAATACCAACAATGCGCTACATTTCAATGATAAGAATCTTTTTAACGACGCTAGATTCTAGAAATTAGAAATTTTTTGATTGTATCTGTTGAATATTTTCATGATTATTATTTTTTTTATTTCAGTAAAATAAGTGTGAAAATCGACGCAGATAGAATCAGCCGTGACGATGAGAAACTTGTGAAAGCCCAGATGGTACCAGTCATTAGTGCTCAAGTTTCAAATGATGTTAATATACTCATAAAAGGGAATCTGGATATAATGGTCAAATTCTTCAATTATTACTTAAATTCACAGTAGTTGTTTAAACCTAACAATACTGATTAAAAATCAGATTAGAAATACCTACTTTTCTCCATTGTTAATTTTCATGAATTATTTGGGAAAAAAATATTATTTATTACTTGTTATAACTTATAACTTTGTGTCTACATTGTTTATTATTTAATACATTTTTTTGAAACAAATTTGAATGAATATCGAGTTTTTATTTGTTACAACCACGTTTTACAATAATAATCAAAATCATCTGACCTTGGAATACAGCAATAAAAAGACGTATAATTCTATTCACAATAAATGGTATTGTCTTTATGACTGCAATAAAACTACCGGGTGTATTCCCATTATATACACAATCCACAAGCAAATACACTACAGGATCGAATTTTATAGATTTAATATAAGTAGGTTATTTAATTAAAATTAAAATTATTGAGGTATTTACGAAACAAGTAATCTTACATGCAATGTATGTTTATATAATATATTTAATGACATGAATACATGTTAATTATTTCGTAGAAGAAAAAATATATTTAAATATTATTATACTACTATATTATGATCCGAACCTGAAGGACAGTTTAATGCATGTTTATGACCTACCTCTGGCTTTAAAAAAAACTCTGCTTTAAATGGGAAACTGGAAAACATTTTGAAATTCAGGAAATATGACGCCGTTTTAAAATCAGATTTTCAGTGATATATTCCTGCAGACAAAAACCGCATGCTCTTCCCATGTCAATTTGCTGTCCAAAAGAGCCCCCAAAAACTTGACACATGAAAATTAATGTTTTGTTATTTAGAATTAACTTGTTATAATTGAGCCAAGACTGTGTCAAAGTAAAACTATTCTGGGCATCCATTAACAACGTGTTCATATCACCATTTGCATGAGCTTATGTGGTGTCGTCCGCAAAAAGGATGAAATTTGCTAGTGGGGCACTATTTGGCAAGTCATTAACATGAATAAGAAAGAGGACAGGGCCCAGAACAGAGCCTTGCGGCACCCCATATTTAATGTTGATTGATTTGGAGCTGACGTACATGAAATGAACGAAATGAGTTCTGTTCGTCAAATAGTACCTAATCATTTTTTGGCTACTTACAGAAAAATTATAAAAGTGCAGTTTATCAATCAAGACTATTGTGCGGTACACAATCAAAAACCTTGCTGAGGTCTAAGGTACATGGACATATTAATTTTTCTCAGATCCTCTATTAACCACATTAATTAATGAATTAATTGCCGCGGTAGTCGATAAACTAGCCCTAAAACCGAATTTACCGTTACTAAATAGATTAAAGTTTTGAAAGTACTTTGTCATTTGAGTCTTAAGAATAACTTTTACAAATATTGGCACCATGGATATAGGTGTATAATTTGTTGGGTCATCTATGCAATTACCTTTAAATAAGGGTAACGTTTCTGAACATTTAAGAAACTTCGGGAAAATACTACTTCTAATGCATTGATTGATGAGTTTCGTGACAGGAATGAGTATAAAATATTTAATAGAGCTAAGAATCTTTGTATTAATATTATATGTATTGGTAGCGAGAAAATGCTTGTAAAGCTTTTTGTAACTATGGTAGCCATATTTTTATCTACATTCTCCAGATCCATGAAAGGTGTGCAAAAAAATATTTTTTTCCACATTCATCAATCTCGGACGAAAATTCGTAAACACTGGGATATTGAAAATAATATTGATACACAATTCCACTACACCTATGATATTATTCAGACTCCGATAAGAATAATTAAAAGTAAATAAATAAGCAAAAAAACAAATAAATAGAAAAATACCAATATTAAGATTAATTTGAATAAAATATACGTATATAAAAGCGGACAGATCAGTCATAATATATGTAGTAGAAGCTGATCAAGTGTAACAATTCTCAACGAAATAAAAATGCATTATTTCATTATTTTCCTGTCACTGGCAACTTTTTCGCTTGCGAAAAATATCGAGCAAGTCGCAGTTCTCTCAAGTGTATTCCATGAAAACGCACTGGATGTCATAGAGAACATACATTTAAAAAAGTGAGTAAAAGTATAGAATTATTTTATTATATTATAAATACCAATATCTTTAACTTTATGTTTCATGTCGCTTCATTGATTGTGTCAATCGAAAACTGCTATCGATATATTCAACTAATGCTATAACGATTTTTCTTCAAAAAAAAACGGTTCAAAGTCTTCCAGCCGTAATCATAAGCAAATGTCACTTCAATACTAGGTTAGTTTGATACTAAAACAGGAGAAACTTCCACCAATATATTTTTGTTGTTTTTTTTCTCAATCCATATTATGCTTTTTAGACAGGATAAATTAACAAGTGAAAATCAGTAGTTTTTTATTTTTATTATTATTATTTCAAAAAACTTATTTAAAAAATTTATATATTAATATTTAAAATATATTTTAGTTACCAACTAATTATTTTTAAGATCATGGATAAATACTTTTTACATCAATACCAGAACTTAATTATATAATAAAAAATAATAAAAATTCTATTAGTTCTATAATTAACATCAACAAAAATCGCATGAAAAAACCAAATGTAATTTATAAATAAAACATCAAAATTACCAGTAAATGATAGAATTATTATTATTTCGTACGTTTGTGTGCACCAACTTTATCTCAAAAATAAATACTAGTAGGTATTTGGCAAAACTATATAATAGCAATATTTTTTTAGTTATGGAGAGATCTGTGTGGATATGAATGAATATTTTGATAAAGTATTCGAAAATTTACAATACGAGATGCTCAGTTCAGGAAAGGACACTTTGACATTGAAGGACATGAAAGCTGGTGTAAGTAGCAAAATAATTATTTATCTAGATGGGCACTCGATTATCCGGACACACGTCATCCGGATAATCGAACATACGTATAACTGAATATATGACGAAAAGCAATTTTTGTACAATTAGATTTAATGTTTATTCAAATCAACAAAAAGCTTATTAAAATTGTCAAGAATCACCTCTCTCAAACGAAAGAGCACCAATGTAGATATTTTACATAGGAGGAACCCTTCAAAATTTAAAAAAATTACAGTAGTTTTTAATTGTTTTTTTGAGGCAGCAAATGACTCTAAGTGGAATGTTTTACAAAAGTATCATTAAAATCGTTAAAGCTGTTTTCGAAAGGCAACTACATTACCACTACATGACATGAAAATTCCATATCCGGAAACGTTTAAATTGAACATTTTTAAAAATAATCATAGGTTTCCGCGTTACAGTCTGAAATCTGTGTTTCAGCTATGTGGAAGAGGCTAATTTTTCCGAGAATCGAAAATTTGGGATTTTAAAATTAGAAAAGGGACCATATCAGGAAACGTTTAAAATGAACATTTTTTCAAAAGAGGTTTCCGAGTTTCGCAATGGTAAAATATGAAATTTGTAATATGCGTGCTCTGTGGAAGAGCAATTTTGTTTCGAAAATTGAAAATATAAGATGGCCAAATCAAAGAAAAGATTATACGTAGCAACATTTAAATTGAGTTACGGTTTTCGAGTTACACCAGTAAAGTCTGAAATATGTATATCTGCGCCGCAATGTTTTGAGATCTCTGATTAATAAATAACAAGTACAAGCAAAGCCTATATCTTTTTGGTTGTTAGTGAACGTTCACCAATTTTCATGAATAATTATACACTCAAAAATGTGAAATAAATATTTTTTCCCAAAAAATTGGACCGACTTTATTAGTTGTTGCACTGAAAAATACAAATTAATATTAATTCTATTGGTGCTGGTAATTTTGAAGTTGTGCCGTTGTAGTTTTTTGTTGTAGGCACCAGTTCCAAAAGACCCAGCATCAATAAAATTAATATTATCTTGTATTTTTCAGTGCAACAACTAATAAACTCGGTTCAATATTTTGTAAAGAATATCTACTGAAAACATGCTCTTAAAAACATTAAACTCGACAGATCAGAACGATTCTCTTATAATTACAAAATGAGCACAATTTCTTTGTTAATACTACCTCTGTCTTAAAATAATTGGTCTGGAAAAAAATAGCACAGTGTAATTAATGTTTTTTTTTCTCATAAATTTCAGATTGGTCTTGTTGAATTGACATTGACAGAAGGTGTTGCGAGTAACTTGAGTACAATCAGAAGAGGTGGTGATGTCAAATTGATCTATGATCAAACTTCGGAAATACTTCGATTGGTAGTTCCCGTAAAATTCAACTTAATCAAGGTAAGAATATATTATAGTATGTGTGTACAAAAAGTAAGGTAAATTGTTTATATTTCGATTTCTGATAGGAAGTTATTGCAGAATAATTTAAAGATATACTTTTTTAAATAGCCTTCTCCATTTTTTCTTTTTCTCGTAAGCTATTTAATTAAAAATATAAATGTGAAAATCTTATAGTACACTAAGTTTATTAATTCAAATATTATATTGATTTAACCAAGTAGATTATGCAAATATTTCATTTACCAAAATTATTTACAATCTACAAATGTTTTATAATATTTTTGTAATAAAATACTCAAAATGTCTTCCTGATTGTATTTGGAAATACAATACAATACAATGACATGTCATTAACAGTTTTCTATTTCTAAGATAATTCAGATTGTCAAGTTTTGTTTTTTATAAATGACCCCGTGGAAAATAATCTGATTATGATAAATCTGGAGATCTTGATGGCCATTTCATGTAAATAATAATAATATGTTTCTGAATTACTTGCTGATGTTGATAACTTTTCTTTCGCAAACCTAGGAAGGAATTGAAATATAAACAAATTTTTTGTAGAGGATTTATATTTATTATTATTTTCTGACAAAAACTAATAAGAATTGCTGTACTTTTTCTTACAGCTCACTTACAAATACGATGCCCAAGTGACGTTACTGCATTACATAGGAGAAGTCACTTGCAAAACAAAAGATGTCCTTGTCAACATTGAGCTCACCTTTAATTGCAATAACTTCACCTTAACACTTGACACCTTCCAAATAAAAGATACAGGGTGAGATACATTTACATATTTTTTATTTGTTTTTTTTTTCTTCTTTTAACTACATTTAATCAGAAATATCATTATACATTATTAATTTTCAGTATCCTCACAATATCCTTCAGCGGTAACCCCCTTGTCGACTGGCTCTTTAATTTGTTGACAACTCTAATTGCAAACATCATAGTACCTGTGATTGAGGGGGTGCTGAATATATTGCTCAAGGCCAATTTGCTTCATGTATGCGAAATAATCAATAAAATTCTGCATCTATAAAAGATCCAATATATATATATATAGTTCATTAAGTATTTAATGTATATAGCTTTAATATTGATATAACTAATAAAACTATTTATTTCCGATATACGCTTTTATTAGCTTTACCTGTAGGTATCTGTCAATGTGACGGAATCTTTCAATGTAATTTTTACAGTTTGTAAACGTACGAGTGACTTGAAAATTTCCACTCGTATCAAGGACCGATGACAATCCAATAATTTAGTAACTTTATCCTAATATCTCGGCCAGAATCACCAGGATAAATAAGATAATAAAATAATATCATCTTTATTACTAGCTATCAGTCTTATTCATCAGTTAGTTGAAAGTTGATCAAGAGAATACCTTTTAAATTACATTTTTTATATTACCATTCTAGGCAATAAGGTAAACGAATTTAGAACTGTCCACAAACACTAAGGCGAATCTTGATTATAACTACTTCAACTAAATAAATTTGAAATGTGAAACGTTCAATTTGATTTGAATAACCCGTGACCTGTTTTCTACTATATTTTAAAATATATTGTAACGGGAATTTATATTAAAACTGGGTTCGATTTATTTTAACTTATTTATTTATACCAATAACTACACGACTATATACACATTTATATTCAAACTTATTTCTCGGGCTATATACGACTTTTTTACTGTCTATGATCTATGACCGACTATCTATCACCAACTAACTGTCCTCTCATTGCCATCAGCATTATATATCTAACCTAAAAAGCTCTAGATGATTCCAGTGTTGTTTTTGTTGTTTCTGGAGGTTATTTCTCAATATATGGCTTCGAGAATAGACCAGGACTTATTCTCGTTGCCTCTGATGTCTCCCGTGTTTTCTGAAATGTTTGTGACATTTGTGAGTGTGTGTAGTTCATTATTCGGGTAAGTCTTCACGTTACAATACGTACTGTATGAATAGCGACCAATGAAATATTGATAACATTTGACGTGAAGGAACCCACCCTTTTTCACACGCTTTTAGAAGCTTGGTATGTATGTATGTAACGGAATATTTGGACACGATTTTCACCCACTTAAAAACATCGGATCGACTTGAGACTTTGTATACTTCTAGAAGACCGATGACAATACAATAATTTCATGTTGTGTATGTGCGACTGGGACTCGTTCATAGGGGGTTCCTCACCTATATATCTGAGCTCCACGAATGGATTCTCGTAAAATTTTCGATATGCATGTGTGTTGGTAGGATATGTGATGGTGTAAGTGCGAGTGGGACTCTTTGGTGGAGAGTTCCATACCTATGGGTGTTTCTGATTTCTGGATAAATTTTCGTGGAACTTTCTATCTGTATGTGGATTGGGAAGTTTTGTGATGTACGTGCGAGTAGTACTTTTCGATGAAAAGTTTCATACTATATAGTTGTGTACGTGCCATGGGACTTTTTCATTTCATACCTATACCTCTCGGAGCTTTATTTATGGATTTTTGGGGAATTTTCGATATAAATGTGTGTTGGAGAATTTGCAATGGAGTTTAAGAGTGGGACTGTTTGGTTGAGGGTTCCATACCGTCCTCGTATATACGACAATGATTGTTTATCTCACACCCCACATTCGTGCATCGCTTTAATAGCAAACCGAAATACAAATTATAAAATAAATAATTTTAATGTAAAAAAGCGTGGTTTGCTTTCTAAGTTAATTTTATAATGACTCAAAAATATACACTACATCAATGGACATCAAGCATCCCACGCTTTTTTGCATTAAAATGATATCTTGACTGTTCTCTAATTTTTAGTTTGGTTGCTATTAAAGCGTGTTTTTTAGATTTTTAAACTATTATTTATTACAACCAGATTAATATTTAAATAGAGCGAAAAGTCCTAAGAGTTATTCGAATAACACAGCTTGCCGAACAGTAAATCAATGTAGAGAGATTTGAAATATATTTTTGGTTCACATCAAAACTAAACAAAAATATTTATTTATTTAACCTTAATATAGCAAATAAATCAGATAAATAAGATAAATTAAAATCAGTTCCATAAAAAATATTTCTATTGACCAATATATTATCAATTGTGTTCATGGAAAGATTAGATACAAATCATAATCATTGATTTGTTATTTGTATTAGATACACGAAAATTGTTGACTTGTTGTAAAAGTTTATTTTCGGAGTATCTTGATTTTTTCAATCTTACTATCGATATCTAAAGCAATAGAGTCGAAATAATCAGGTAGTAAAATATATTCTTGAGCTCTTAATCTGGTTCTAAGGTCACCTTAAACCTGTTTAGATCTCCTTGTCAGTGGCCTGCTCAGTACTGGACAATATAAATATTTTTTACAAAATATTGGACCGACGTTATTAGTTGGTGCACTGAAAAATACGAAATAATATTAATTCTATTGGTACTGTTACTTTTGAAGTTGTGCAGTTGGATAGTTAACTTTTGGCAACAACTTCACCAGTACCAGCACCAATAGAATTATTATTATTTTATATATTCCAGTGCACCAACTAATAACGTCGGTCCAATTTTTTGTAAGAAATATTTGTTTCACACTTTTGAGTGTAACATTAGTCACGAAAATGGTTGAACGTTCACTAATAACAAAGAAGATTGTACTTTTCCTATTACCCACGTATATTCTTTGCTTGTACTTATTATTATGTTTTAACCATTTTACCACCGCTGGAACTCGAAAACCGCAACTCTAAGAAAAAAATGTTCATTATAAATGTTGCTACAAATAATTAGTTCTTTCATGTAGTACCCACAAATTTTAAATTTTCGACGGCTGCTAGTTTCTTTAGTAATTTATAAGAATAAGAAGTACCTATATCTAAGTATCTACCAAATAAATTCGCTATCAACTTAGTTATTGATCAAACAGCACACCTAACCTACCCTGTTTTGTTACATTACCGTTATGGCGGTGAATAGTGATGTATCTAAAGATAATTACTGCCTATCAAAACAATTGTGCATTCAAATAATTACATCCACAATTCAAGAAGTTCTTCTTCAAATGTTCATTGTGAAATGTATCAACGGTTGGCCAGATGATGATGATGATGACGATTATAGGGAAAAATATGAGCAGCACTGCAAGAAATACGCTACCATTGAGGAAAAATACTCTCAGGATGTTCCCGAAAACATTTTGCTCACTAGAGCGGAAAAAAATATGGCTACTTTCCGTAACAACTGGATGTTTGTCGAGACTATAATGAAAAATTTCCTAAAAGATTTACGCCGAAATGAAAATTGTGATAGTATTAAACATGTTGTGGAAATATACAAGGCTGAGCAAAATGATCGAGAAGAATTTCTGCTTGAGACGGAAAGAAACGCTGCAACAGTTGAAGATTTAAAGAAGAAAATTACTAGTAACAGAGAACATTTCCAGAAAACTATAGAAAAGACGAATTTAGGTATCCGCAAGTTGTCACAACAAATCATGGTGAGTTATACCTATTAGAAGAAAAAGAACAATTACTTGAACCTACAAATTCAGAGTTTTTTTAAACAATATAGAGTCACAGACGATTTCATTATTACATTTGTGTTTTACAAACGATTTCTGATAAATTGAAAAATAGAGAATGTAAGGTCTATTTTCAAGACATGTGGGCTAATTGGTGTTAATTATTTAAAAATCTAACAACTCATTAAATACAGAGTCACAGAAAAAAACTAACGAGTCACGTTCAACAGAAATTTAAAAATATTTTTTACAAAAAAGTTGTGCAGTTGCAGGTAGATTGATAACTTTTGGCACCAACTTCACAAGTACCAGCACCAATAGAATTAATATTATTTTGTATTTTTCAGTGCACCAACTAATAACGTTGGTCCATTTTTTGTAAAAAATATTTATTTCACACATTTGAGTGTAACATTAGTCACAAAAATCGTTGAACGTTCACTAATACAAATGAAGATAGTACTTATCCTACTATCCACGTATATTCTTTGCTTGTAGTTATTATTGAGATCTCAAAACATCGCTGCGGAAATACGCAGAAGTATTTTAGATGTTAGGTACCATTTTACCACAGCTGTAACTCTCGAAAACCGTAACTCTAAGGAAAATATATTCATTATAAATGTTGCTACAAATAATTAGGTCTTTCATATTTTTGATTTTTAATTTTATGAAGAAATCGCCCTCTCCACATAGCAGAAATACACATATTTGAGAATTTAACATACCTCTAACTCGAAAATCGTAACTGTTTTAAGGAAATATTCAATTTAAACGTTTCCGGATATTGTCCTATCTTTAATTATACCACCTCAGATTTTCAATTTTCGAGAACATTTTCCCCCTCCACCCCTTTCGGGAGAGGTTTTCGGAGGGAAGAAGATTTCGGATTTGCGTTTTTATGAATATGGGACCATTTCTCAAGCCTCTTCTTTCAAATTAATCAAAAATCATCAAAATCGGAGTACGTTTACTATATACAACGCGCGAACAAACCAAGAAAAGCAGACAGTCGAATTGTACCTATACCTCGTCCGTTCGGGGTTCGTCGCTCAAAAAGACAGAAGAAAAGTAATTAAAAAATATTGACATCAATCCTCCCCTTCAATCTCCAAAACTATTAAGCGTAAAAAACAGATTAAGTATATTTAAGATCTCAAATTCACTTAAATTCTTAATATAGATAGAACGATGTCGACTCGCACTTGGTCACTTTTGTATACCAACCATGTGATTAGGCGTTCAAATATGCACAAAGACAAATTAAATGTTAATTTAATTTATAATTGAGTATAATAAATTAAGTTTTATTCTGCCAATTTTGGAGCTTCTCCGTCCGTCGTATTAAAACAATGTGTCGGAAACAAATAAAAATCAATCATCGCTTTCATTATTTGCAAGGAATATTTCTGGTGAAAATAACAGTATGTATTTAAAACAAAAAAAATGTAGGAACTGAGTGATGACTGCAGTATTAAACTGAAATATGCTAAGGCATGGCAAATTAGTCAAATGGAAATGACAGAAATGCTATCATCAAAACAAGAAGAGGATTTATCTCGGAAAATATTCACAACTGAAATTGATATTGATAAGGAAATAAGAGTTAACGAAGAGATTCTAAGTGCCTATGAGCTCATGGAGAAGGTAAGAGTAAACAAGAAATATTATTTCTACCTCCTGAATCCTGAATATCCTAATTAATTCCAAATTTGCTTGAGTAGAAAGAAAATCCGACGGCTCATAGCTAGCAGAAAGCTAAATTTCAAGATTTTCAATTTTTATTATTATTTTTTTATCACTCTTGGAAGAAAATGTTCAAAACAACAAATGTAGCAACAAATCATATCTTTAAAATATAATTTTTTTTTGATTTAAGCAATGGCTACTTTTTGAACAGGACAGAGATAATATTATTTGTATGACTAATTTTTTTAGCTATTTCAAAATTCATATCACTATAAATGCAACCACTATCGTGTATATAAATTTACCCCAAGAATTATTTCAAGTCGTAATAAGGCGGAAAATCGACGACAATCAAAAACAGTCGACAAATATTTTTTATATTTTTCGGTAACGCATGTTTTTTAAAAAAAATGGAAAAACATATTTTTACAATAATTTGAAACACTTCTAAATGAAGTACTTGTTGAAATCCTTATGTTTAATATCCAGAAAATAATGTTTAAATATAGCAGCTTCAAAGTTAATGAGATTTTAAGAAAAATTTAAACATCAAGGAAAACATAATTACAACATAAATCATAGATGATTGTCTTTTTCTACATTGAATACAAATTTAAATTATCACTTATGATCTCCCTACAGCTTGAATAATCTTCGAAATTTTTTTAGACGTGCAATTTTTTCAAAATTTTCTTCAAGAAAATCGCAACTGAGAAAAAAATAGAGAGAATAATTCAAACTTGCGGGAGATTCGATACGAAAGTTTTATACCAATCAGATGACTTGATTTGGACAGGCTGCTGTGACAATGACAATCTCAATTTTCCGATTTTTTTTCCCGGTTGAGAAATAAATTTCCCTGGCTTGACAGCTGTCACGTGTAGATGCCATAATAACAAGCATAGATTATTTTTGACAAATATTTATTTATAAACTGTCAAAAATTGTATTTACTTTTTGGTATAAAATTTTCGTACCGAATCTCCCGCGAGCTTGAATTATTTTCCGTAATTTTTTTTCTCATTTGCGAATTTTTGTATTTTTACCTCTAAGAAATTTTCGGAAATTATTCAAGCTCTAGGGAGATTATAAGTGAAAATTTTATATCAAAATTATTTTTAAAACTAAAGAATTAATATTATTTTGAATTTTTCATTACACCAACTAATAAAGTCGTTCCTAATTTTTGTAAAATAGTTTAATATCACAATTTTGAGTGCAACATAAGTCATAAAAATCGTCGAACGTTCACTTGTACCAAAAAAAGATATTTTCAAAATAATGCTCCCTCCACCCCTTTTGTGGAAATGTAGATTTTGAATTTGTTCATTGACTTGTGTATAATATAAATAATATGGGATCATTTCTCAACGTTCGTCTTTCACATGAAAAAAAAATAAAATCTGATTATATAGAATATAGAAAAGCGCACAGTCGAAGTGTATACCTCCTCTGTTTGAAAGTCGATAAAAATATATGGATTATTTCCCATGAAGTACCCGAAGAAAAAAAAAACAACGGATTTATTTTTAATAAATATATACTTTAAATAAATAAAAGCAGGATTTATTTTGCAGGATTTTTTGAGTGCTGTAGAAGAATGGAAAGTGAGATACTATAAATATGTAGACGATTTGAATAGAAAAATTACTTTTCAAAAAGAAGAGAAACAACGTCAATTAGATAAAATAGATAGATTGAAACAATTGGTGAGAAGTATTTTCTCAGGTTATAAATACAATTTAATATTTACCTATTATTTCAGTACGCTAAGCGTCAGAGAGACATTGATAATTACAAAGTGCATAAAATTGAACTGGAGAAAATAAAACTTCAAAATGAACGAAGAAATGTTGCCGCTACTCGTATCCAAGCTTGGTGGCGTGGTACGATGGTCCGAAAGGGATTTGGCAAGTTTCGCAAGAAAAAGGACAAGAAACCCAAAAAGAAAAGTGGAGATAAAAAACATTGAATAAGTAAATTTAACAGTTGAAAGGAAACTGCCGGAATACCAGCAAAACTTGGAAAATGAGCACTGAGATTTTATCTCCAACTTAAACTTTAATCTAAAATTCGAAAAAAATGTAAAGTAAAAACGCATAATATAGAAGTCTATTGGCTTTTTATTAATGATTACCCACAAGAGGGTGGGACCTATAAAAAATTTAGACGTAATCATTCAGTAAGTAATCAACTTCCTGAATTATTGTGCGTTTGGTGAAAAATAGCTATCGAAGGGGCTAGAAAAGTAACACCAGTTACTATATCGCTATAGCGCCATCTAGATGAAAACTAGCACTAATCATCACACAGCTATTTTCAGCTAAACACTTTGATGATTCAAAAAATACATAAAAACAAAAAACTACATATAGTTGATTCTTTATTACTACAGCTAAAAGAGAAAAAAGATTATTTTTATTTCATACTTTATTCAGTAATAACAAAATTTAAAACATATTCTTTACAGAATTACCTACAAGTTATGTAATTTGCAAGTAAATAAAGACATTATCTCAATTCAACCACTCTACCAAGTCTGAAGCCTGTAATTAATCTACAACAAAAAAATAAACTGAAAACTATGAAAATGATATTATATTTGTTTTATTGCAGTTTTCTGTGGAAGTAACATTAGAATATAATGAGGATGAGGGTAATTAAAATTGCATAATATTGTATTCGGAAATATTTAATTGTTAACATAAGTTTGGCACTTCATAAGAAAAACAAAAATATTTGTTTCCAAAAATAATCCAGCCTAATAGTTCTTGCGATCAGAGGCCTAGCATCACCCAGACCCTATGTCGTTTTTTTTCTTTTGGACTTTATAATAATTAGGAACTTCCATCCACAAACTGATAAAATTACATTCCATATTTAGATTCAAAAATATGAATGTTGCCCTGGAAAGGAGTTCCGTAGAAAAAATTTGCTACAGAAAATAATGTAAGTCAATATTTAAGAAAATAAAAAAAGTTCGTTTGTATAAATCCAACATTTGCGAAGTCGGTCAAAAGTAGGACCAATTTCATTAGATGTTGTCCTAAAATTACAGTAATATTTTAGGAATGTAGCTTAAATGAAACAAAGCAAAATGTATTCACAGATATGAATAAAAAAAAAATCCCGATGGCCTGTAGTCAGCGGAAAGGTAAATTTTTCAAAATTCATTGAATTGAAATTTTAACAACCTTTTCATTGGTATACCTACATGTTATTAAATAAAATTGGCATAGCCTTGCGGTTAGAGGTTTTTGTTTTGGCTGTTGAATATAAAGCAGACAGGGTTCGAGTCCACTTCAAGGCAGATTTTTTTTCGTCTATTTCTTTTCAATAAATATACTATAATTTTTTTTAATCAGGGTCTATATTAAGATCTCCAGAAAATGTACAATTACATCAAATTTATATTGAGTGTTCATGTTTTATCAATATTTGTTATTTTTCTTTATTAATTTTTATTTTTTTACCTGTGTATTTTATGAAAAATTGCTTTGAACAAAAGTTGTAGGTACTGATTATATCTATAACCTAAAATTATTTTTAATAATATTTACACTACTGCTCTTTTTTGATATTTTTTTTAAATGTTTGAATGGTCGCCATTTTGAAACTACCTACCCGATATTGCCCAATAACGAACTCGACCGAGATATTTGAGAGATTGATTTTTGTAGCAAATTTGAACTTGATACCTTCAAAACTGCGACCTCTATCGTGTTAACAAATTTCGTAATATCCCATATATATATATATATATATATATATATATATATATATATATATATATATATATATATATATATATAAAAAAACTTTTGAACCAAATGTTTTTTTGGACTAACTTATAGACATATAACAACATGCCGTTGAATTTTTTTCGAAATTCAAAAGTGTGAACGATCGCAATAGGTATATTTCTATAAGAAATTTACCTAATAATTATTTTTCGGCAGACGCACCCATTGATGATTCAAAAAAACACATTAATAAATGCAAACAAATAACAAAACTAAAAGTAAGAACACTTCTTTTTTATACTTTATTCAGAAACAAAATTTAATACAGGAGCTTTCAAATTACCTACAAGCTACGTTTTTACAGGTGAATAAATACAATATCTGAATTTCAAGCATTTATTTTTATAAAACTCACAATAAATGAACAAATGATTAAAGTTCCCATATCATCTGACAGCTTCGTATAACCTCATTTTCATTTGAATGCTTGTGAAACATAAAGAAACCCTGGATCTGAGCGGGGCTTACATTCTTTTTGTAAGACATCACTTTGTCGGCAAACTCTTTGGCTAATACTCGAGAATTCTCCCCATCATAGAAACGAAGGTACATTTTTTCAATCTGACTTTGCGAACACCAACCAATGTATTCTTTCAGGTCCACTCTACCAGGTCGAATCAATGCTGGATCCAGTCTATAATTGAATATAAACAAAGCAAGAACTATAAATATAATGATGTTATATTTGTGCTATTTCAGGTTTTTTGTAATATTAGCATTAAATAATATATATGAGAGTAATCATACAATATTGTATTTGGCAATATTTATTTTTAATACATATAACATTCTTTTCAGAAAACATATAAATCCTAACAACTCCCCGAGCTCTTCTAACCGCTTGCATTCGTCGGGGTGATTAAAAAATTCGAAATAGTATATTGGAAAATGTTTTCCTTTCTAAGAGAAACCGCATGTTCCCTGTAGATTCATTTGAGATAATCTACGACGAATAATTATTGAATGATGGAACACAACACAATCTAAGCTGAACCCTACCGTACAGTAAACTTAAATATTCCTTTAAATAAACCAAAACGTGCAAATTCACTTTAACAGAAATTTACTCACCGTTCCAGATAATTTGTAGTCATAAATACCATACGTGCCTCTGTACTTGCAACACCATCCAGACAATTCAACAGACCACTAAATGTTACCCTATTCAAACCTTCGTAGGCTGCCTTCTGTTGTACAGTATCCTCTCGAGAAACAAATGCTGCATCGACATCTTCCAGTAGCACAATACTCTGTTGGGGGGCCACACTTAGCAAATGATTCAATCTGTCATCGGTGAGGCTTCTTTCGGACAGATTTAGTACACAAATTGAGAAACCCAGCTCACCTGCCAAGGCTGTTATGTAAGATGACTTGCCACACCCCGGAGGACCGTACAACAAATAACCTAAGTGAAAATGAAAATACCTGCAAAATTTAATCATAGTATATGATTGATTTACCTCGTCTATAAGGAATGCCGCGATCAATGTACCAGGATGGATTTGATATGAACTCTTGACAATCGCTGAGAATCTTTTCACCAATACCTTCATCAAGAATAACTGATAACATTGGCCTTTTCCTTCGCGGATGTCCAAATTGTCGCCAATCACTTCCCATCGCAGTATACATGATGGTTTTGCCTTCATGTTGTGTTAGTGCCAACTGCCTTGCTAATAAATTGATTCAATATTACATTCATATTTCTATTTATACATAAAGCTAGCCGAATATCATAAATTAAATAATCTATATCCAGAACCTCAACAAAATATTATGTAATACACACAATATTCACACCTTCTTCCAGAATTCTGAAGTATATCGCCTTCTTTCTACCAAATGCTGTCAACTGCACCGTTTCCCAAGGAGTTCCCATATGAAGATCCAATGTATGCTGTTCTCGAGTCCTTTCAACTCGAATCCAAGTGTTTCCATACCTTTCGAATGAATAAACATAACAAATTATGTTTCAATCGATGTAGCACATAACTTACTTTACCGAAAAAAGTGTGTGCCTATACTGGGTATAAAATCATATTTAGTTTTCACATGGCCACTGTCCTTCTGTTCAAAACTAGTCTCTACACTCAAATGTTGTGTCTGTTTGGCACCTTTCGTGGTCATCCATTGAAGTAACCATTGATAGGATTTATCACGACATGGTACTTCTAAGGTGATCATGTAATGCCTTCTAAATAGAATAAGACTTGTTTGAAAACCTTTTCGCAATATTGCGGCACCGGCTCCTAGGCCAAAAAGACCAAAACCAGCACCGAAATATGGATTATCCGCCAATGTTGAGAAGTATTCGGTGATTGCCATAATTACTTTTGAACTTTTATTTCATTAGAAATCAAAAAGTAAAGACTTCAAACTCATGTTATTTTTACAAAATTGAGCTTAGCGTAATCAAATTTCACTTTCGTTTTTAACTGTAACCTCAATTGTCACTAGTCAATATGGATGTCAAATATCACCAGTATAGACAGAACACAGAACCACAAAATTTTGAACATGATCAAATCACTAACAAAAAATGCTTATGATGGAACTGTACTAGTTATTAGGTTTAGCACTCGGGGGAGACATGAAAGTAACAAGTAAAATCTTAGACAAGAGAAAATGTTATTTGTTCAAATGTGAATATTCGTATTTGAAAGAATTTCATACAAAGATTCCGAAGAAGCTAAAGATTTTCAATCAACTTTCTTGATATATGGTCAGCTGAAAAAAAAGAAAATATACGATTGTACGGGAAACAATTTCATACTGAATAATATGGTAATCATAAAGAAGAATATTTCAAAGCATAAATAAGTAAATAACACATCACATAAGAGAGAAAATATGTTTTCTTTTAAATAAAATGCATATAAAATTGTGCTCGAAATATAAACACCTATATATAAATATATCTATTTCCATTTCGCTTGCACATGTTTTAGAAATTCGTGCGTTTTGGACGTGATACTCAATGGACTGAACATTTCCGAGAGGCCTTGAAAACCCATTAGGCTCAAACCAGCTAGGCCCATGTAAGTGTGCATTGGATCGGGTGGACAATTCGTCCATTTTGAGAACCCGCCATATCTGAAAAAGCAACGAATAATTAATTATTGCACTCAGAATTACAACCAAGCTACTGGACCAATGGCCATAGAACAGTAAAGTGGTTGTTAACACTTTCATTCTGACTACGACCACTAAAAATTTCATTCCGAATCTGTACGAGTATTCAATATTCTAGAACTTGAGGATAACTGAATGCGTTCATTTGTGTGGCTTGATTTTGTCGTAAACTAACATTGAAAAGTGGTAAACTCACTTATCTTGTGTCATCAGCACAAACTGACAATTATTTTCGTCAAGAATATCCTCATAGGCGTCTAATATCTTCAGTGCACCTCCTGTCCAAAAAGAGTAGCACGTATCTATAGGTTTATTAGGTCTGCCGCTAAAGCCACCATTAAACCTAAAACGAAATTTTAAGTTTTGCGATATATTTACACTGGATAATTCAGAGATATTAGAGAAAACTCATGTACCAACCTCAAAACCAACCATCGACGTAGGGCTTCTCGTTGACTTATCGTTAACTTGTGCAAATTTTGGCTTAAGGCTAGAGCAGCTAGTGCGCAAAATGTGGAGCCTGAATGAGACTCCAAATCAGGGCCTTGTGCAATGCCACCGTCATATGACTATAATATAATACAAAAAAAAACATGTAAAACTATTCAATTAATATATCGACGTTTCGGAAATTTTCATTTACCCCGTCAGGTTATATATACCTCAGGTTAAGGTATGGCGATGACGATATATGTGTAGATTCCTTGAACAGTGATATAAAATAGTATATAAATGTACTTACTATGCTCTTAAGAATAAAATTGACCATGTTATCAATACTGATAGTACTCCAATCATCCAAAATGTAGCAAATAGATGCAGCACAAAATACAAAGCGCATATCATCCTCGACACCTTCTACAGATCCCTTAAAACAACCGTTTGGCAACTGCAGCTTACCCAAACCTAATCAATCAATCGAGAACACATTTCACAAGCTCTATTAAATATTTGAATACAGAAATAGTTTGATAAATACTAACTGTTTAATATCGCTTTTCGGTTCAGTCTGCTCAGGTCATCCTGAAGGCTCAACAGAGTACAAAGACATGAGTAAGTATTTGCAATGTGAGCCCATTTATATGGCATGGGTTTGTCATTTGAAACAGGCAAATTAAGATAAGGGGACCCAATGAATCCACTAACATCATCTATGGACCCAAAAATTCTATGTGGTTTGAAGAATAAATCTTAAGCATTAACCTCACCTTTCTCGTTAATTACTTGCAGTGAGTAAATCCAATCTTTTAATATTTCCTGTTTTTCTTGTGTGAGATCATCTAAAGCATTCAATACATCTAAACTTGAGATAGCAAAATACATTAAAAGTGATCTAAAACAAATATATCAATAGAACTTGTGCATATTTTTCTTTCGAAACGAATTTACCTATTTGTGTCCATGGATATAATAAATGATGGCAATTTACCATTTATAATGAAATTCAAGTACTTTTTGTGCAGTTCAGGAGCGAAGGCCATTTCCATTATTATAAATATTGAATACTGATATTTGTTATCTTTTGGAAATTTTATATCCTAAATTGAGAAAAATGTATCAACTAACATATCACGATCAGCCATGAAATGAGAAATTGACCAGATGATTCATTTAAGTTTGATTATGTATGACATGTGACATGGCACAACAAATTTTCTAATCTAAAATGAATTTCCAGCAAAAACACAAAAGTGATAAATTACTAGCCAATCGAATTAAAGATAACAATGTGTCAAATTTGTGTTCTCGTATTCAATTGGTTCATTTATGAAGCTTTTTTGTAAGCCCATATTTGACATGTTGACACGTCAACCGATCAATGTCATGTCAAGTGTCAAATCGGCACATCTGCTAATCTGCTTTGCTGTATTGTATTGTATTGTTAGATATAATAAATATTATTACTAAAACTTGTATTGTATTGTTGTTTCTTCCGATTTTGGCTCTGCTTCTAATATGGGTGATTATGTGAACTTTAATCAGAATGATAATTACTGGAATCAAGCTAATCAGCCACCAAATCAAACCTACTATGAACAAGATTTTAATCAATTTGTTAATCAACAACTGGGTATGTTTAAAAAATACTTATATTGTCAAATATAACTGTTACCTATTCTCTCTAGAATTCAACTCCGAGATGGAATATCAGAGTTATCCAAATTATCAGCAACCTCAAATGCTTATACCTGAACAATACGATGACATGCCCAAAACACAAGATGAATTTGATGAGCCACCATTGCTGGAAGAATTAGAAATCTATCCAGATAGAATAATAGAAAAAGTATTGGCAGTTTTGAATCCTCTTCGAGGTCACAGTCTAGCCGATGATGCTGAATATCTAACAAAAGAATCTGATTTAGCAGGACCGATTATGTTCTGCGTTGCTCTTGCTGTATCGTTATTTTTAGCTGGAAAGAATTCACATTTTGGTTATATCTATGGCATATCTGTTATTTCTACAATATTTATGTACTGTCTGCTCTCACTTATGACGACAGCTAGCAATATATTTACTTTGAGCATAGTTGGCAGTATTTTAGGTAGGTTTAAACTTACAATCTTGCGTTCAGATCATAACTTTATTCCTTTTTTAGGTTACTGTCTTCTGCCAATCACTGCCGTATCTCTGATTGGCGTAATTTTTAAATTAAATGGACCTATTGGTTTGATATTGGCAATTTTAGTGGTCATTTGGTCGAGCATCTCGGCTTCTAGATTATTTGTTGCAGTATCAGGTGATAAGGAGCAACAACCATTGATCGCCTACCCTTGTATGCTTGTTTATGGTGCTTTTACACTATTAGTTGTATTCTAGTTGTGCTACTTGTATTAATATAGACGTATTTATATTGTACCATGGTTTTATTATCATATTTATAGTATCCGAACCTTCTCAAATAAACGCTTTACGTAATAATGAATTGAAAAAATCTTTTGAATACATGATTCTGAAAATTAAAAGTTTCAGTGATATCGTGAAAGTGTGTTGCAGAACGCATTGTTTGGATGCCTATTCCTACCTAAGCATTGAGTACAACAAGATAGGTAGGGAATCTAATAAAGGTATCTTTTTTTGTAAAGGAAAACGAACAGGTAGTGGATAATTCAAGTACACTTTCATTCAAGACGGTTATATACAGAAACTAGCTATTTCCAACTTTGATGAATACATGAATTACACAATTTGAAAACAATATTTTATTACTTATAGTTAAACATTAAGAAACTCATCAGAACACTGCATGCTCAAGTCCTCGTACAGCCGGGGGATCACCAACAGTCCCCACTACATCTATGCAATTGATTCTCAAATATGTCTGCGGTATGCGATAGAAATTTATCCTCATGTATTGCTTCCTACGCTTCTTTCTGAAGTGTGTTTTCGTATGTGACAATGTCTTCTCTATAACAGTAGCTTCGACTCGAATCAATCCCGTCTGAACAAAAGGTCTGCCTATCAATGAGAAGTCTCTGCCACCAGCCAGAAGAACTTTGTCTAATGTTATTTTATTGCCCACGTCTGGTGGCCAATATCCTTCGACTACAATAATGTCCCCCGAAGTGATTTTGAATTGTTTTCCTGCTAGATGTACTACAGCAAATAATCTGCCAGCTTCGTCATTCTTTACTAGAGAATTCACCTTATTGAGTACATCTTTATCTATTTTCTTTCCAATGTCCTGATCGACTATTTCATAGGGTGTCGGTGCATTGGAATATTGTTTATGAAATGTGGTGGCAGCTAGTGATGGTGTTGTTTGTATTTTGAGATTATTGAATCTTTGAAAATTTAAGGCCGTTGTCACAAATCGACGGATAATTCCGTTCATTTTTCTCACATTCGATAAGTATAATTAATAAATATTCGAATTATAAATGTTTTTTTAAGGTTAGGGATCAGAGCATGGAACTTGAACAAGGCATGGAACCTGTGACAGCTGATTACACCATAAAACATGCAAAGGTATCCTATCTGTGTTTTGAGTTTTGACAATCTATAACCTTTCACGCGCATGCGCGTCATTTGGTCGTTATTCAAAGAAACGGAAATAAAAGCAAGTGTCGGATAAATTTCAAATATATACCTGGATTAACAAAACCTTTTTTAACAATGAAATTTAATAAATAAGGATAAGGCTAAAATGAGACGGTTATAATCAGCAATATCGTGGAAATAATGTTGCGATACAAGCGATTTGCCTTGATATTTATTATGAATAAAATTGAAAACAGATGATTCAAAATTTATAATAATTAGACAATACTGCTGAATATTAGATTGCCAATCTTTGCTTGTTTTCAACAAATAAAAAGTAGATATTAGATGATGGCTTTTAGTATTTAACTTGATTGATGAAATCCGAACAGGATATTTTACTATCACCACGTCCATTGAAGTGCGAAATCCGAAATAGAAGTTTTATTAATATTTCTTATTCGTTATCTTAATAATTAATTAAAATAACTCATAAAAATTAGAAACGTTTATTTATTATTAACAAATTCAAATGTAGTTATAAATAAAATAATTATATATCTTAGAATATTGTGCTAGATTTTTCAACGACGTGTATATAGAAGTTTGGGGTTTCATTATCGTTTAACTCCTTGAAGTCCCCATACAAATGGTATGTTGAGTTTTCTCCGAAAGTTTCTTTCAGCATGCTGGAAAATATCTTCAATCGGTGCGGATAGTATGACAGACGAAATTCACTGTAATCAAATATCAGATATTTTTTTAATCATCTATAATAGTAGGTATTTATAATATTTTAATTGATTCATACGATTTCATGTTATTTTTTATGGAGGAGTTTTTAATAGTGTAACGAACTAGCGATATAGTGTCGATGCCATTCCAAGATGGAGGCGTGTGCGATTCTTCAGGGGGCGGAGCATCTTGACGAGTACAGACGTTGGTAGTGCCCGGATGGTATGAGTATATGCCATACTGCTATTGGTGAACGATACATGCCAAGATTTCGATATATCTAGTGAGTTCATCGCGCTGTTGGTGGAATGTTCGTGGCGTTGGCAGATATCGGTGGAAGATTCGAGATGGAGCCTACTGCTAGAGGAGGCTATGAAATAGGTACCTATATCTACACAACTTCAGAATAAATTTCTTAAATACTGTGATGGGATAAAGATGTAATCTTTGAGGACTATGTATATTTGGTTTTTGGCGACGAAGCTACGGGAAAAAGCGATTTATTATAATAAAAAATGTGATGATTTCTAGTGTGAAATGTGTTAAAATATGAATGACAATGATCATTAGCCAATGATTCCTATTACCGTGCATACCAACGATGAAAACAACTACTCGGTGAGCAAATACTCCATCTAGCATTGTGCATATATATGTAGTCGGTATCTATATTAATTGCTTATTGTGAAATATATATGTCATACTGACCTGATTGATTCATCATTTCGCAAAATTCTGTCAGTTTTCTCGTCTTCTTGTGAGATGTCTATTAGATAATCCAGTGTTACCAAGGCAGGTTGACCGCAAACTAGTAATACTGATGTCTTGATATCGACTGTATGGGAACACTTGAAATAAAAAACAACAACAAATTAAAATTACTTAGTACTGCAATATGAAAACAGAGAAATACCACAACACACCAACAATTTTATTAATTATTGTCACCCGACAATTGTCACCCCTGAAGATGCCAACTTTGTTGGCGAAATAATTGTTATGGTAACACACATCTATTTTTGCAAACGTTTGATTCTTTATATTCTTTTCTATTTTTTATTAAAATCCGCGCTAAACTAGACTTTTACCGAAAATTAATGTTATCAAGAATACTCACATTGTAATATATACTTTTGCTGGCTGTTTTGCCTGTATCGATAATGTTATCGTAATTCCTGTGATCGATCAGAAGAAGCCCTCCTGGCTTGACGCATTTTTCAAAATTCCTGAGAGCTTGCCTGTTAAGTAAATAAAATTTACATTTTCATTTCCACTGTCAATTTTGAGAACAAAATATTACACAGATTTTTTTATATTACTTTCGTGATTTTGAGAATATTTTTGCTTGGAATCAAAAATTTATGGAAAAACGAAATAATGTTCTCCGATTGATAGAACTTATTTTTAATTTTCAAGGCGAATTTTGATATTTGTGCCATTGTTTGCTTGTTCTAACTGAAAGTAAATTTTCTCTTTTCACAATATGTGGAGATTCTCTTTTAATGGTTCCATAACAGTCAAGTTTGTTCGAATAACAGATTTCAATTAAAATCTAAATAAAATAATTTTTGATAGAATAATGATTGCTTATAAATTACTTTTGTTCCCTTTGGTCTGGGTAGTTGTCCAATAAATGAGCAAATGAATTTCCTAAGCAAATAACAGCATCAAAACCATTATCAACATAATCTTCAATATCATCATACAGGGTGAGCCAGTTTGCTTCTTGAATAACTGAAAGGGAGAGAAAACAACGAGAATGACATTGAAAATGTTTTTCTTTTTTTGGAGCAGTGATAATTGAAATGGAGAAATGTCAATGTCAATTTTTTTACCTACCCCATTTGTCAAAAGCAGGCTCCTTTCTTCTGTCCCATCTGGATTTCAGGGCATGTTTCAACATTTTGTCTGACGCATCGACAGACATAACCTCAAATCCCTCTTCAAGCAACATGATTGAATCGATACTGTAAATAAAAGAAATATTGATGAAATTGGCTGCATTGGACAATTGACTATAAATTGTTTTGAAGACATGAACCGCCTTACATAGTTATTTTATTAAATTGATGAAGTAGCTGTTTCATAAAAAAATTGAAGCATGGCTTTAAAAATAATTTAAGTTTGTTGTATTTTCAAGCTTACCCCGTTCCACATGCAACGTCCAATATTCTTTTGCATCCCTTCTTTCTCAATAGACCTATCAAGAAGTTTTTGTAGTTTTTTGTTCTGGATTTCTTGTCACCGATGAAAATTTCCCATACTTTGGCCGCCTTGCCATCTGCATATTGATCACGAATACCTTCAGATGCAATTCCCAAGGATCTGGTTGTAAATACGTTGCTACTGGATGACATTATTATCTGGAATCAATTTAGGAATATTAAAAGAAAAAAAGTTGTTGTATAATAATAATATTCTTTTCGCACCAACACCTGCCTGGATAGTTCAAGTTTCGAGAATTGATTGATTATCGTGCATAAGTGCATATATACAGACTGTTTCAAATTCGACTCTTATCATTGGGATCTCGGAAACTATAGGGAATACGAAGATGATTAAGTTGCGCATTTATGTAATTTATGTAATCAACAATATAATTTCGAGTAGTATCGGAGATATCCGGATAAAAACAAAGTTTTATAAAACCATTTTATTTTTTCTTGTCTTTATTTCTTAACGAACTTCTAAATAAATAGCACATTTACATTGCAACTTTTTTCACTCTTTCGAATGGTGTTAATAATTTTGTAACATGACGTTTCGTCTATGTGTAAATATCATGAACTTTTTTTTCTTATGGGAGCCATAATGGCATTCACCTTTTCGACGATGAATAAGTTGGCCTTGTTGTCCTGAAAATCCAAGAAATTAAATAAATTACTTCTATAAAGT
Organism: Crioceris asparagi; assembly: GCA_958507055.1. Classification (NCBI taxonomy): domain Eukaryota; kingdom Metazoa; phylum Arthropoda; class Insecta; order Coleoptera; family Chrysomelidae; genus Crioceris; species Crioceris asparagi. Next base: position 81,435,027 of record OY293829.1, read on the forward strand.
AGTTGGCTTTGATTTTTCCAATCGTTGACATGTAAATGATATTCTATATTATTGTCAATTGCTGAGTCGTTGAAAATGGAGTTATCCAATGAAGAAAAACGATATTTACACATAGACGAAACGTCATGTTACAAAACTATTAACACCATTGGAAAGTCCAAAGAAAGTGGCAATGTAAATGTGCTATTTATTTAGGAATTCATTAAGAAATAAAGCCAAGAAAAAATAAAATGATTTTCCGAAAATTCTGTTGTTTTCGGATATCTCCGGAGCTACTCGAAATTTTCTTAAAGGTGTATTGTTGAGTATATAAATGTACAACTTTGCCTCAATTTAACCATCTTCGTTTTCCCTATAGTTTCCGAGATCCCAATGGTGAGCGTCGAATTTGAATGTATATATATAAATTTCATTCAGTAGTTTTTACATGAGCTCGGTTTCAAGTACCGACATACATGTTTGTTTCATCATTAGTAAAAATGAATTTTGAAAATATTTCAGGTACAGAAGAAATTTCATTATAGATACCTTCTCATTGATTTAGATAGTTTTACAATAGTTCAAAAGCAAAAACACACCTTTATTCTCCTTCAACACTACTAACACAAACACTATGCCACACAAAATAAATAAATAATAATAATAATTATTATTATTCTCGTTCGAAAGCTGTCTCGGAATTGACACGATCTATGGTTGTGGATATTACTTATATAATCTCAGTGGGCCTGTGCTAAGTTTGTTGTTAACTGAGACTTATTACTTACTGCGATATTTCATCATCCTGCACCATCAATTTGGAGAAATTATGTTACAAAACATTTTATTCGGATCAAATCAACAGATTCAAATTATTATTATCTCACACAAATATAAATTTCTACGTAAAAACATGTTTTGTTTGTCGTTGTGATAAAAGCTAAATGTGCACTTGGAACCCAAATTAGATATAAAATTTAGTTTTGTAGAAAGAAATTTTGTAATTCATAATAAGAATACTTATTTGATAGTTATGAAAAATTTTGATTTTGTGAATAACTTTTTAACGATATTATCTGCCCTGACGAAGAAAATTGATGTTTCCGAAAACATGACACATGCGCAATGACGGGCATTTTATAATAATTTTTAGGATTTAGCACATTCGATATTAAAATAGAACTCTTCTAACGGTTTTCTGTTGAGCCTGTCTGTCTGTCACATATTATCTTCTTTGAGTTTACTGAACAAACAAACAATTCAAAATTGGCAGTTATACTAAATGAGAGGATAGTATCATGGATGTATAGCGTAAATTAATGAGTTCTAGTTCTAGGGGTAAATTTTGAGGATCAGATTAGAGAATTTAAGGAAAATGTTCCTTCAAGTATCATCAAAAGATATTTCTCGTTATTAAGGGTAAATCGGAGAGGTATATATATTCTTGAAAAAATTAATAATAAATGACTTGAAAGATATCAAAAGACAAAAAAAACAAAATTGTGGAATCTACTGAGCTTATTAGAATTATGAAAAAACTTACGGAGGACAAGGGGTTTCACTCAAAAATTACTGGAGAACCTAAGCAAATAAACAATAACGGCATTGATTTCATGTATTCTCATTAAAATACCTCACGATTTTGTGTCAAAAAGAGAAAATAGCTCAAAAAACTCATTTTCCAAGGATGTCAAGATTATGAAATGAATATTAAATCCACTGTCCAATACTTTCAATAATAATACTTTTCAGTTGACTATGGAAAGTACAGAAATTTCGGTTTTTTACGACGAACCCCGAGGAGGTATACAATTCAAATTTATTTTTTGTTTGTTTTTTACGCGCTTCGTATATAGTAAATGATTTTTGATTCTTTTAAAAGAGAAGAATTGAGAAATGGTCCCATATTCGTAAAAACTCAAAGTCCCGAAATCTCCTTCGGTCTGAAAACTAAAAGGACACATTTTCTCGAAAAATGAAAATTCGAGATGCAAAAATTAAAAATAGGACAATATCCTGGAATGGTTAAATTCAACATTTTTTCAAAAAGAGTTACGGTTTTCGAGTTACATTCATGTTAAAATCTCCCATATGTGTATTTTCGCTATGTGGAGGTGGCGATTTCTTTCGAAAACTGAAAATCTCCTTGACAATAATATTTGTAGCCACATTTATAATGAACATTTTTTCCTTAGAGTTGCGGTTTTCGAGTTACAGCGGTGGTGAAATGGTTAAATCTAAAATATTTATACGTTTTTCCGCAGCGTTGTTCTGAGATCTCTACATAATAACAAGTACAAGCAAATATACGTGGGTAATAAGATAAATACTATCTTATTTGGTATTAGTGAGCGTTCAACTATTTTCGTGACTAATGTTACACTAAAAAGTGTGAAATAAATATTTTTTACAAAAACTTGGACAGACGTTAATATTTGGTGCACTGAAAAATACCAAATAATATTAATTCTATTGGTGCTGGTATTTGTGAAGTTGGTGCCAAAAGTTATCAATCTAATTGCAATTACACAACTTTAAAAGTAACAGCACCAATAGAATTAATATTATTTGTTATTCTTCAGTGCACCAACTAATAACGTTGGTCCAATTTTTGGTAAAAAATAAACGAGTTAATCTTTAAACCCAAATAATTTTATCAAAATTTACCTATATGTATTTGTATATTTATTCATTTTAATGTAAAATTAATTTCAAAATGCTCCTCCTCCTCCTCAGATAATCTATTTTCTTCCTTACTTAATTAACATCTTTTTATCTATATTTTTTTTCAACTCATATTCTTGTCTCTTTGACTGTCAAAATTTTTCAATAAATTTTAAACTATCATCCGCTGATGTTCTACTATACCACTAAGACTTTGATTCATCTGTACATCCTTATCTATTAGAATTATGTAAATAGTAAAATAATATATTTGCGTATTTTTTTGTATGGGAAAAACTTTATATACAAACAAAAAGCATTATCCTAAAATAACTATGATAATAAATATTGAAACAAATGAATAACTATACCGGGTGGCACCCGATAATGAGAAAACTTGTAATATTCTCATAAACAATCTACAAAAAGTGGCTAAAATAAAATATATTTTATACCATCTGCCATACCGTTACCTCAACAGATATAATTTCTAGTATATTTACAGACCAAGTTATGCAAGCTTACACAGTCCAACAAGTCGGATTACATTCCTAAATAGATATAGAATCATTCAGCATACATTTATCTGTTAAAATATCATACAGTCTTAGTAATGATTATGGATATTGCCAGCTAAAGCATCCTCCAAACACAGATGTCGATCGTCGATCCTTCCATATAGTGGTACCTCTATATATTCAACCGTGTTTGGGCTTGACAAATTTGTCTGTTAAGAAATGTTTCACTGTTTTTTTACATGTCTATCGTTTCACGAAATTTGGGGTCATATTATACTTTCTAGGCGTAGTGGTTGGTGTTCCATTGCCTTCAAACTTGTTAACCGAACCAATGCGACCACAACGCTATGGTTATTGTTATAATTTTCTAAACGCATGCCACACTCTGTATGCAATGTTTTCATCATATTATATAAATATAAAAGGTAGATTTTGTTTTATCGGCGGACAGTCTAAAATGTATATTGATTACATTTTTATAAGAGTATTGCCGTAACAATGACCTATGCTTCTCAAATGATGATACCGACTGATAAATGATTGGAAATAATAGTGTTATTTGAAACAAGCATTATAAATAAATCAAGACAATTACACATAAAAAAACTCTATAGTTGATGAAAAGAGGAATTTTGGTTTTGCTATGCCGAAGGTCGTGAAATGTGGTTGTATTGGATATTATTATATATGATATTTGATATTAAATTAAGTACAGACTTATTACGATTTAGTCATAGGAAGTAATAATAGAATCCTGTCGATAGTTGCTCTCTCCTATCATATTTTTCCTCGCCCCTGAATGTTTAGAAAATTGCGTTGCCAGAAATAACATTGATTTATTGTGTCCTGTACCCTGTCCGACACTATAAGGCTTTTCCACGTGACGTCAGCGCCATTTAAACTACTGTCAAAATCAGCTGTTCTGGAGGGCAACAAATCGCAAGATTGAATTCTAAAATCGTACTTTTTACTTTATTTTAGTTGTTTTTGTACAGTTTCACACACACTCAGGTTAATAATAAGGTATTTTAACACTAATAGAATTGCTTTAGAGTGATTGTATGTTCGAGAAAACTAGAGTTTGTAAGTAATTACTTTAAATGTAGGTACTCACCGAAGTTTTAATTCCTTAAGTAACATTATTTTTATGTTCAATTGCCACATTTTTGTGGAATTGTGCAAACAGTAAACGCAAACGATGATAAGAAATTATGGTGAATATGAAGAACATTCCCGTTGAAATTTTCGTGCGGCAACCCTTAACAAGCTAACGGGAGGGTGGAGTGAGTAGGGGTGCTGGGTGGGGAAAATAAGTGTTTATTGATATACTTTAAGTAGTACTTTGGATAATATAATACTGAATTAACCCGATAAATAAAAAAGTGTTGCAATTAGCGAAAACGGAGCCATACAAAATTAAAAAAGGGCAAGGAAAATCATCCTGCCGCTATTTATGTTGTAGATACAGACATTATGTAATGTTGCCATAATGACTAGTTTGTACGGACATCCGATACATGAATTTGAATTTGTAGGAATAAAGCAAAAAATAAATAAATAACCAATGAAATATTAATAATACGTCATCAAAGTATACAGTCCAGCAGCGTTGTGGCGCACAGGCCTTTCATATGAGTCGGAATTAAGCGAAATTTGAGATGAAAATTGTAAACTTTAGAATTTTTTTTCTCGGAAACCATCGGAAAAATATACTAGAGGTAGATTAATTCAAGAACGTGCAGCTCGTCGGCAATCTTGGATGAACATAGAGGTGATTTAATAGAAAGTAAAATCAAATGGCTAAGAATTTGTAGTGACCATTTTATTTCAGGTAAATTTGTCTTGATATGCATTTTTCATTGCATACATAATGTGTTTTATGTATTTCAATCAATTTAAATAAATATAGTTAGTTGCTACCATTACTTATATAAAGTAGCCGGAGAGAGATATATATATACTAGGGCAAAAGAAAGTGTAAAAAAGAAGGAACATAGTTCTAGATTCAATTTATATTATATTTATTTTTCCTTATACACAAAATATATAAGAATTCCCTTTTTGTTTCCTAGGATTAATGCACGGATTCATCCAAACCGAATGCAATTGTATTTCTATTTGTATACATATAATCAAGGTGCAAGGGGTAGTTAGCTTTGGAGCTTAATTAGCTTTGTAATCTCGTATTTGTGAGGAAAATTGCTGCTCGAACAAATTTTGCTCTAACGTTGGATTAATATATTATTATTATATTCATATTTTCTGAAGATATCTTCTTTTGTCTTCAAAATCCAGGCTTTCAAAGTATCTACTTCCATTAGACATCTGAAAGAGAAATATTTTTTATTCTCATCTTACATAGGTATATAGTTTTATTGTATTTTGTCAATAAAACAAAAAATAATCTGTTTTTAATTATAAACAGAATCTATATTGTTATTTCAAATGATTATTCTGTATTTAAATGTCTTTCAAGATAGAAATGCAACCAAGTTTTGTAAATGCAACAAATTATAATTCGCAAAATAGAATGCTTAATTTTAATTATTTCTACTCAAATTTTAAATGTTTACCTTCAGGATTACTAGAATTAACAATTTTAAGGTTTTGTTGTAAATATCTAGCAGTAAAATCTTCAAAATTTTCTTGAAAACTAACAAAACTTACAATGGCTTTGTTGACCTCCAGAACAGCTGCTTGCGGCCATATTTGTGACGTCGGTGGAAAAGCTCTATTATATACTGTTATCTGTAAAAATTCACTGTATTGATTTATTATTTCATTTAAATGCTTCAAGAGCCAACATTTTCCCCGAAAGCTTACTGTTGAACAGCGCACGTGTGTACAGGCTGTCCAGAATAGGATTCACTACCCCCCTATCACAGAAACTATGAAAGATACGTAAAAAAGTAATGAAATAAAATATTTGCAAATTTCTTAATTTTTTTTTGTTTTATTGACCATATTCACATATTGTTTCATATATCTGATACAGGTATCAACTTTCTTATTTTAAATGGAACACCTAAGAAGCTCTATAGACAGGAGATTCAACAGTATATACAAAACCATGTAACGCTCTGACTCCTCAAACGACGGCAGGGTCGTGGCCTATTAAAATCGGGTATGCGCGCTACGTTAGTCCGCACGTGTCATTTGCTTTTGGATGTATTCATGTCAAGGAAAATCTTATTGCTTGACGTTTCGGTGTTTATTAGTGTTTATTAGTCTTCAACTTTATATTATGGCTCACGTTTGTTGCATTGAATAATGTTTTTGCAAGTCGGAGCGATATAACAGTAGAACTAATGGCATTTTGTTTAAGAAAATCTTCTTCATATCAGTATTTTTGTTTATTGTAATGAATCGTTAATAGTTACCTGCAGAATTCTCAAAAATATCTTACGTGGTTTGATGCTGCGGTCATCATTTCAAATATGTCAAAAAGGTAGAGCAGCTATGAAAAAAATATTTATTTGAGATGTGAGATGCTTTGATCCAAATAATTCTATAACAATATTGAGAGACGGTTTCGAAGAGAAAGATATTGAGTGCAAATTGAGCGAGAACGACAATACGAGTTTAAAACCTATTATGAAATGCAAAATAAATACATTTGGATCGTTTTTTTGATTCGGAATCCCATAAAGACAAGAAACACTACTTAAATATTACTACCAATTCAATACCCTATACAACGATTTTACTTTTATGAGAATAGATAATTAAAGCAGATCTTATTACTATAACAATTCTTATGCGTTATGCTATCCAAAGGATTTTCATACCTATATTACAATACGAGAAGGTGATTTGCTATCTGTTCATAGTTCGCATAATCGCCGCTCTACCACATTTCAAGTCACTCCATAGACAAAAAAGTCGTCCACTTTTTAATAATATATTTTTTTCTGGAGCCCGTTTTATATTGCAGTTCAGCGCGCCTTGTTTCATGTACACTCAAGCATCAAGTTTCAAATATAGCATGTTTTATAAGAAATCATCAATAGACAATGAGGAATGTAATTCTAAAAGCTCAATTATCTAACCTTATTTGAATTTCACCATTTCACTTCACAGAGAGAGGAGACAGAGAACATAGATAAAATATATAGAAACGGAGACAGAGAAGACACATGGAGGTGCGCACTTTCGTTATGCGCAAACCTGATTTTTAGGCCACGACCCTGCCGTCGTTCACAGCGTCACCCCTCCACAGGTGTTATATCGCCTGTTTAAATAGCTTCTTAGGAACACCCCATGTATTTTTTGATTTTATGATTCTTCGTAAAATTCTAGGTTAACAAGCCCTATACCTAGTACCTAGGTATTCATAGTTTTCGAGATTTTATCTCAGTGTAAATGCAACATCACTTATCTATGATTTTATCATTGTTGTGAAAAAAATGACAGTTGCAGGTGCATGAATAATGCATCATCAATAGTAATTCATACCTACGATAAATTGAAGAGTCACTTTCATAAACAGAACAAGAAGAGGTTACTAAACTAGAAACAATCTCTGGCAATTTACAGGGTGAGTACGAAAGCGTTGAAAACTTTGAATTGAATATTATTACATCTAAAAATAAGGGTACTTTCAGTTTACTTCCCTATACCTAATATCAATAGTTTCTGAGATATTAGCTAAAATTTAAAACTCTGTAAAACATGAGGTTCATTCATATTCGTTAACGTAGGAGTTGCTATGGAAAAAATGACATCTTGATTGATTAATCAAATGTCAGGCTGTCAGTTGGGTCAATCCAACAGATTCCCGCAAAGTCATTGTGTTGAAACTGACGGCCAATCAAGGTACAACATAATTCCAGTCGACGATCCTGATCATCAATCTGCAACTCTTGTAGCTTTGCAAATTGATGGGGCTTATATCGGTTTATTTTTAACGATGCGTGGATCGTGGATCTACCCATACAACACACATTGTTGTCAGAAATATTTCACATATATTATTCTGAAACGTTTGAAATGTTTCTGTGCATTGCCAAACATTTCAAAAATGTTTCAGATATATTTATATACATGAAAATGTCCGCTTTTGTTATATTACATTGTAACATTTCTGAATTATTTCAATGTAATATTTACGAATTATTATCCTGTAATATTGCTTGTATATTGCTATGATACTTTAAGGCATGAATCCACCAAAGCAAAATAAAAGAAACTTTGTGTTTCTGTTGCATGTATCCTTAAAATTTCTGTAAATTAAGACAAATTTTGGCTACAAATTTGCTTTGGGAGATAAGTGTCTTAAAGCACTGAGTGCTTCAGTTGCTCATCTATATATCATTATGACAGATATATCGCATAATGTGATAATACCTTGGAGCAATGATAAATAAAAGTACACTTTATGAATCAATTTTTATTGAAAAACTAAAATTATAAAATATAGTCTGATAAAGTAAACGTAGGTACATTTGCTCCTTATTAAATATGCATAAATTACACAACAAAAACAATATAACACCAACAGAAAATAAGATATTTAAATTCTCTTATAACTACTTTCTACCCGTAGCATAATAAGTACATAAATGAAACAATTTTAATTGAAATTTAAAATTAAAGAATATATTCTCAAAAAGAAAATTTACTCTGTACGAAATAAACAAAAAATATATAGGCACTTAACAAAAATGTAACATCTTTAGAAAATAAAATATTTAAATTCTCATATATAGGTATACGTGACAATTTCAAAATCACGCATTCTTCATTCTGCAAGCAAAACGAATAAGAAATTAGATACCACATACTAATTGAAATACATCTCAGCAATTTTCAAGCTTCAACTGGTTATGTGAAAGTGCAGCATATGATAGCTTCTAATTCTCTTTTCAAAAATATATGTTAAACACTTTTGCACAATTAGTTGAAGAAAAGTAAAAAATGGTTTTCAAAAGAATATTGAATAGTGAACAGCTTTCGATATGAATATATAGTTTTTCAATGATACAAGACAATAAATATATTTGTATTACATACGTTAGGTTAATTGTTGAACAAATTTACCATGCACATTCAGAATACAGTTTTTTTAATTTAGATAGATAAATAGAAACAAATCTCATATTTCACAAAATTCATAACATAATGGCGAAAAGAAAAAGATATTTTAATTACTCACTGTTCTCTATTATAGCGAAGTGTACTTTGGCTCAGCCATATTCCAATTAATTTCAGAATTTCTGACTCAGTAGCTTCAGATTTCTGTGATCTTACTACATCGATGACAAGCCTACATAAAGTCAAATCTTTAAACACTGTCTTCTTCTTCTTGCCACAGACACTGTATCCACGGCCCAAAGCATTACTTATTAGTGCTCTCATAGTGTTTGTTGTTATTTGATGTATATCCTTCCCCCCTTTTCTTTTTAAAAAATTCAACTAAAATGAAACACAATTAAAATGAATGTTTTATATAACACGGTATCTTACTACTGTCTTTAAAAATCCTGTGTCTTCGTTTAATCTATTTTCAATAGCAGCTAAAGCTTCTTCAGTCTTCAAAGGCAAAAGATGGCGGACCTCTTCAATAACTTCAGGGTCTCCCTCTGGCATTCCTGATTGTCGTTCCATTGCCAATGTCAGTTTTGTGTCAATATCATCCACTTTTCGGTAAATGTAGTTTATTTTTTTCAGGATCAGTTTTTTAAATTCTGAAAATAGATTATCTTTTGTCATTTCAATCACTTTATATATGTATTTAGACTTGCTGACCTAGATCTACGTTATGGTGCGATGAATCACGACCAGTTTCGCTATGGGAAGAGAAACGGTCCGACGTAGTGTGATGCTGCTCTGTCAGAGTATCGTCGTTTAATATTAAATCTAGAAAAAACATGAATATGCTAATTATCATGTCCTAATAGAAGATGATCCGATTTTTACCATCATCATTTAAATCCGATTCCACAACCGAGCTGCGTGTTGATGAAGAAGGAGTGTTCAAACTCTTGGAGACAATAGTTTGTCTTTTTGGCAGCGACGTAATATTTCTTTGAATTGAAGAATGTTTCAATGCGAACTGCGAAGGCTGTTGTGCTAGTTTAGGCAAAGGGGGAAGGGTTATATTACTCATCTCAACATCTTCATTACTCTCGTCTGACTCAATAATCCGTGCTCTCTTGATTCGTCTTTTTTTACTCATGTTAGCATCACTATCTACGTCAGATAACTCTTCTGCCAGCCGCAACTTTTCGAGGCTTCTTTCGTATGTATCTGAAAACAAAACACTTAGGTAATGATGCCAGGATGATAAAGAGAAATATAAGAAGTTGAATTTTTGGAAGGTCAATATTTTTACCTGCATATCCAAATATTCTTTTAATTTCATACATGGGCCAACAATCTGTAGAATCTTGCTTAGAAAAAATTGCCTTATTGATTTTCATTTGATCCGTATATGGAGGATAAAAGCACATAGTGTTTCCTTGTGACATCCATTTGGTCAGTACTACACTAACCCCATCCTCAAACTCTAAAATAACGAATGGCTTCTAAAAAAGAAATACCTATGTATCATTTATTCATTAGAAGAGTAAGTGCCCACTGGCATATATGTGTATGGTAAAGTACATTTTTGAGTAACAAGCACAACATCTTCATAAAACACTCTAAACGGGCCTAAATTACTAATACTAATGAAGAAGAGAAAATACTACATAATCATGATTATAAGAAGCTCTCCACATTTTTCTGCTTAATTCAGACAATGGCCAGCTGTATAATTTATGATTATTTACATTTACAACGAAAATGAGCAATTCAGATGAATTACATGGAATTTTGTACAGGTCATCCAAGATTGTCATTTTTTTACCAATAATCAAAATTCTGCCACTCATATCTTCTTGTAAAATATTTTCGATTGATATTACCTCACCATTTTTTAAAATAACACAATTATTTCTGTAATCATTGCATTTGATAAACACTGTTTCACATGAAAATACTTTATATTGTTTGAACTTATGACAATTATTTGCAGATACCAGTGGTCCTTCGTTGTGCTCCATGCGTAAAACATCTTCACATTTGGAATATTTATTTGCACACGACTCAATTTCTGCATACCGGTTACTCAATTGTTGCAGTGGAGTTTCATTTTTCCGTAGGGCTCGTTTTATCGTAGACATATAGTTTTCAAATCGAAATGCGCTAAAATTATCCAGTTTTCCAAATTTTCGTACATCATCACAAATATGGAGAAGATTATGTATGTTGTGAGACACTTTACTTGCACCGTAAATAAGTTGAAATGACTTCACAAAATGCAATAACAATTCCTGTGCATAATCTACATATCTTGGTTGTTCTACGTACTTCTCACATGCAAGAATCCTTATTGCAACATGTAATGTCATGAAATTGACGTATATATTTTCTTTTAATACTTCCTTTAAAGCTAATGGGCCAGTGTAAAGCAAGAATGTGCGAAACTCTGTGGCTTTCCAATTACTAATTTCTGACAACGATCTCTGTTTTCTTGCAAATTCCTTTGGAAGTGTTGCACCTAAGCGTTCCAAAACAGTAGAAATTTTCCTTGAATCAGTCCCACTTATTCTAACAGACAATGGTCCTTTCAACCACAATACCAATAATTTTCTTGCGACACCGAGACAAATCAAGTGCATGTAATCCAAAGGTACGTTGGAAACCATACCGAAGTTTGGAATGTTTCGCAAAATTGTTTGTCCCAACTGGTAATCTTCATACTCATTATTAAAAAATGCTTCATCATTACGCAAATTTGTGTGGGAAAAATTATTTGTCAAAGGAAAACTTACACAATTGTCAATATATTCACCTTCTGTTGTGCACTTTGTGCAACTATTATATCCGCTGTGGCCTTTTACTGATAGAACAAATGCTTTTGCCGGAGCATCACAAATTAACATCGAAAATTGCACTACTACTCGCAATTTATTATTATACATATAACCTGTGCGAATAATATCTGCCAGTTCATCAACAAATGGTTTTAGATATTCATTAGCATCTTTTGGCTTTTCATGTCCGAAATATGCGCCAATTATAAATACTTTGTGTGTTAGTGTGTCGGAACACAGTATTGGCCATAATGATGCTGTAGATGACCTCGATAAGGGTAACCCATCAACATTTATTAATAAATCAATAGTGGATATATCAAAGCCTTCAATTTCTCGTTTTTTACAAATATGATCTATAGCACGTTTCACAGAGAAATGACAATAACTTCCTCCAGCTATAGCTGCAACTTTTGTAGTTCTTGGCGTTTTCAATAAGGTTCGACTATCTTTTGGAAGATTAACATTAAAGTGTTTTCTTAAAAGGCACAGAAGAGCCGAAACAGTATTCTGTGGAACTCGAAAATACACAGCCCATTCTTGTAAATCTTCCGAAAATGATGGTTCGTTTATTTTATCATCAATGCGTTGAGAAGAACCCATACCAAAATTTTCAAAGCCTTTGTTTTTATCAAAGCTTGCGTCATGTTGTTCATCAAAATGCTCATTCTCCAACGATACTTCTTGTGAATTTGATTTTTCCGCATTGATCAATGGTGCCTGTAATTCCTTAGGTAATTCCTGATTAAAACAATTAAAAGGGCGCTGATAAGCCCTACAAATTCCAGAGCTAGTGCTTTGTTCGAGTATATCAATTTCCACCTCTGTTAGGCTTTGAACTAAACGACGGTTGTGTCGGTTACTGTAGACAGTTTTACGTACATTCATTGCTACAACTTTGAACCAATTTGATCACACAACTGAATATCAATACGGACGCACCTCAGTAAACAAATCTATGTGGAATTGGCGCGAATCGTTTTACATAACACTAACTCTACTACATAGATAAATAAATATATAGGTATATATACCCATAATTTCACTTACCTGACCTTCCTTGTTTGCCATCGCCATCGCTACCATTCCAGATTCCACCAGACGACGCAGCCTCAAATTAAATAAATCAATTTGATGTAATAATAATAATTATATTTCTTTTTGCCGGGGCCTTAAATTTGCGTAGCATCCGCACTTGATTCAACCTAACCTAACCTCTAACACTCTAACCTTCATAATCTCTGATTTCTGTGACTTGACCGAGCCAAGAACCAACCTACCCAAGAATTTATAACCTACCACTGGTTATCTCTGATGATACCACAGAAATATAAAAAACATACAGAAATATAATAAACATTTCTGTGGATGCCACCAACCACATACTTCACAAGCACAAGAGACACAGAGTATATAACAAGAAAGACAGAATCATAATACCCTTACACTTCGTAGGTATATATTCTCTGCTTTTAAATGATATTTTGAATCCTAGCACGATTCTAGATATATACTTATACCGAATAATTCTGCAATATTTCAGATATATTCTCCTATATATATTTCAAATCTATATGTGCTGCAATATTTCAGATATGTTATAAATGTAATGTAAGATTCTGAAACATTTGATTTATTGCAGAAATATTGCAGAAACGTCTTGTGTTGTATGGGTAGTGACATCCAAATATCTGCTTGCATTATTTAGAGAATTCTAGGAATTTTCTTCAAATTACAGTGATATATTCTGCTGCGTTTCTTTTGTAAAAATATTAGGTAATTTTTTTTGTATTTTAGAACACTGTGATTTGTTAGGTCTCGTTCGATACCCCGAAAAATTGATTTTTCTGGATTTCTTCTTTCAGGGAAGTTTCTTCAATATTCTCTAATTGTCAGGACAATACTTCTATTGTTTCTGATAAAATGTTCAAACAAATCAAACTTTTCTTGTTCAGAATAATTATTCTTATATAATATATATATATATATATATATATATATATATATATATATATATATATATATATATAAACTTTTGAGGTTCTACAAAGGCTTACACAACTAACCATCTGACAAATGTCATTAAATAATTAAACACACAAGATGTCATTTTTTCCATAGCAACCGCTACGTTAACGAATGAGCACCTCATGTTTTACAGAATTTTACATTTCGGCTTATATCTCAGAAACTCTTGACATAAGTAGGTATGGGGAAGTAAACTAGAAGTACCCTTATTTTTAGTCGTAGAATATAGTTCAACAGAAAAAACTGCGGTTTGCATTTTAAAAATCGAAGATAATTGAAAATATTCAATTCAAAGTTTTCATCGCTTTCGTACTCACCCTGTATATTGCCAGAGATTGTTTCTAGTTTGGCTACAAATGTTCACCTCTGCTTATTAGATTTATGATAGTGACTCTTCAATTTATAGAATGAATTACTACTAACGATGCATTATTCATACACCTGCAATTGTCATTTTTTTCACAAAAATGATAAAATCTCGAAAACTATAAATACTAGGTATAGGGTTTGTTAAACAAAGTTAACCTAAAATTTTACGAAGAATCGAAAAATGAAAAAATATATAGCGTGTTCCATTTAAAATAAGAGGTACAGGTATGAAGTATCAGATATATGAGACACCTTGTGAATATTACAGAAATAAAAATAAAAAAATCAAAGAAATCGTATCTCTCATAGTTTCTGAGACAGGAGGGTAGTGAATCTTATTCTGGACAGCCTATGCAATAATTCTTAACTATAAGCATGCTTATTTAGAAACCTATCCTAACCTATTTACTGTATGGACATGTAATAATTTCACAAAGACTAAAATATCACAACTTTTATTCCATATCCACTATTTGACCAACTCTTACAATATGGGATACGAGACAACTAGAGATATACCACAGATGTTTTCGTTTCTCTTCATTCTACCATATCCTTGCTCGCCCCATGAAGAACCCCAAGAATTCTTGATGAGATAGTAAGGGATGCCATTCTCATTGCCAGCACCAACTAGAAGTACACCATGATTCAAGTCATCGTGTTCCCTACCACAGTAACCTTTTCCATCAACAATGCCCGAATCGTACAATTGGAAGGCAGTTTCATCAATGGCCACAGACAGAGGGCCGACGGTAGCTGGAGATAAAAATAGTTTTTTATTTACTTGAATGTTTCTATGTGTGGCTATCGTCGCCAATTGGAGGTAACAAAATTAGGGGTCAAGCCCAAAAATTAGGTGGTAATACATCAACAAATATAAGATGTATGCGAAATATTTTAGCTCAAAATTTGGAATTCTTACTTTTACCTTATGATCCGCGTTTAACCTTAGTCTTCTCAGTAAGCATAGAAAATTTTATCCAGATTGGATAATTAGCTTAGGAAAAATAATGGAACTACTATACCAGTACAAAATTGATGATTCAGGGGTAGATTCAAATTTATAGCATAATCATTCAAAGAATCAAGCCCCTGACCATATTCCTTAGTGGCATCTAATTTTGCAGCTTAATATTCTGGTATTAAAATGTTACTTTTAAGCATCATTTTTTCATCAATACATACCAAGAGCTTCCAACATAGCAGCTTCATTGCCTTCTTCAATATCCTTAAAACCGGAAATTTTCATACCACCAGTCTTGTAACATTCACCACTAACTCCAGTGTAGGGGTACTCGCTTTCGGGGCGGATTCCATTTTTAGATATCCATGTGAAAGCTTGATCCATCCAACCACCTTGCTCACATCCACCTGGATGGGAACAGTCACTCAATTGCTGAGGACTGAGTTGTATGAGGGAACCATTCTTCTTTGCAACTTGTCCCTCAACTGCACCGGTCTAGAATTAATTTAAAACACTATGAATACATCACAAATAACTGTTTTAAAAGATGTACTAACTCTTGCAGATGATGCACTGATAGATAGTGAATACAATATGGTATAAACTGGCGTTCCGCAGGGAACTGATTTAGGTCCAGTATTGTTTATCCGTACATTGTAAAGTTAAGTATCAAAAATGGAGACACGGGACGATAAGAGAAAGGTAATAGATCACGAAAAAACGATTTTAAGTTTCTTGTCTGTCTGTTTATTTAATCGCGGTTTAAGTAGTTGTTGAATAGCAAGGATCGCCCGGACATAAGAACCATTTGGAGATATATATGATGTAATTGATAGAACGTTCATACTCACAGCAGAGAATGCCCAGCACGAGTAACATTGACCCTGATCTCTGACAGGTGTGACCAGGCCAGCCTTAACATAATCGATTTCCACATCTGGAGCAACTTGTCCGGTCGGCACAAACAAATCTCTCTTTTCAGGTCTGGTCTTTGGCATACGTAGCATAGCCTTGAACTCTTCTCTGGTTAAATCAGCAAATCGTGTAACGCCTTTGGTGTAGGTCTCCTCACCTCTGGCGAATCTCTCGTTGTGTTGCTCTATATCGATCAAGTTGTTTTGGAAAGTTTGGTAATGCCTTTTTTCTTCAAGCATGCTCTTGTAAGTCTTTCCATGTTTCAACTGTGAAATGTCAAAATTTGGATTATTTATATATTTCTCAATGTTTTTTATGATCTCTTGACAAGGGATAAATAGTATACACTGGTATGCTGAATTCAACTTGGTTTTACCTTAAACTGCTGCCATTCCTCATCAATCGAGGCGGCTCCAGCTACAAGAAACACGGCGGCAAGGGTAACAAAAAGCTTCATTTTCTGAAATAAATCGATGCAGGTTTCTAATTATTTACCATCTTGAAATAAAAATCATTAAAAAAGGAAGATTGCATAGAAATAGTACAATCATCAATACTTAGTGGATATTAAAGAAGGAATACTTTATTTTAAGAATAAAAAGTACGAGCTGAACTCATACTATGTGGGTTCCTTTATCGGAGAAATGATGAATCACAAACGAATAAATAAAGATCGTAAATCTTAGGAATTTATTTTATTTTAGAACTATCGGTAAGAAACGAGTATCTTGATTATAACTACATTAATTTTACAAGCCTAAAAAATAAGAAAGTAAATCATTTTTTCACAATCAGATTTAACAATTTTTTTACTTTTTAGTTCGGATCATTAGGTATTAAATTATTTTAGATTATATATTATTGACCTTGAAAACAACCATCTAACGTGAATGGTTGAAAATGAGGTGGACAATTTAAATACTTTCTTTTCCGTTAAAAATTGAAGATTATATACATAGTTTCTTACCTGTCTAAGGACACGAGGACGGTACCGGATGTAAGGATTCGAAGTGACTTTTATAGGTATTTACAACTGCTCAATATCAGTTCTATAATAGACAAGAAAAGTGGATTATTGATAATATTTAGATTCGAGACCTAAATATATATTCAATCATATTATAACGCGCTATCTTTCCGATCTTGATTGTTTCTAAAGTGTACGTGTATCTTATACGATAATGGAATCAATTCGTTGTTGTTTATTTACATAAAAAAAATACATATGATGAAGGACAAAATTATTGGTCTGCCAAAAACTCTGCAAACAAAATAAATATTTTGGTGATAGAACATGTTGGATTAATTAAAAAAATATATTTTATTATATGCGGTGTTTGGGAAAGGCACGGCATTATTTTAGTTATTTATTCTCTTCCAAGAAATAAACAAAAATTTTCAAATATACATTTGTCTAAAAATAAATTATTACCGAAATATCAAATGTTAAAGATCTAATTATTTAAAGGAGTTAAATCAGGCGATCGTGATGGCCATTTCGACCAACCCATAGGTCACCATAGAATAGTGAGCTGGAGCACCGTCTTGCAGAAACAAAATCCTCGCTGCCAGATAGCAAAGGGAACTGACTCATCAGTGTCCAGTCCAAACTCTTGGACATATGGAATAAGATAGGATATTTTGAAATTCAACCTTACAAAATTTGTATGGAATGTATTCGTAGGAAGAAGCATGAATAAAGTTTTGACCAGAATTTTTTTTATTTTTAATTTATTGTACCTTCTATCTAGTACAAACACACAGTACGTAGTCCTAGTAAACAATAAATCAACTAGCTAATGCCAAATATTCTTGAAGTTCTTTACGCTGCAGTTTGGAAAATTTTAAAACAAGATCCTTAAAATGTATAAATATACGAGTATTTTAAACAAAATTCATCTTCAATGTATCATTTGAGCCAATGTCTTTAACTGAATCATCCAAAATCCAACCAATTCATATATTTTGAGTTTTGGGATACTCTTGATCAAGAAATAAATGGGTGCAGACGTATGCCGCTTCACTCACGTGAGTTTTGAATTACTTTGTGTTCAGTTTGTTTCACGAATTGTCTGTAATAATTCACGAGCTACGTACATCACGCAATACTTCTCATTTATTATCATGAAATTCTCTACTACGTTTGTCGATCTAAGAAGCTACGACATCAGTATTTCAAGCTTATCTCCTTAAATACCATGATAGGGCGCTGCACGTATGTCCGAAATCAACGCAATCTTTATTTCATAGGCGTCACAAAGTCAAAGTGACATTTCAAAGAATTCAGATGAATAAATTTGTAATATATAACTCAAGCAATAAATTTGCATTTTACAATTACAAATAAATATAAGAATAAAAATATCTTTTTATGTCGAATTTATGAGAAATCGATTACAAAATTTAAATTATTATCTTTGAACGCTATTACAGCAATTTTTGTTGTCTAACTTATAACTAGTATTGTCTAAACGCATCTAACGTAGACTTTTTTCATCATTAAGGATCTATAATTGCATGTCTAAATCTAAAAGCGATAGAAATAATGTAGGTAATTGTATAATTTTGAAGATGGAACTGGACATTCATTACAAATATTTGAAATTGGACAAATGGTCTCAGCGCCACACTATTTCAAAGTTTAACAATTTTCCATTCATTTGAATGATGTAGGCCTATATTAAACCTTAGCCACCGTTTCCTAGGAAACAACCTCTCGATTTTTCCATTATCAATCGAATATTGAGTCGTTTTTTTCTCTCAAGAGATCCAATCATAGAAATATTCTCAGAAATTCAGACAGATACCTCCTGTTGAGCTTGATTATCAAAATTGATAAACAATTCATAAAATTATTATTTTTAATCAATGAAAAATATCGCTATTGTTTTAATTTATCAATTATTATAATTACGTTAAATTTGTTGTCGTTTCTCGCAGACTGGAAAAATTTGAAGGACAAAAATTATATTCAAAAGCAGGGTGAATGCGTAGATCCTTTTCCAAATCATCTCGATAATTTCGCTTTAACAGCGGCCTTAGGACATGTTTTGGATCTGTTTCCACTAAAAATTATTAGGCGATCACTTCATTTTGGCAAAGGAAACAGTTCTAAAGTTTTCACCTCGAATTTCTCCTAATTCCGACTAAAATGACAGGTCTGTGGAGCACTGTTTACTTTGAGGGCGTATTCTCAATATCTCGTTGGTTATTTACTTATATATTACCTTATTTATACAAATTCAACTTCATGTATCGAATGTTCGTACAAACGTGTCATTTTGGCAACGTCGCAGAATGGCTGTATCTACAACATAAATACGGGCAGGCTGATTTTTCTTTCCCCTTGTATTTTGTTTGGCTACATTTATTATATTAGTCAAATTACTACTAAAAATATATTACTAAATACTTATTTTCCCCACCCAGCACCCCTATTCACTACATCCCCCGTAACTTTGTTCGGGCTTGGCGCTTTAAAGTTTTCATTGAAATGAGTTTCTATACAATTCAGGCCTACATAGAAAAGCAAAAAAAAATGCCAAAAAATCCTATGGAACCTGATCTACACATTCACCAGAAGCGTTGGAAATTATTTTCACGTTTCCTTCTCTACCGCAAGGTGGCGTAACTTACAAATTAACGAAGAAAACTCATTTTTCTCTAAAAAATGCCAAGTAATAGTACTTATCATAAAATTTAAATATCTGTAATTCACAGATTATTTCAGTTACTTTGTAAATTAAGCCCCATTGCGGTAGAGAAAGAATCTTGAAAATAATTTCCAGCTCTTTCTCTTATGCGAATTTGTCATACAATTTTTTCTCCTAAGTTTTAGTTTCGGGTACCTCCTTTAGTCAGACACCCGGTACGAGTGTCCAGAATAAGATTCACTACCCACCTATATCTCGTTAGGTATGATATATACGACAAAAGTTGTAGAGATAAAATATCTATTATTAAATAAACTTTATTTACACTCGAAAATAAAAATTGCCGACAATTGCCCTAATATATACCCGAAAAAGACTCCAGATCATTCGAGCCGCCTCTAGTCTTTGATTCCCCAGCTGCCACTGGACTTTTCTCGAAGTCCTTTGTGCGCATCTTAGTGTGGATGCTGACAAGCGGCCGTCACACTCTTTGTCAGCGGCCGCTCTCGATATTCCCATGGCTCGCACAAGCATCACAAGGATGCCGTGACTTTGTGGCCGTCGGCTGTTCCCCTTGCACGTTACATAGATATCAACTTTTCTTATTTCAAACAGAACACCCTATATATTTCGGCATTTTTGGATTCAACACACAACTTTAGTTTTACTTTGTATAACACCCTATATAGCTAGAATTTCAAGTTTTCGAGATTTTTTTTTATGAAAAAACGATTGATACATACATATGAATGATTGATTTATCGTCAATAGTAATTATTAACTTCTTAACATGATCTAACAAACAAGCATGAAATTTTGTCGAAAACTCAGAAAAAAATCCCTGGTAATATACAGGGTGAGTATGGATGTGATAAAACCTTTGTCGAGTGTCGATGTCTGTGGGTATTTGCTGTTTACAATAATTAATCTTCTTCTTTACATCATCATTTACCTATTTATTATTGAATTTACTTCAGTAAAAATGAACTATTTATAAAGTGAAGCCAAGAATCATTATTTTGGTAATCGGCAACGACACTAGATTACCGCGCCCTCTGTGGCCATATCTCGAATTATGAAAATCCCCTCAAGAAGTGTGACACTCCTACTACCGGAGATGCAAGAACTTGTAAGGCCGTGATGCAAAATAACATGAAAACATAAACTAACCTAACCTAAGACTTTTGACATGGACAAGTGGCAGTTTGCTTCATATGCCAGTGGCGCTAGCTGGTAAGCTCGAGAACAATAGCCCTAATTATAGAAGACTGGTATTTTTTCTGTAATAGTACATACAATTAAAATGGTTTCATGCTGTTGTCACATTTTTCCGTTTTCATTATTTTTATTCAATATTTCTCTGTTTGCTTCTTCTTATAGCATCGCCAGGATTAATTACCGATGCGGGTATTTCCTATAATTCAATATTTTTTTTATATTTTCTGATATTTGTAAAACAAATTAAATCATCGCTATATCATTTCATATACACTATACAACAAAGAGATCAGATATTCTGATATCAATATAATAAATGTTATTTTATATTTCTCATTACTTCTTATTAAATTCATTTTTACAAGTGTTTGAATGTTCATCAAAGTTATTTATATTTTTAAAATAATTTGAAAAATAACGCATATCATAATATGGATAATTTAAATAATATACTATCAAATCATCAATGAGTTTAGGAGATAAACCAGAGTAAAGGAGATAAGATTATTGCTCGTGCTTATCAGATGATTCCAATAAACCGACAAGGAGAATTATCTATTATATCCATTAAAAAAATCCTTCATTTTGTAGCCACTGGATAGATTAATTTCACAAGTCCAAAATGTTTTTTTTTTCGAAAGTTTATAAGTATATATTTTATATATATGGGATATTAGTAGGATTTGATTATTTTTCTGACCCAAGTTGACATCATTTTGAAACTTTTTTTTGTCTTTTTTGTAAAATTTTAATTAGACATACAGTTTCTTTAAGGAAAAAATTATGAACGATACCTTGTAATACATCATGGTATAGTTTATTTAGAACGAAAAAACATGAACTGTTCTAAATACTAAAATAAATATTTCTTACCAAAATTTGGACCGACTTTATTTGTTGTTGTACTGAAAAATCCAAAATAATATGAATTCTATTGGTACTGGTAATTTTGATGTTGTGCAATAATTGTAGTTAAATAGAAGACTCTTGGCATCAACTTCTCTAGTATCTACCAGCAAAAAATATTTATCTCACACTTTTAAGTGTAACATAATGGTGATTTCGAGATACAAAACGCTACTAGCGTTGTGTTTAGCGAAACCAATCGAAACCTGCCGAAATTTCAAACGCCCCAATCAGGTATCGGAACTTTGACATTCGGTCATCAAAACGCGGCGCGTGTTTCCATAATATCTCAGTACTTCTTCTTCCTCTCTGGGTCATATTCGGATCTGCACCAATTAATCCATTAACTACTGCAAAACGAAATTTTAATTTTTTTGCTTGTTCTGAACTATTTTTGAAAATAATATAAGCATTCACCACAGATAGATCGAGAAATTGCCAGAAGATCCGATGCCACCATTTCTTAGATTTTCTGACCATTCTGTAGGAGGCTATGTATTGGTCTGATTTATCAACAAAATTCATGTGCGCATGTTATAATCCTTTACTAATAAGTCCATACAATGAATTTCTATTGACGCTCCATCTTTCTGTTTTTCTCGGGACTGTCAGTACCATTTCTGGATTGTGAAAATTGCTGATAAATTAAACCACTTTTGTATCTTTCCATACTAATTAAAGAATACCTTCAGAGTTATAAATCTTTTCTGCTTACAAATCCTTTTGAAGTTGAATCGCATTGAAAAAGTTGTCAAAGTATACTTGATGGTATTTTCCTACTAATGGACGAGTCAGATCTTTCATCACACGATATCCTAGGTTAGATTCGGACTTACCAGCAGGACTTTTCCCGTATGTACCTGGAACTGTGAAACATACCCGGTTTCTGATCCAAATCTTGTACCCTCTTTTTATAGGTTTTTGCTACATGTATTGTCGAAATCCTATCCTCCCCATGAATTTTACCATTGATTCGTCAATGACCTGTTTTTTCCCGTTTTCTAACTATTTAAAAATTTTGCCGGTAAAGAATCAGGGAAGGGGGCGTAGTTTGTACAGCTTGTCGTAATTTCAATTCCCTTTCTTTGGGCTGTAGTGTATTGTCATTAACATGAATATTTGACAATAGCCAACTAAAGCGATCTCGAGATATGAATGAGTAAATATACGGATCTTTTACTTCCATCTTGGAAGAACAGTATACTTTATCACTGCGCTTTCTGGTTAGCCCCATCAACAGATTAATGCATAGAAAACATCTAACTTCTTTGTCGGTTGTTGGAAGATAACGGTCTCCATATTTCTGGGTGTCATAGAGATTTGTTTCATAAACTAATTTGTCTATCAAGTCAGTTGGAGAAATACGTTCAGCGGAGTTTCTGCGGATTCTGGCACATTTGAACCACACATTTCCGTAAAGGCTTCAGGTTCAGTAAATTGAGATTGTTGAGACCATGTAGGAAACTTAAGAATAATTCCCAACTGTCTTTCTTTAAAAGTGCTTTGTTTTTTTTTCCGAAAGTTGTACGATAAATATTTTGGGAGTTGGGAGATAAAAGTGGGCTACTTCTCTCATACAGCTGGTTTTATGAGAAATGAATTTTTATTCAATATTTTCTTATACAGTCGCTCTTACAATATAGGATACGAGACAACTAGTGAAACGCCACAAATGTTTTCGTTTCTCTTCAGTCTACCATATCCATTTTCACCCCACAAAGTACCCCAAGAGTTCTTGATCAGATAATAAGGTATGCCATTTTCAGTGCCAGCACCAACCAAAAGAACACCATGATTTAATGTAAATTTTTGTTTACTGCATTCTGCTTTTCCATCAACAATTCCTGACTCGTACAACTGGAAGGCAGTGTCATCAATAGTGACAGCAAGTGGGCCGACAGTAGCTGAAGATAAAGAAATAAAAAACAGTCTTATAATTATTATTCTGTATTACTTATACAGGGTGTTCATTTCAAAGCTTTCTATTATACCGAAAGGTGGAAATTAATTTAAAAAAAACGATTGAATACGCAAAAAAGAGCAAGTTCGTGTAGATCTCATACTCGGAGGATTCTGTTATTTTAATTAATATTACAGTAAACCATAATAAATATGGAGAATAAGAAGTTTATTGAAGAGAAATAAATAAGTAAAGAAGTCATCTTCAGCAATCTGTTTCATGCTCCCATATTATCTTTATATTACTATAAATTAAAAATAATTATTTAAGATGTCCTTTGGTTTAAATACAATGTGTCCAAATTTTCTTAATAAAGGTTGTCGATATTGAGAACAATTAAGGTACATTCTTTTTTCTTCAGCGAGTATAACATTTTTTTCGTGAAAGATCTAATAAAAAAATCCTTATGGTGTCGACTTAGTTGTACTGTATAACACTAACTACAAGGATATATTTTATTAAAATTTAGATACGGAACTCCATGAATATCGAAGAAGACAACCTCTTAAGCAAAATTTGCTTCACCCTCCTGCACCCTTGCCACCAGGAGTTAGCCACTTAAAAGCTTCAAATTAATATAGATAAGGAGTGACAGTTCGTTGGAAAGTTTTTTCTGATCATTTTTTCAGTAGTTGATTCCTTGAAACCGTTCCAATGGCTTTTGAAACTATTCAAAAACCTTTTCTCCCAAAACCATAGCAAATCTTCATTACAAAAAACAAGTTTATCAGAAACAATAAATATTTGAATTTATCTGTATTTGGTTCCTTACGTCTCTGGTCCATTGACAACTTGGAACTTAAGATATAAAATATAAGAGTTATAAAAAATTCCTAGATTTAGAAATCAACGCCAAAATAAATTATCTGAAAGATGCCAAGATTATCGTGGAAATGGATCGACCGATTTTATTGGTTTCTGTTTTGTTTTGTAGGGTAACGATCCCGCTCGCCTTTGAATCAGAATTGGGCATCTTGGTCGTATTGGTTGATAGGCAATTGCCGAAAAAAGTATTTTGCTGACGGCTGTAGCGCAGAAAATAGAAAAATCGTTGGTGAAAAGTTTTGAGATGATGTAAGTTTCAGACTTTTACGTCAACATACCAAGAGCTTCCATCAGAGCAACTTCATTGTGTGATTCAACCGCCTTATGACCTGAGATTTTTATACCACCCGTCTTGATGCATTTACCGCTACGTCCAATATATGGATATTGGCTTTCTGGGAGAATTCCATTTTTCATTATCCATTTGAAAGCATCATCCATCCAACCTCCTATTTCACATCCATCCTCATGGGCACAATCATTTAATTGCTGAGGACTAAGGGATTGCAGAGTACCATTCATCTTGGCAACTTGACCTTCAATTGCACCAGCCTGGAATTTATTTAGATGGATAAGTGAAATACCTACTACCAATAACATTTTCATATGAGTTCCATGTCAAATAAAATGGTTCAATTGAATAAATAAACAGCCCATCATCATCTAATGACTTGACTTTTTAGTGACTTTTTTCATAACAAAAACTTTTGTTTTCATTACAATATGAGACTTTCTGGAAATTGCAGAATATAATGTGGCATTAACGATCACTAGATTTGGCAGTTACTAATTTTTATTGTTGAGGAAATATCAGAAATTATGTACCTATATCATCATAACTTTCAAACGGGTGAAAGTCTACGTCACCTAGTTTTAGAAGCATTCCATATGATTCCACCAGATATTAATGTTTAGGTTTCCAGAAGATGAATTAAGTATTTACTACAAATATTAATTAGTTAGTTAAACTCTATAAATGTAAGCGCACATATCAAACTTCTGGGCATTTGTAAAACCACCAATTTTCATGTTAGATAAAACAAATGAAAAATCTAAGCAAATGACAATTTAAAAAAGTATAAATTGTAAGAGTAATATTCAAGGATATTCTATTGAAAATTCAAGTTGCATCATTCATAAAATATTCCTGATTGTTTTATTGGAGAGATTATTTTTTCTACAACCTACACGTGAAACTATACCATCATTATAAGTTGTAATAGAATTCACAACTTTTGCCCTGATGAAGAGAATAAACATTCTCGAAAGCTTGGTTTAATTCAGAGAATTTAATTAAATATATCCCAATAAGAATAATTTTCTTGTTATGGGAATATATAACTATACATGTAACCGTACTATTCGTATGCATATATCGGATTTTATGGAAATCACAAATGGCGAACAACTTAAAACTTACCGCTGTGAATGCCCAACATGACATACAATGACCCTGATCTTTGACAGGAGTAACTAGGCCTGCCTTGACATAATTGATTTCAACGTCTGGGGCAACAGCAGCTCCTGTCGGAACAAATAAACCTCTCTTTGTCGATTTGGGCATGGGCCTGTGCATTGTAGAAATGAACTCTTCTGATGTAAGATCAGCAAATCGTGTAACGCCTTTGGTGTAGGTCTCTTCACCCCTAGCAAATCTCTTATTGTGTTCTTCTATCTCGATCAAGTTGTCTTGAAATGTTTTGTAACGTCTTTTTTCTTCGAGCATACTTTTGTAGGTCTTGCCATGTTTTATCTAAATGTAGAAATAATTATAATTCTTGAAATCAATTTTAATAGTTTACTAGTAGGTAGTTTAATCTGACGAAAAATACAGGGATCATATCAAAAACTATTATGAAATTCTTTTGGCATTGAGAAAGTAACCCTCATTTGTTGATTTTTTAACATACAGGGTGGCGACTCTAATACGATTTTCTTATATATTGGAAAAGAACCGATTAAAAGCTAGTATAAATATTAAAAAAAAATGGACCGACGTTATTATTTGGTGCACTGAAAACTACAAAATAATATTAATTCTATTGGTGCTGGTGCTTTTGAAGTTGTTCAGTTGCAGTTGCAGAAAACTTTCACATGTACCAGAACTAATAGAATTAATATTATTTTGTATTTTTCAGTGCACCAACTAAATAATGTGCGTCCATTTATCTGTAAGAAATAATTATTCCACACTTTTGAGTGTAACATAAGTCAGGAAAATTGAACGTTGCCTTATTCCATTGCCCATGTAGGTATATTCTTTGCTTGTACTTGTTACGAGTATTATTTGGAGATTTCAAAACTACACCGCGGAAATACCTAACTCTATGGAAAAAAATGTTCAAAGTATATGTTGTTAGAAAAAAAATTGTCTCTAATTGGTCGTTCTCAGATTTTCTATTTTCGAAAAACATTGCCCCTTCCACATTGGGAAAATACACAGATTTCAAATTTTAACATCGCTGAAACTGGAAAACCTTAGGTCTTTTGAAAATATGTTCAGTTTCAATGTTTCCGGATATTTTCTTATCTTTAATGCTGCCATCTTTTTGAGTTTCTATGAATATGGTAACATTTCTCAATTCTCCTCTTCAAAATGAATCAAAAATCATCAAAATCGGTTTACGATTACTAAATATACAAAGCGCACGCACAAACCAAAAAAAAGCACACAATCGAATTGTATACCTCCTCCGTTTGGGTTCGTCGGTCAAAAAGACCATATTACCAGAATAGGGGAAATGAGCCGAACTGAAATTCAAGATAACATATTTAAAAAAAAAACATAACTTTGGTATGGTGTGACCTTATATTACACCCAGTATGTTTCAATTTTTTTTTTATTGTGAAGCTTTACCATATCTATAAATTATATTCAAATATTCATTTGTCTATCTCAGGGCAATAGAAATATCTAGCTCCGGAGTATAAGTTGACCACCCTGTATGTAAATTATCCAGAAACGTATTTTTTTATCTTGCTTTTACCTTGAACTGCTGCCATTGCTCATCAACAGAGGCGGCTCCAGCTACTAGACACACGGCGGCAAGGATAATCAAAAACTTCATTTTCTAAAATGAATCAAATACATAGTATACATATATTTCTAATAATTACCACTTTAGAGAAAAGTACGAAATAATTAGTGCATTAATCTCAGGAAATTAAGAAGTCTTATTCACTTTAGGGGTCTGTACATCTGATGAAAAACCAGAACTCTTGTATAAGATCACTTTGTCGGTCTGTTTGTTTGTTCGTCTGTCTATTGCAGCCTAGTTGTACTGAATGATAAAAAGTTAATCAAATGTTTTAAATATTTTCCTCACTTTCAAAATAATATACATGAATATGGGGTTTCACTTGAAGTTTACAGGAATAACTACTAATGAATACAAGGAGTCTTCTTCACGCGAGCCCGGCTAGTACTTGACCTATTAAGTAGGTTATGTAAGCTCAGATTTTCTTCACTTTTTGTTTTAGGTGCATTTGAGAATTAATTTTAGTTCATTGACAATTACTATTATTAACGTTTTTTTCGGTAAAATTACAGAAAAGTACAATATTTCTCCAGTATGAATTTATTTATGACATTTTTTTATTGAAAAAATCTCAATTAGTGCCTGAAGATACTTACCCTTTCTAAAACAACACTTGTACTTTATTATGTCGCACTTCCACGTAAAATACAACCAGTTCACCTGCTCAGAATCAGCTACAGATACTTACATATATCAAAGATTATTGATATAATCTTGAGATTGTAAATCAAAAATTAATTTTCATTATATACTTTTATTATATTCTGATATCCTTCTCATATTTATTTGTTAATGCAAGTCATGGAATATACCTAATAATGAAATTAATTCATGGTTTGCTTATTATATAACTAAATTTTCTATATAGTATAGACAAAAGATATAGTAAACTTTCAAAATGTAAAATATTAACAGAAAAAAATTGTAGAAAGCAACCGTATGTGTGTAAATGGAATTTCGTTCGTTCCAGTCTCCCCCATAGTCCTTCGATTTCCATTCGGATGCGGATGTTCGTAATCCAGTTTTTTCGTGGCCTTCCTCGTTTATTTCTTTATGTTGGTGTCCAGTTCCAAACCTTTAATGGTATCCTCTCTTCGTTCATTCGATGCAGGTGCCCATACCATTTTAACTGTTTTCCATCTGTATCGTCCATTATCGTTACCATTTCAATAGTCATAAATATTGCGTCTTTTGTAGGTTCATCTCTATACCCTATTTTGTGAATTCTTCTATGAGTTTGTTTACCATGTAGGTCATATCCTGCAGCTCTTCCACCAGAACTACCTGATCATCTGCAAAGAGGATTGTACACAAGTGAATGTCGTCTATCCAGATCCCCATAGGGTGGCATTTTCTTATCCACTGTTTTAAGGCGCTGCAGAGATAAATTTTAAACATCGTTGGAGAGAGTCAGGATCCCTGATTTTTGATTCCCGACCTTAACAAACGCGCTTGGTTCTCTCTATACAGTGTGCTTTTACGGCGTTTATATATACAATATCTATGCCTGCGATCCATAGTTTCTGCAAACGGACAATGTCGAATGCTTTACGGAGATCTATAAAATTAGCGTGAAGTTCCATTCCTCTTGCTAGTTGCTTTTCTGCCAGTTGTTTTATTGTAAATATATTATTCACGCAGGATCACCCGGGTCGAAATTCACTTTGTTCTTCCTTATCCCTGGCTTCCTTTTCTATTCGGGCTGTTAGGACTCTTTCGTAGAGTTTTCCGATGGACGATGTAATACTAATACCCCGATAGTTGGTGCAGTCGTTTCTGTTACCTTTTTTTATAAATGGAATGTATGTAAGAGCTCTTCCAATCTCTCGGAATCAGATGCCCTTCCAGGCACTTATTGAAAATTGGACAGAGCTGCTCATACGCTCTTGTGGTAGCGTGTTTTATTAACTCGATAGGTAAATCCGCTGGTCGTGCAGCTTTATTGTTTTTCATTTTTTGTAGCGCTTTTGTTTATTTCTTCTACTTAAATGGTATATACTCCGTTGACTCCTATTTCGCCTACCTCTAGTTGCGTGTCTAAATATTCTCCACGTTGTTCATCCAGTAAATTCTTATAGTAGTCTTTCCACTGTTCTATTCTGTTCTGTTCATTTGTGATTCTTTTAAGACATTTTATAGTACGCCAAGCTTGACTAGACCTAGATCCTCCTACCTTTGAGCTAATTTCAGCACATTTGGTTTCCCATGCTTTGTTTTTTGAATTTCATTTTTTACTATATTTATATCGATTATAGTTTTTTTTTCGGTTTTCATCGTCTTGTTTACGTTTACATCAGTTTTTTCCCAAATTTGATCAAAATCGTTGGGGCTGTTTCCGAGATTTTTTTTATGTTTATACTTATACGAGAATTGCGTATGTATTAGATATGTTAAAATTTTTTTCATTGAAAGTTTCCCATTAAATTATCAGAAAGTCTTATTAACACCTTTATTTTACAAAAAAAAATCTAACTTGATCAGAATACGAACCGAGGATCTCCAGTTTACCAAGCGAGAGCTTAACCAGTGAGCTACTCATGTTGCTTAATGTTAGTGGGCTCATCTACATATCATTTATAATCTGTATGGGAGATGGAATAGGAATCTGAATTTCTGAAAACGATTTTTTATGTGAATGTGAATACAATCAATCTCGATTCAATACACTCTAAAACCCATACAAATGAATTTTGATCGAAATCTGTAGACCAGATTCCGAGATAAAATTGCTCGTTTAATATAATTAGATTAGATTAGATAATAATTTATCATTACATAAATACAGAATGCTACCACCTGTTGATTATCAAAATTGATAAGCAGTACTCAAATGTATTGACGTGACAAGGTCGTATACTATGGGTGTTCTATGAGATAAGGTTAAAATTACCCTACTGGCATCATTGCCTTTTTCTTGGTAACTGTGGCGGATAAATGCAATATATTTATATTATGATATTTTTTTTAATTCATAAATGAGTGTGTAAAGAAAAATATGATTTCAAAATTAAGTATGTTTCTTTGATATATGACATTATAGGAAAATTGGTGAGGGGGAAATAATTTAAATAATAGAGATAAACGCTGCCAAAGGACATGTCACAAAATAATTTTACCATATGAAATGTCAACGTTCCACATAATTCATGTATACATGGTGATTCATTAATAATTGGAAATATTTTAACTGGTAAATCCTGATACCTACTGGGCCACAAAGTAGCGGCGTCTTTTTGATGCTTATGGGATTTCGAGAAAAGTCCAGTGGCGGCTGGTGTGATCAATGACCAGAGGCAGCTCGAGTCTTTTGCGAGTATGTAACTTCGAATGTAAATAAAGTTTTTTTAATAATAATTGTAAATTAGTCTCACTTATTTGCAAACTGTCTAATTTAAACGTTTCCGCATATGGAATTTTCTTTAATTCTGCTGTCTCGGATTTTCAATTTTCGGGAAAAATTGCACCTGTTCTATGTTATTTATCATCTAAATACCTAATCACAAAAGTAATTGTCGATAAGATATCCACGAAATGGTGTCTGGCACATCTTATTGAAACCTGTCAATAGAGATCAGGAAGATAACACAATAAAATTCTAGATTAATCTTAATCGAAATCTCAACGGCAAAATGTTATACTATCGTCTTCGTACTTTTGAGCTATGAAATTGATATAAATATTGCCAGAAGGGATGATAATGCTCACTTTTCTTGTCCTTCAACAACAGGTGAGTGATATTCATAAGGTTTTAATTGATTATTTCTCTATTAAGTATACTGTAATAGAAATAAAATTGACAGATTGATCTTGTTTCTCAATATTGGTGTTTTAAATTGTTTTTTTGTAAATCTCATAGATTTTAGTAACAAGCTCAATACTAAAGATGAAACGGTTATCCAGTAGCTATCCGTCAACTGCCATAAAAAATATTAGGTACTTAAATAATAATAAATTAAACTGAGTTTGGTGAAATATTTTTCATATATCTTTTTATTTTTGACCGACTTCCCAAACGGAGGAGATATATCTACAATTCCACTGTATGTCTGCATGTTTTTTTATATTTGCTCGCGATTTTTGCATAGTTCACATGCTCAGATTTTGATGATTTCATTTGAGAGAGGAGTATTGAGATTTGGTCTCACTGAGAAAAAATCAATATTAGATCAATATGGAACCCTCCACAATATAGTCGCACACTTAAACTCCATCGTAAATCCTCCAACACACATTCATATCGAAATCCCACAAACATCCATCCATAAAGCTCCGAGAGGTATAAGTATGAAACTCTTCATCAAAAAGTCCTACTAGCACGTACGCAACCATAAGTATGAAACCTTTCAACGAAAAATCTCACTCGCACGTACAAAACATCACAAAACCTCCCAACCCACATACAGATAGAAAGTTCCACGAAAATTCATCCAGAAATCAAAAACACCCATAGTAATGGAACCCTCAACCAAAGAGTCCCACTTGTACTTACACACCATCACATATCCTACCAACTCACATGCATATCGAAAATTCCACAAGAATCCATCCATAGAGCTCAGAGATTTAGGAATGGTACCCCCATCAAGGAGTCCCACTCGCACATACACAACATGAAATTATTTTATTGTCATCGGTCCTTTAAAAGTATACAAAGTTTCAAGTCGATCCGATGTTTTTAAGTGGGTGAAAATCATGTCCAAAGATTCCGTTACATACATACATACATACCAAGCTAATAAAAACGTGTTAAAAACATTTATTATAATAATTTCTATGTATCATGTCACAAAATTATTCTGTACCTTTTTGACCGACGAACCAAACGGAGAAGGTATACAATTCGACTGTATGTCTGGATTATTTATTTATTTTTAATCTTTCTTCGCGACTTTTGCTAAGTAAACGTTCTCCGATTTTGATGATTTTATTTTCATTTGAGTGAGGAGTATTAAGAATTGGTCCCATTGAAAAAATAATCAATATTAGATATGCCCTTCCCCTTAAAAACATTCCGCAAAGGTGGGGGCAATATTTCCCGAAAACTGGAAATCCGAAAAGGCAGAATTAAAGAAAATTTCATGTCCGGAAATGTTTAAAATAATCACAGGTTTCCGCGTTACAGTCTGAAATATGTGTTTCAGCTATGTGGAAGGAGCAAATTTTTCCGAGAATTAGAAGGGGTACATATACGGAAACATTTAAATTGAACATTTTTTGAAAAGAATTTGGTTTTTCGAGTTACAGCAGTAAAGTCGGAAATATGTATATATTTTATATTGTAAGTACAAGCTAAGCCTTATACATGGTAATACTATAAGGTCTATCTTCTTTAGTATTAGTGAACGTTCAACAATTTTTAGACTAATGTTACACTCAAAATTGTGAAATGAATATTTTTTACAAAAAATTGCACCGACTTTATTAGCTGTTGCAATGAAAAACACAAAATAATATTAATTCTATTGGTGCTGGTACAAAAAACATACAGATAAATTGTATACCTCCTTCGTTCTGGCGAGGTCGGTCAAAAATCGGATAAAGATCTCTGCACAAACGTTGGTCTAAACATAATTTAGAACAAAATAAAAATCGTAAAAGGAATATTTTAAGACATTCTTTAAAAAAAAATATAAATATGAAATCAAATTAATATAAATCTGTAAAGGCGGTCTACAGAATAAATTTAATAGAATATCTTTTGCGATCTATTATTTGACAAACCCATATTTGAAAATTTCTATCAAAATATATATGATTATTCATTATGTATTATTTTACAACAATGGTCAGAAATATTCTCCAGATACTTTGATTATGCTCAAAATTCAACCCTAATTATTTGTTTTATGTTGTTAGATAAGGTTTTGTAGTTGATTAATCTGAATTTAATTGTCGTTAATATTCACAAATTTTTATTGATAATTCTGATTTAGAAATTGTTAATACAATCAAATCCCATTTTGAAGTTGAAAATGTATAGAACAATTTTGAGACATGATACATCGAAATTATCATAATAAATGTTTTTTTTTATAAATTTTAAATATGAAAGATCTGTTCAATAGAAAATTATTATCAAACCCATAAATTGAACTTCAGTGAGCGCAGATATTTTTGTTAATTATACAATACAATATTACTAATAATAATAATTTAGAGATCTGTTGAAATCACAGTTATCGTAGAAACCGTTACCAATTTGATTAACTCGATATCTTAGCCCCAGTATTTATGCTCTATGATAAATTTGATAAATTTGCATTAAATATTTCATTTCTGGTGCTTATGTCAGAAATTTTATCACGAAACGCTCTCTAACAGTCTCGAATACAAGTCGGTCAAAAACGCAAGCACCCAGTCCTTCTGCTTGCTTTTGTTTTGTAGCAGCGCCTATCGAGTTGTATTTTTTTATTATTGATAATACATTGAAAAACTTATGCTTGACTTTCTGTTATTTATTTTTTTATTATTTTTCGAAGTAATTAATTTTGTTATCAAATAACTACGAAAGGAGTTCGTAAAATCGTAAGTCAATTGTAGACTTTAACGAAAACTTCGAGAATTCTCGATAATGAAGATTCTCAATTATATTCAATCGATTTTTCACCCATTATACCTACCTAAACAACAAAATTAATTGGCTAGGGCAGATACAACTTTGCGTTGACTGTCTGCTGATAACTCAAGTGTTTGGTGATTTACGACTTTCTTAGATTTCTGCCAGCCAGCATCAGTAAAATACGTAGGTACCTATATAATTTTGTCCGCTGAACGTTCACCTATATTCAGTGTTTCTATTACCTAGTGCTGTAACTCGGAAACCCTTAAAATCTTTAAAAAATGCCGTTGCCTTCTGTAGGGGTAATACTTTTGGGAAAGGATAAATTGGATTTCGAAGTATGCAACATGAGATTATATCACGTCTGATCCTTTTTTATAATTATAAAAGAATCATTAAAATTGGTGAAAGTTAACTATGTAGAATGAGTGGGCGGGGGTTTGAATCCCACTTCTGACATCAGTGTAGTGGTTATATAAAAATGACTGGAAATTATTTGTCTAGAAATTTATTTATTTACACCTTGAAATATCACAGATTTCTTACACTTACACTATATTGACTACTATTTACAATTTATATCTAGTGAAAAACTATTAAAATATAAATAAAATGTAGGTAGGTACAATAAACTTGTATACCTCTTTGGAAGTTCGTCAACAAAGTTTTTTTTCTCTAAGTATATTGAACATTTTTATCTAATATCTATTTTATGTTACATTCATGATTTTAAAGAAAACATATTCTTACAATCATTGTAGAAAATTAAATTTTAGTCCTGGACTTATTCGTTTGAACAATTTCTGTATATTTTTAAGATTATTCCGTAAATAATTACAAGGTACCTGATTTATTAATTTTTTATAAGCAATTACGAAATTGAATATTTGTATAAATTTGATTGAAATAAACGCTAGATTTTTTGACGATTTTATTTTTTACGTATTCATCTCATCATAATGACAGGCTAATATGGAATGAAAAACGAATGCTCAGATAGTCTGATTATTTTCAGAAAATGAAGCTTCTACTTATTTTTACCGCCGTTGTGCTTGTAGCTGGAGCCGCCTCAATTGATGAGGAATGGCAGCAGTTTAAGGTAAAACTAAGTTGAATGTCCTTTTTATGTACTTACCTACCTATATGTAAACTGATTCAGTTTTATATTTAAAATCTATCTTGAGTAGTGCCTATCATTCCAGTCTCAATTTATTCTAGATATTCTCTGTGAAATTGATAATGAATAATTCGTAGCTCCAATTTTTAGATGAAACATGGCAAGACCTATAAAAGCATGCTTGAAGAACAAAGACATTACAAAACATACCAAAATAACTTGCGCGACATAGAAGAACACAACGAGAGATTCGCCAGAGGTGAGGAGACCTACACCAAAGCCGTTACACAATTTGCTGATCTAACCAAAGAAGAGTTCTTGGCTACTCTGCCCAAGCTCAAGACTAGATCTGCAAAACAAGATTTTTTTATGCCAACATGAGTTATCCCAACTACTGATATCAATTATGTTAAAGCAGGCCTAGTGACTAGTGTCAAGGATCAGGGTCCATGTTTTTGTGGCTGGGCTTTTAGTGCTGTAGGTTTCATCTTTTTATCTATTTGGTAGCTATCCGTAACACTCTATTTCGCTTGAATTTAAGATTGGAGCAATTGAAGGTCAAATTGCTAAAAGGAATGGGACTCTAGAATCTCTCAGCGCTCAGGAATTAAATGACTGTGGCCATAAGGGTGGTTGTGATGAAATAGATGAAATGGAAAATGCATTCGAATGGATTTCTCATAATGGAATACTTACAGAAAAAGAATACCCTTACATTAGACATAGCGGTAAATGCATTAAGACTGGTGGTTTAAAAATTTCCGGCTATAAGATGATTGAACCTAACAATGAAGCTGCCTTATTGGAAGCCCTTGGTATGTTATTGGAATCCTTAATTTGATAAAGCAACAGAAACATGAGCATATAAATTATTATTCTGTTTTCTTTGTAGCTACAGTTGGTCCAATATCTATTTCTATGGATGCAACTGCATTTCAAATGTACGGAAGCGGAATTGTAACTGGACATATGTGCAGCAAAGAATACAAAGACTTGAATCATGGTGTTCTTTTGGTTGGTGCTGGCACTGAAAATGGCATTCCTTATTATCTGATCAAGAACTCTTGGACTGCCATGTGGGGCGAAAATGGATATGGTAGAATCAAAAGAGGCGAAAACATCTGTGGAATTTCACTTAAAAACTCGTATCCTGTATTGTAAAAGACGTACCGAAAATATATAAGACACCAATTTCATTCAATTATATATTATGTATAAATTATATGCCCATTTTTTTATAATAAAATTAATTTCACATGAGCTTTAAAACCTACTCGTACCTACCTATAATATTTATCCATTGGCTCATAATATATCATTATTTACAAAAGTTACCGAAATGCTACAACGTGGATTTTTGTGTTTATATTCTTCTATTGCAGTTTAGTAACAAAGTACAATTGTATTTCAGTGAAACAATTTCTACATTGTCTTATTATTGCATGACTCCGGAATAGGAGATTTCAAAGTCTTTTTAATAAAAATATAATTTATAAAGAAAATTTATGAATTAGTACTTCATGACTATTATTATATATTATATTAGGGAGTTTTTGCAACTTAATGTCGCTTCTCGCATCCCAGTCGCCATCTTTTTTTATTAAATAGTTTTTATTACTTTCGGTTCTTGTATCAATGGACTCCGCAGCGATTTCTCAGGCCCCATACGGTCTAGGGACTTGAAATTTCGAATGCGTACTTAGATCGCAGACATCTCGCCGCCTGTTAAGCTCCAAGTGTGATCCAATATTGGTAATTATAATTATCTCATTCAATCTCATTCAACCAAGATCATTATTTTGTCGACATGGAACGACAATGGGATCCGTCACTGGAATTACGCACGAGCATGGAGCGTATATATACGTCTCGTTCTCTGGTATATAGGTACTTTCTGGAAGATCGTCTATGGTTATGTCGCAATTGTCAGACGTTATTGGTAATTTAAAGTTTAGTTTTGTGTTGTGGTAGACAAACAGTAATTTGTTATGGAATTGCTGTTGCTGGCAAACACATATACATAAGTATAGTTAAAATCGAGAAAAAGATAGCAATAGTAGGTACTCATCGGTACGGTTTAAATCTTAAATGCCCAATAAAAATTATTTTTAATTTTTTTTCAAAAATTTCACTTGTTTATCGCTCCAGTCTTCCTCATGGAGCCCTCTAATTTCTATTACGGTGCGGCAGTTCCAGTTTTTTTCGTGGCCTTCCTCGTTTATTTCTTTGTGTTGGTGTCCAGTTCCAAACCTTTAATGGTGGTATCCTTTCTTCGTTCATTCGATGCAGCTGTCCATAACTGTTTTCCAGCTATATCGTCCATTATCGTATTTTTCACTTCCATTTTTTCTCTGATGGTCTCATTTCTTACATGGTCAAGTAAAGTTAAACCGGACCATCTTCTCCAATGCATCATTTCGGTTGAGAAAAGTTTTTGTGACATATTTTTCATCTGTTACCCACACTTCTGACTTATACGCCAGTATTGGCTCTATCAATGCTTGATATATACTTCTTTTTGTTTTCTTTGTTAGGTTCTTACTCCACAGGATTCGGTGTAGAGCTTTAATCATCTTTTTTACTTTGCCTATTTTCATTAGTATATCTTTATTATCTTTTCCATCTTGATCTATTGCGACTGCTAGATATTCGTAATGTCTAACGTTTTTTATTATTCCACTTTCTGTTACGATGTCTTGTCTTATGGCTCCTCTAGTCATATATTGCGTTTTTGTATGTTCATCCCTGAGCCCCATTTTGTGGATTCTTCTATGAGTTTGTTTATCATGTAGGTCATATCCTGCAGGTCTACGCAAGAACTACCTGAGCATCTGCAAAGAGGATTGTATACAAGTGAATGTCCTCTATCCAGGAGCCCTGTTTAACTCCTTTTGTTTGTGTAAAAGCCTCAAATATTTGATTTCCGACCTTATATTAATGCATTAGTTTTAGTTACGTGTTTATCGAAAAAGCAAGTTGTCTTTGAGATTATCAAAAAGATAAATAACATTAATGGAGTAAAATACATACAATAATATTTTTGATGGATTTTCTATTCGCCTGTATGTTTGTTTTTTATGTATCTATGTAAACTCGGGCCGGATGGTAAACTTGAATCGATTTTGATGCCATTTTAAAGAGGATGATTGACAGATGATTTTGCATTCAAATTTTCAGAGGTGAGGATCAACACCACTGCTTTAATAATACATATGATTGTAGAGTTCCTTAAACTAAATCCTTTGACTTATACTGGACATTGCTTCCAGAGGATTTCAGCAACACTAGGTGCTTGCAAACACTGGGGCTGACATCACTATTTTTAAGCGCCATAGAAATTGGAGAAGTCGTACATAGACAACTCCGTTGAAAATAAATTAGGAATAGCCTCCAAAATAGTTGGACAGCCGCAGTCACAGGATTCTAACAAACCAGTGCTGCTTTGTGATGATTTTGCCGGTCTTCTGACGGATTGGAATTGGCAAAGAAGACACAAGAACAGAAAAACATTTTAAATTAAAAGTCTGATGCTAGTGCATCAAATTAACTTTTTGGAAATTGTTCTAATTTTGTGGTTAACATATATAAACAATAAAAAGTTTCTAAAAATAGTTTGCATTGTTTGTTTTTTGTTTTATTTTACCGTTCTAGTTTCGAAAACCCCAGATTTTCGGTAGCCAATTGAGTCTTCAAAAAATTGAAGAATTACAAACCGGATTTTAAATATGATTTTGTATGTGACTATCATCACTCCATAGCAGTGGTGTAGGAAAGTTAAGAATACTTTCAAACTATCTCTCTCTAAAACCATTTTATTTTTTCCCAAAGTGGTGCAATAAATAATTTGGGAGTTACTTTTCTCAATCAGGCTTCTGGTTCTATATTAAATCAATTTTTATTCAACATTTTTTTGTACATTTGTTCTTACAATATAGGATATGAGACAGCTAGTGAAATACCACAAATGTTCTCGTTTCTCTTCAGTCTACCATATCCATTTTCACCCCACAAAGTACCCCAAGAGTTCTTGATCAGATAATAAGGTATGCCATTTTCAGTGCCAGCACCAACCAGAAGAACACCATGATTTAATGTCAATTTACTTTTACTGCATTTTGCTTTTCCATCTACAATTCCTGCATTGTACAACTGGAAGGCCGTTTCATCAATAGTGACAGCAAGTGGGCCGACAGTAGCTGAAGATCAAGAAATAAAAAACAATTTTGTAATTATTTCTGGTTTGCTGAAACAGGGTGTTCATTTCAAAGCTTCATATTATACCGAAAGGTGAAAATTAAATAAGATA
Source organism: Crioceris asparagi (assembly GCA_958507055.1). Lineage (NCBI taxonomy): Eukaryota > Metazoa > Arthropoda > Insecta > Coleoptera > Chrysomelidae > Crioceris > Crioceris asparagi. Next base: position 81,474,904 of record OY293829.1, read on the forward strand.
CGATTCAATACACCAAAAAGTGCGTGTAGATCTCATATTCTGAGGATTCTGTACGTTTAATTAATATTACAGTAAACCATAATAAATATGGAGAATAAGGGGTTTATTTAAGAGAAATAGATAAATAAAGAAGTCATCCTCAGCAATCTGTTTCATGCTCCTATATTATCTTTATATTACTATAAATTAAAAATAATTATTTAAGATGTCCTTTGGTTTAAATACAGTGTGTCCAACTTTTCTTAATAAAGGTTGTCGATATTGAGAACAATTAAGGTACATTCTTTTTTCTTCAGCGAGTAACATTTTTTTTCGTGAAAGATCTAATAAAAAAATCCTTATGGTGTCGACTTAGTTGTACTGTATAACACTAACTAGAAGGATATATTTTATTAAGATTTAGATACGGAACTCCATGAATATCGAAGAAGACAACCTCTTAAGCAAAATTTGCTTCATCCTCCTGCACCCTTGCCACCAGGAGTTAGCCACTTAAAAGCTTTAAATTAATATAGATAAGGAGTGACAGTTCGTTGGAAAGTTTTTTCTGATCATTTTTTCAGCAGTTGTTTCCTTGAAACCGTTCCATTGGCCTTTGAAACTATTCAAAAACCTTTTCTCCCAAAACCATAGCAAATCTTCATTACAAAAAACAAGTTTATCAGAAACAATAAATATTTGAATTTATCTGTATTTGGTTCCTTACGTCTCTGGTCCATTGACAACTTGAGATAAAAGATAAGAGTTATAAAAAATGCTCGATTTAGAAATCAAATGCCAAAACAAATAATCTGAAATGTGCCAAGATTATCGTTGTTTTGTAGGATGTCGATCCCGCTCGCCTTTGAAGCAGAATTGGGCATCTTGGGCGTATTAGTTGATAGGCAATTGCCGAAAAAAGTATTTTGCTCACGGCTGTAGCGCAGAAAACAGAAAAATCGTTGGTGAAAAGTTTTGAGATGATTTAAGTTTCAGACTTTTACGTCAACATACCAAGAGCTTCCATCATAGCGGCCTCATTGTGTTCTTCAACCGCCTCATGACCTGAGATTGTCATACCACCCGTCTTGATGCATTTACCAGTATATCCAATATAAGGGTATTGGCTTTCCCGGAGAATTCCATTTTCCATTATCCAATCGAAAGCATCGTCCATCCAACCTCCTATTTCACATCCACCCTCATGCGCACAATCATTTAATTGCTGAGGACTAAGGGATTGCAGAGTACCATTCTTCTTGGCAACTTGACCTTCAATTGCACCGGCCTGGAATTTATTTAGATGGATAAGTGAAATACCTACTACCAATAACATTTTCATATGAGTTCCATGTCAAATAAAATGGTTCAATTGAATAAATAAACAGCCCATCATCATCTAATGATTTGACTTTTCAGTGAGTTTTTTCATTAAAAAAACTTTTTTTGTCGTTACAAGATGAGAATTTCTGAGAATTGTGGAATATAATGTGATATTTGCGATCACTAAATTTGGCAGCTGTTAATTTTTATTATTGAGGAAATATAAGAATATCAACTAGTTGTAGAAGCATTGCATTTGATTTCACCAGTTATTAATGTTCAGGTTTCCACGATATTGTTGAAAATAGGAATTAAGTATTTAATACAAATAATAATTAGTTAGTTAAACTCTATAAATGTAAGCGAACATAACAATTTTCTGGGTTTTTGGAAAACCACCAATTTTCATGTTAGATAAAAGAAACTAAAAATCGGCAGTTTAAATAAATAAAAATTGATAGAGTAAAATATTTAAGGATATTCTAATGAAAATTCAACTTTCATCACTCATAAACTATTCTTGATCGTTTTATTAGAGAGATTATTTTTTCTACAACCTGGTCATGAAACTATACCATCATTACAAATTGTAATTGAATTCAGGACTTTTGCCCTGATGAAGAGAATAACTATTGTAGAAAGTTTGGTTTAATTTAAAAAAAAAAAAAAAATGTGTGCTTCCCAATAAGAGTATTTTTTTTGTTATTGAAATATATAACTACATGTACGAATACAATTCGTATGCATATACCGGATATTATGGAAATCAAATCACAAATGGCGAACAACCAAAAACTCACCACTGTGAATGCCCAACATGACAGACATTGACCCTGATCTTTGACAGGAGTAACTAGGCCTGCCTTGACATAATTGATTTCAACATCTGGGGCAACAGCAGCTCCTGTCGGAACAAATAAACCTCTCTTTGTCGATTTGGGCATGGGCCTGTGCATTGTAGAAATGAACTCTTCTGATGTAAGATCAGCAAATCGTGTAACGCCTTTGGTGTAGGTCTCTTCACCCCTAGCAAATCTCTTATTGTGTTCTTCTATCTCGATCAAGTTGTCTTGGAATGTTTTGTAACGTCTTTTTTCTTCGAGCATACTTTTGTAGGTCTTGCCATGTTTTAACTAAATGAAGAAATAATTATGATCCTTGGAATTAGTTATAATAGTTTACAAAAATACATATTTTATGTTCCATTGATTTTTACATCTAAATATATCTCAATAACTGTACTACTTAGGTATAGAGAATGCTTATTAAATCTAATAGTAATTTGATGATCTTTGATCTGACGAAAAATACAGGGATCATATCAAAAACTATTATGAAACTCTTTTGGCTTGAGAAAGTAACCCTCATCTGTTGATTTTCACTAATACAGAATGGTGATATTTTAATACGATTTTCTTATATATTGGAAAAGTGCCCAGTGGAAACTAGTAAAAGACCACATTGTCAGAATAGGGGACATGAGCGGTACTGAAATTGAAGATAATATGTAGGGTATTCCATTTCAAGTAAAAACATAACTTTGGTTTGGTATGACCTTATAATACTCCCGGTATATGTCCACTAATATTTTCAAATGTGAAGTTTGACCATAACTATAAATTCTATTCAAATATCCATTTTTCTGTCTCAGGACAATAGATATATCTATCTCCGGAATATAAATTGATCAGCCTTTTACCTTGAACTGCCGCCATTGCTCATCAACAGAGGCGGCTCCAGCTACTAGACACACGGCGGCAAGGATAATCAAAAACTTCATTTTCTAAAATGAATCAAAGACATATTATATATTTCTAGTTAATTACCAGTTTAGAGAAAAGCAAGAATTGTTACTTCAATTAATGTAATAATCCCAAGAAATTGAAAAGTTTTCTTCATTTTAGGGTTCTGTACATCTGATGAAAAGACGGAAGTCTTATATAAGAACACTTTATCGGTCTGTTTGTCTGTTCGTCTGTCTATCACAGCCTAGCTTTTCTGAATTTACGATAAAAAGTTAATCAAATTTTTGAATATGGGATTTCACTTGAAGTTTACAGAAATAACTATTGAATACACGGAATCCTCTTCATGCGAGCTCGATTAGTACTTGACCGATTGTTTGTTTGGTATTTCGTATGAATATTTTCATCAATCAAATCTGTCTTAGCTACGTATTGGCTTTGTTTCACAAAAACCATTTTATGTCAGTGAATGAAATATTTATAACGATTGTAATTTATTGGAAAAAAATTTCAATTAGTACCTGAAGATACTTACCCTTTGAAGGACAACACTTGTACTTTAGTATGTCGCACTTAACACGCACGTAACATATAACCAGTATTGTACAGCTGCTCCGAATCAGCTAATAAATAACCTATATATCGTATAGTATTGATATAATCTTAAGATTATAAATAAAAATTTAAGATATTATATTCATTTATTATATTTCGATATCTTTGTGACATTTATTTGTTAATCCAAGTCATGGAGTATACTTAATCATGGAATTAACTCATGTTTGCTTATTATATAACTAAATTTTCTCTTAAAATTCAACATATTAAGAAAAAAAAACTGTAGAAACCAACCAATATTTTCTTATTAGATCTTGTAGAACATTTGATTTCTTGAAATATTTGTACACAAAAACTTCTCGACAAATCTAACGATTTTGTAGTTAGGATTTTTTTATTAAGTTGTTCGTCAATATAAAATCTATAAATATGATGTAATTGCTTTATCATTAAAAAAAATCACATATCTGAGCAGTTTTATACAATTATGACTTGCGTATTTCTTTAAACTGAGGTACAGAATTCATTCTACCAAAATTTGCCACGACGTAAGACTAGAGTATCGGTACGATTCAAAATCGCAAAATCGTAGGTTCGATCCCGATATTTTTTATATAATTATTAGATATATCTATATAATCCATAAACCTTTTCTAGCATATATAATGGTGTAGGGCTTACAAACTCTTATATCTGCACAAATTTTCTCCATTCCTTCCTGTCGTATGCTGGTCCAGTGGCTTCTTTCCAGTTCGTCCCTCTCTTCTCCAGCAGTTGTGTGATTATTTTATCTCAGGTATTCTTTGGTCGGCCCCTTTTGCGATTCTTCTGTATTCTAGCTCTCGATACTCGCTTAACTGGTCTGTTTTCGTCCATCCTCTGCAGGTGTCCCCACCAAGATAGCAGTCTCTCTTCAACTTATTGTAGGGTTGGCTTTATTTCTAGATCTTGTCTTATATCTGTATTTCTAATTTTGTCTCTTTGGGTGACTCTTCTAACTCTTCTTAAGTACCGCATTTCCGCAGCCTGTATCTTACTTTTCTGCGGCTCTGTCAATATCCAGGTTTCGCAACCATAAGTAAGTAATGGTCTATATATCGTTTTTGAAAACTTTGAGTTTTGTATCTATATTTATGTCCTTTTTGTTTATAATTTTTTTGTTCAATGCGAAATAGAGCTTATTGGCTTTTTATATTCTGGTGTTGAGGTCTATTTCTTGTTTCCCTTCTTCGTCTAAAGTTACTCCTAAGTATTGGAAATGATCTACCTACTTGTTCTATATGGTCTCCATCTATCACTATATTCAGCTTTTCTATATTTTCTACAATCATCATGACTTTGGTGGCGAACTGAATTGAAGTCTTTAATATCAGCATTCGAATAGACGACTTAATTTATTCAAAAATAAATATTAAATTGCATGATTCACGTTCAAATCTGAGATATTAATTTATAGTTAACAAATTTGTCTTAATTATTTACAGATCGTTCAAATTATTACCAGTAATATCATTTAAAAATAATTGTATATTATACAAAGAAGACAGTATTTTTTCACGTGTTCCATTAAAAAAATACAACAATGATGTGTCACCATTTTGAAGGGCCCCTGAGCATTTCTAATTAATTTCAAAATGTGGAAATTGAGAACGCCGACATTTGTTTTAAAAAATGCTTTTTCTATTTATTCCTGTAGTTAACGGAGTTATCGACCGTGGACACACTAAAAACACACCCTGTATATAAAAGCAATAATATCTTTTCGAAAGTGTAAAATATTTCCTAAAGCAATGACACTGACACACGACTTAAAAACTAAACACTTGAGACATATATCATAGAACAGATATAGACATTATGTCTTTGTTATATATGACAGCTGGCTCCAAAATGGCGGATGAGAATATGTTTATATCAAGTACCTACCTTATTACATGTCTGATGAAACGTAAATATACGTTAAAATCTCGTATTTAAGTTAGACGCAAATAGCTTATTATGGCGATATCAGAGGCAGATAGTTACCTATCTAAATGAATGTTATATATTATTTGTATAGATAACCAACATTGTTTATTATCAATTGAATGAAATTTCTTTTTTTTTTCTTCTCATTGAATCTGTCTATTGATTTTATCTGTCATCACTCATAATAATAATAATAATTTATGATTACATAAATACAGGATGTCACCTCTTGCCGAGCTTGATTATCAAAATTGATAAGCAGTACTCAAAAGTATTGACTTGACAAGGTCGTACACTATGGGTGGCAATGTTCTATAAGGTTCTTCTACTTTCATGATTGTCTTTTTCTTGGTAACTGGAGCGGATAAATGCAATAAATTTTATATTTTTTCTTATTCATAAATCAGTGTGTAAAGAAAAATATGATTTCAAAATTAAGTATGTTTTTTTGATGTATGACATTATAGGAAAACGGTGAGGAAGAAATAATTTAAATAAAAGAGGTAAACGCTGTCAAAGGACATGTCACAAAATAATTGTATCATATGAAATTTTCAACATAATCTATACTAATATTATATACGAGTAACGATTTTTCGTACGACCACAAAAATCTCGAAAACTACTAATACGATTACGAAAAAAAAAATTATAATTCATTGAATTTTTTATATTTGCGCGGGTGATATACTCTATATTTTATGTGTGTCTAGGCCTCCTAGGTTGAGGGTTCCATATCTGTAATTCCCAAAGAAGTATCTCTGAGCTGTATGGCTGAATTTTCGTGGATTTTTCGCTATATATTTGTGTGTAGTATGACACTGGACTGTTTTGTGAGAGTCTGTCAGTGCGACTGGAATTCAAAGGTGGAGGGTTCCATACCGCAAAATCCTTAAAACATTACGAGTAACGACTTTTCGTACGACCACAAAAATCTCGAAAACTACTAATACGATTTCGAAAAAAAAATATAATTCATTGATTTTTTTATATTTGCGCGGATGATATAGTCTATATTTTATGTGTGTCTGGGCCTCCTAGGTTGGGGGTTTCATATCTGTAATTCCCAAAGAAGTATCTCTGAGCTGTATGGCTGAATTTTCGTAGATTTTTCTGTATATATTTGTGTGTTGTATTTCACTCGACTGTTTTTTGAGAGTTGTCAGTGCGACTGGAATTCAAAGGTGGAGGGTTCCATACCGGAAAATCCTTAAGATATATGTAGGAAAAATTATTATGCTGTTCTCGCTTGATGCATATCTATGGATTGATCTTCCGAAGCACAGTCTATGAAAGTATTTGTCCAGGAAGTGTTGTGGGTAAAACAGCTATTTCATATATAAATGGTGATTCATTATAATTGGAAATATTTTAAATGGTAAATCCTGGTCTCAAAAATTATACCAAATCACTTACAAATGCCTATGGCTCATTGCTGAGATACAGGGCATTCTACCTGAACATCAACTAAAGTTGCCGAGTGAAAATGCTGCAAAGTACTTTCAGGTTCGCCAACTTGATTTAAAAAAATGAGATTAAAAATATGATTCTTAAAGTTGAGATAGATTAGAGTCTTTTTTGTGAATCACTTAGACCTGCTGAACAGATTTGAGCCAGCTAGGTGTCGTTGAAAATAGAGAGAGCATTGTGAGATTTCTCAAAAAATGAGATCTGTCGATATTGGTTTTTGATAAAATACAATAGAAAAATAATATCTTGTACCTAACCTAAAATATCAGAGAACGAAAATTTAAAGAAAAAGTTCAATATTTTCTCCGAATTTTTTTGATTCAAATAATGCTACATTTTGAAATTTATCCGAAATAAACATTTTATACCGACTTCATTAGCTGGTGCACTGAAAAAAACTGACCGACACCAATAGAATTAATATTATTTTGTATTTTTCGGTACAACAACTAATATAGTTGGTCCAATTTTTTGTAAGAAAAATTTGTATCACCATTTTGAGTGTAACATTACTCATGAAAATTGTTAAACATTTATTATTCAGAGATCTCAAAATATCGTGGCGCAAATATACATATTTCAGACTTTACTGCTATAACTCGAAAACCGTTAAGTAAGTTTAAATGTTGCTACATAAAATCTTTTCCTTAATTTGGCCGTCTCATATTTTTAATTTTCGAAAAAAAAAATTCAGACTTTACCATTGCGAAACTAGGAAACCATAACTCTTTTGAAAAAATGTTCAATTTAAACGATATGGTCCTATCTTCTGCCTTCTCAGATTTTCGATTTTTGAGAAAAATTGCCCTATCCACCCACTTTGGGGACGGTTTTTGGAAGGAAGGAGATTTTGGGTTTGAGTTTTTCTAAATATGGGACCATTTCACAACTCTCCTCTTTCAAATTAAACAGGAATCGTCTATATCGGAGTACGCTTAGTATGCAAAAGGCGCTAAAAGCAGCTCCGTGAACTTAGAACCCGACTTGTAAATGAAATTAATTAAAAATTATATTCGTAAACTACAAACGACTTAGATGTTTGTAGTGAAATTTATTTATATGTGGTTTTTCAAAAAACCTTGAAAATCAAAAAAATACTTACTCCTACAATTTTTGATATTTTTATGGCATTTTTGCGGGAATGTGTTAACAATCGTTTGTAGTTTTTTCTAGTAACATTAGTTTTTTTTGTTATTTTTTTTTCAACATTATTAATCGTTTAAACAAATTTACGTCAACTAAATTTAATATTTTTTTTTGCTTCCAGAAACTACAAACGACGGAGATGTTTGTAGTGGAATTTATTTGTTTTTAGTAGTAACAGATTGGGTTTTCACATTCTATTAACATCATTGAACATCACAAAATTCGACAAATTAAATTTAACCAAATATTTTTTTCAAACTGTTTTATTAATATCTTGACTTTTCTTACATTTCTCTAGAAACTATCGCCATCTTCACTTACATAAAATAATATATATGCTCTTAGATTTCTTCGTGTCTACAAACAATTCTTAACACTTTTTCGTAAAAATGCCATAAAAACATCAAAAATTGAAGGAGTATTTTTTTTAATTTTCCAAGCTTTTGGGAAATGTTCAAAAAAATAAATTTCACTACTAACGTCTACGTCGTTTGTGGTTTCTGGAACCAAATTTTTTTTTTAATTTATTTTACTTAAATTTGCGAATAATAATGATAAAAAAAATTACCAAAGAAAATATTGTCACTACAAACGGTTATTAACACATTCCCGGAAAAATCCCATAAGAACAGCAAAATATTTTAGGAAAAATATTTTATTTTTATTATCTTTATTTAAAAAAAACTACAAAAAAATTAATTTCACTACAAACCTTTACGTCGTTTGTAGTTTCTGGAAGAACAAAAATTTTATTAAATTTATTTGTCGTAAATTTGATTAACCGATAAATAATGTTGAAAAAACTTGACAAAAAAAATATTATCGTTACAATAAACTACAAACGATTTTTAACATATTCCAGGAAGAACACAAAAAATTGTAGAAGTAAATATTTTTTTTATTTTCAAAGTTTTTTGAAAAACTACAAACAAATAAATTTCACTACTACCATCTACATCGTTTTTAGTTTCTAGAAGCACAAGAATTTTATTAAATTTATTCGACGTAAATTTGTTTAAAAGATTAATAATGTTGAAAAAATTGTACAAAAAAAGTATTATCAATACAAAAAACTACAAACGATTTTTAACACATTCCCGGTTTTTTGAAAAACTATAAACAAATAAATTTCACTACAAACTTCTACGTCATTTGTAGTTTACGAGTATACTTTTAAAATAATTTTGTTTTCAAGTCGGATTCTAAGTTCACGGAGCTGCTAAAAGCCACAAAAAAACAAACATACAACCCCGAATTGTATACCTTCTCCTTAATTTTATGAAGTCGGTCATAAAGAAAACATCATCTGTAGGTGCTTAATAACACTTTTAAACCTTTCAACAAAAAAAAGCTTTTCTTCCTTTGCACCTGCATTGACAAACTCATGATTGTATCTCTATGTTATTTGTCATCAAAATAATCACAAAGGAAACTTAATAAAATTGTCGATAAAATATCCACGAAATGTCGTCTGGCACGTCTTATTGAAACCTTTCAATAGAGATCAGAAAGATAACACAATAAAATTCTAGATTAATCTTAATCGAAATCTCCAATCAACGAAAAAATGTAGCCTATCGTCTTCGTGATTTTGAACTATGAAATTGATATAAATACTGCCAGAAGGGATGATAATGCTCACTTTTCTTGTCCTTCAACAACAGGTGAGTGATATTCATAAGGTTTTAATTGATTATTTCTCTATTAAGTATACTGTGATTGAAATAAAATTGACAGATTCATCTTGTTTCTCAATATTGGTGTTTTAAATTGTTTCTTTTTTGTAAATCTGACGATGTTCTCATACATTTTCGTAACAAGCTCAATAGTAGAGATGAAACGGTAATCCAGTAGCTATCCGTCAACTGCCATAAAAAATTCTTAGGTACTTAAATAATAATAAATTAAACTCAGATGAAAAAAACGCAACAAGTTTGGTGAAATATTTTTTATATATCTTTTTATTTTTGACCGACTTCCCAAACGGAGGAGGTATATCTACAATTCCACTGTATGTCTGCATGTTTTTTTTTTATATTTGCTCGCGACTTTTGCATAGTTCACATGCTCCGATTTTGATGATTTCATTTGAGAGAGTAGTATTGAGATTTGGTCTCACTGAGAAAAAATCAATATTAAACATGCTTTTAAAATGCACACATCCGGAAACGTTTAAATTGAACATTTGTTTAAAAGAGTTTCGGTTTTCGAGTTATAGCAGTAAAGTCAGAAATATGTATATCTGCGCCGCGATATTTTGAGATCTCTGAATAATAACAAGTACAAGCTAGGCCTTATACATGGTAATACTATCTTCTTTGGTATTAGTGATCGTTCGAGAATTATTATGAGTAATGTTACACTCAAAATTGTGAAATAAATATTTTTATATGGTCCCGTCTCTAAGTTTCAAATCTCGAATTTTCGATTCTCGGAAATATTTGCCCCTTCCACATACCTGAAACACATATTTCAGACTGTAACGCGGAAACCTGTGATTATTCTTAAAAACGTCCAATTTAAACGTCCCCGAATAAGAAATTTCCTTTAATTCTGTCGTCTCGGATTTTCCATTTTCTGGAAAAATTGTCCCCACTTTTGAGGGATATTTTAGAGGGAAAGGGCATATCTAATATTGATTATTTTTTCAATGGGACCAATTCTTAATGCTCCTCACTCAAATGAAAATAAAATCATCAAAATCGCAGAACGTTTACTTAGCAAAAGTCGCGAAGATAGATTAAAAATAAATAAATAATCCAGACATACAGTCGAATTGTATACCTTCTCCGTTTGGTTGGTCGGTCAAAAAGGTACAGAATAATTTTGTGACATGATACATAGAAATTATTATAATAAATGTTTTTTAACACGTTTTTATTAGCTTGGTATGTATGTATGTATGTAACGGAATCTTTGCACATGATTTTCACCCACTTAAAAACATCGGAACGACTTGAAACTTTGTATACTTTTAAATGACCGATGACAATAAAATAATTTCGTGTTGTGTATGTGCGAGTGGGACTCCTTGATGGGGGTACCATTCCTAAATCTCTGAGCTCTATGGATGGATTCTTGTAGAATTTTCGATATGCATGTGAGTTGGTAGGTGGTTGATATCTGGGTTGGGAGGTTTTGTGATGTTGTGTACATGCGAGTGGGATTTTTCGTTGAAAGGTTCCATACTTATAGTTGTGTACGTGCAAGTGGGACTTTTTGATGAAGGTTTTCATACTTATACCTCTCGGAGCTTTATGGAGGGACTTTCCATATCATCCATTAGTGAGCGCAAATAGTTTTGCTTAATTATAGCTGATATAATATTGCTAATAATATCTAATAATTTAAAGATCTGTTGAAGTCAGAGTTGTCGTTTGAGGATTACGTAGAAACCATTACCAATTTGATTAATTCGATATCTGAGCCCCAGTATTTCTAATAACATGTTGATCTGTGATAAATTTGATTATTATTTGGGAATCATGTCTTGATATTTCTTTGATTTATTTCAGAAAATGAAGCTTTTGGTTACCCTTGCCGCCGTGTTTCTTGTAGCTGGAGCCGCCTCAATTGATGAGGAATGGCAGCAGTTTAAGGTAAAACCGAGGGGACTAAATGGTTGATGTATAAGTTAACTTATTTTTATTTTTAGATGAAACATGGCAAGACCTACAAAAGTATACTTGAGGAGAAAAAACACTACAAAACATTCCAAAACAACTTACTGGAAATAGAACAACACAATGCCAAATTTGCCAGAGGTGAAACCACCTACACCAAAGGCGTTACACGATTTGCTGATCTGACTAAAGAAGAATTTCTGGCTAAACTGCAGATGCCCAAGACCAGATCTACAAAGAGGGATTTCTTTGTGCCAACAGGAGTTGCTCCAAATGTCGAAATCGATTACGTAAAGGCAGGTCTAGTCACTCCTGCCAGAGATCAAGGTGGTTGTATGTCATGCTGGGCATTCAGTGCTGTAAGTTTTAGCGTCCCTTTATATATATATATATGAGCTACTCTATGTTATGGACTAATTTCAGACCGGAGCTATTGAAGGACAAGTTGCCAAGAAGAATGGCACTCTCGAAGAACTCAGCCCTCAGCAATTGAACGACTGTAGCCACGAAGGGGGCTGTCAGGACGGATTCAACATGGACGATGCCTTCGACTGGGTATCACATAATGGAATTCTCCCCGAGAAAAAGTACCCATACACTGGAGCTACCCAGGCTTGCCGTAGGAAAGATGGCTTAAGAATCTCCGGTCACAAGGATATTGAACCAAATAATGAACCTGCTTTATTAGAAGCTCTTGGTACGTTAATAGAAACACAAAATTGATTTTCGCAGCACTTATTAAGAACATTTTTTGCAGATTCCGTTGGCCCAATCTCTGTTGGTATTGATGGAACTGGTTTCCAGTTATACAGCAGCGGAATTCTAGATAAAACAAGCGGTTGTAGCAGTGACGATGACAAATTGAATCATGGTGTTCTTTTGGTTGGTGCTGGAACAGAGAATGGCATCCCCTATTATACCATCAAGAATTCCTGGGGTGACTGGTGGGGTGAGAATGGATACGGTAGACTCAAGAGAAACGGCAACGTTTGTGGTATTTCACTTATGGCTTCGTATCCTGTATTGTAAGAGATGTTCCTGAAAAATGGATGAGACATGAATCAAATCAATTTGTTCATATACCATCATATTATTGTTGTAATAAAGAATTTTGCAGTTAATATTCTCCTTATGGTCATTTTTTATCTCTTACTTCATCAAAATTAAGACATTTTACAAAACAGCATATATTATCTGTAGATGATTTTTGACCGACAACCCAACCGCAGGAGGTATACAATTCGATTGTTTCTATTTTTTTATGGTTGTTCGCGCCTTATAAATACTAAACTTGCTACGCTTTTCACGATTCCTTCTTTATATGAATGAGGATTATTGAGAATTGCCCACATTGAAAAAAAAAACAAGACTTAACATGTCCCTCCCGAAAAAAACTTATTCCAAATGGGGTAGAGGGAGATTTTTTTTTCGAAAATCGAACATTTGAGCCTACAAAATTATAGAAAATATTGTATCCAGCAACGTTTAAATTGGACATTCAAAAAATAATCATAGGCTTCCGACTTACAGTAGTGGTTATGTCTGAAACATGTGTGTTTCTTTTATGTGGTGGGGAATTTTTTTTACGAAAATTGAAAATATGAGACCGACGAATTCAAGAAAAGATTATATGTAGCAACATTTATATAGTTTTGAAATCTCTGAATAAATATAAGCAACTGAAAAATACAAAATACTATTAATTCTATAGGTGCTGGTGCTTTTGGATTTGGTGCTTACAACAACTAACTACAACACCTGAACAACTTTAAAATTACCAGTACCAATATAATTAATATTATTTTGTATTTTTCAGTGCCCTAAGCAATAAAGTCGGTCCTGGTTTTTTGGTAAGAAATGTTTATAATTTTTGAAACGAAAACTTCTATAGGCACGTTATGCGCTTTTCGGATAGGTAAAACCTTCCCAGCTCGCGACACCGATGACCTCGACATGCTTGTGACGTATGGCGCATAGTATAGCGGCCAGTGTACATGTATTATACACATATATAAACTAATACCACGTCTCTCTTGTCTGCTAATAGTGAGTGAGTGAGAACTGTATTTATATTGATGTAGAAAAATAAATGACAAAAACAAAGTATTTATTTGACTGCTTTTTTAACACGCTTTTATTAGCTTGGTATATATGTAACGGAATCTTTGGACACGATTTTCACCCACTTTAAAATATTGGATCGACTTGAAACTTTGTATACTTCTAAAGGACCGATGACAATACAATAATTTCATAGTGTGTATGTGCGAGTGGGAATCCTTGATGGGGGGTTCCATATACCTATATCTCTGAGCTCTATCGATGGATTCTGGAGGAATTTTCGATATGCATGTGTGTTGTAAGGATATGTGATGGTGTGTAAGTGCGAGTGGGATTCTTTGGTGTAGGGTTCCATACTTATGTATGTTTTTGATTTCAGGATGAATTTTCGTGGAATTTTCTCTCTGTATGTGGGTTGGGAGGTTTTTTCTAATTTTTAGTTTGGTTTGCTATTGAAGCGTGTTTCTTAGTTATTTTTTAACTATTAGATATATTTATTTTTCAATATGAGAGCTTTTGCTCCATTAATATTATTAATCTGGTTGATAATCTCAAAGAAAACTTGCTTGTTCAATGAACACGTAACTAGTTCGTGATAATACCATATTATGTTCTATTGATATCTTAGAATGGATGTCTGAGAGATAACCTAATAAAATAATAGATTAATATAATGACTTAATCTATATATCAAATTAACCATTAAAATGTATACCTAATCTGCGTTTCTTAAATAAACGTAATTGATTTTGAGCTTTCAATTGGATATAAAAGTAGCCTGGTGGGGTAACCGCGCACAAACTTGTCCTTCAAACAATAGGTGAGTGACAGTCATCAAGTACTAGTTCATAATGTTCTTTATAATAAACTCATTTTAATTGAAATACTATTGGCAACTCGATCTTGATTCCTCGAATTCGTGAAGTTTTTGTCAGTGATCTTTTTGTAAATAATCTGAGGTTGCATTTTAAAACTTTTTTTTTAATAAAATAATTTAAAATTTGAATCATTTAAGCTAAAATTTAAGAAAATATTGCATAAAATTGTGACAATACAAAAATAATTCAGTGGGAAAACTAATTATATATATCATATTTATACAATTCTCTTACCAAGAAAGTCCGACTACCTAGTGAAAATTAAACCTTTGTTAGAAAAATGGGACAAGTGAGTGTTGAACTCGCGTGAAGAGTGTTCCGTACTATGTAATCTATTATGCACAATATTGAGTGAATTACTATGTTATTTTGAGATCATGGATTCTTATTCCCGTAATTTATAAGTAGAAAACTAATTTATGTGTTTTTTCCAAATTTTAGGGTCACAGGGGAATTACAAAAAAATATATTTGAGGTCCTCAAAACAAGCTCTTTTATTTTGTATCTTACACGATGCACTTTTTTTTAATTTACCATCTTGTCCCCCAAAAGTGTGATCCCATATTCAGATTTGTCTAAATTTCAACTTAATCAGCATAGTAGATTCCGAGAAAATTGACTTGGATGGACGGACAGATGGACACACGAGTGATCCTATTAAAAGGGTTCCATTTTTTATTCGGACGTACGGAACCATAAGAACTTCAATATAAACACCTATATTGATTTTTAGATTTATAGTATGCACCCGGAGGCTCAAATTTAAAATTCTGTTTATTTGTTTCCCAATAGAAACTCTGTTTTCCTACTATATAGGTTTTAACTATATGTTATGAGTTGGACGTCAAATTAAATACCATTCTCACAATTAACATCTCAAATAACCTCAAAAACGACACCCATATCGATTCTTAAACTTATTTCCCCCTCTTGATTTTCGGAATATTCCGAAATACGTATTTGCTTATTTGTTTTTTACCAACTTCCCAAGAAACGGGGAAGGAATGCTCATAACTTAAAATATTGTTGTAAAAGTTGTCTTTCAATATATTCTCATAATCGCTAACAATCAAAAAATGCATGCTTAATTAGATATTTTGATTTATTTCAGAAAATGAAGCTTTTGGTTACCCTTGCTGCCGTGTTTCTTGTAGCTGGAGCCGCTTCGATTGATGAGGAATGGCAGCAGTTTAAGGTAAAACCAAGAGGAATAAATGGTTGATATATATGTAAACTTATTCTTGTTCTTATTTTTAGATGAAACATGGCAAGACCTACAAAAGCTTACTTGAAGAGAAAAGACATTACAAAACATTCCAAAACAACTTGCTCGAAATAGAACAACACAACGAGAGATTTGCCAGGGGTGAAGAGACCTACACCAAAGGCGTTACACAATTTGCTGATCTCACCAGAGAAGAATTCTTGGCTACTCTACACAAGCCCAAGGCCACAAGTACCAAGAGAGATTTGTTTATTCCGACACGAGATGTCGACCCAAATGTCGAAATCAATTATGTCAAGGCAGGCCTAGTCACTTCTGTCAGAAATCAGCTTCAGTGTGACACTTGCTGGGCATTTAGTGCTGTAAGTTTCAGTGTTTCATCATCTACATATGAGCTACCAAATGACATTGTGTGTTAAATTAATTTTAGACTGGAGCAATTGAAGGACAAGTTGCAAAACATAATGGAACTCTGGAACAACTCAGCCCTCAACAACTAAATGACTGCGGACATAAAGGTGGATGCGAAGAAGGAGATAATATGGTTGCCGCTTTCGAATGGGTGTCACATAATGGAATCCTTTCCGAAAAGAACTACAAATACACTGGAAAAACCGGTAGCTGTCGCAAGACTGGTGGTTTGAAAATCTCCGGTTACAAGGTGGTTGAGTCAAACAATGAATCTGCCTTGATGGCAGCTCTTGGTATGTTATTAGAACTCTTTGACATGCAATTCAGAATATAGGACTTAGTCATCTGAGCTTTTACTCACTTGCAGACACTGTCGGTCCACTATCGATTGCTATTGATGCATCTGCATTTGGATTATATGCTGGTGGAATCTTAAATGAGAAAGCTAGGTGCGGCAAAGAACAGAAATACTTGAATCATGGAGTTCTTTTAGTTGGTGCAGGAACTGAGAATGGCATCCCATATTATCTCATTAAGAATTCTTGGGGGCCTCAGTGGGGTGAAAATGGATATGGTAGAAATGTATAAAGAAGTTTAAAATCAAGTGCCTTCTATTATTTTTGATTTGATTGAACCTGTTCAACACGATTCAACATTTACCTGGATTCGATTCTCATACTTCAATCAAATTTTAAATCTTATTTCTTGAAAAACAGGGTGTCCACAATGGTAGGGCTTACAGAGGGAGAAAAAATAATGTTACTACTTTATATATAAAGCTGGACAAGTGCGAGTTGAACTCGCATGCAGAGGGTTCCGTACGTTCACGTTTTATTAAATCTGACTAATTTGTCAATATTGAGTGATATACGATGTAATTCTAATATTATGGACTTCCCATAGGTTTTTCTATAATCTATAAGTAAAAAACAATTTTCAGTATTTTTTTCAACATTTTAGATTCAGTCATTTCGGAGATAAGGGGGGGAATGGTCAATTTTCGTCTATTTTCCTGAATAACTTGGAGACTATTTATTTTAAAATTATAAAAAATACATATAAGATCTTCACAGCAAGACCTTCCATTTAATACGTCACACGATGCAGTTTCCAATTTTTTTTTAATTTTCCACTTTCTCCCCCAAAATACCCCCCAATTACAAATTTCATCTACTCATGTCACACTGTCACAACTCTGCGTTTGGATCACAGAAATTGATATCAGTACAAAATTTAAATTGAATCGTTCGAGTAGATTCGGAGATAATTGACTGTGAACGACGGACAGACGGACACTCGAGTGATCCTATAAGTGTTCCGTTTTTTTTCGGACATACGGAACCCTAAGAAAATGTTCCTATCGTGCTTCCTGCTTATGGAGTTATTTTTGAAAAATTCCTATTTTATTATTTATTAAAAATATCAAGAAAAATATTAAATATGTGTGGAAACATCTTAAACCAGAAGAGATTCCTTTGAATATTCGAAATAATATATACGGCTGATGCACGATGGTGCGCATGCTCATTTCAGTAGAGATTATTTTAATATTACATTTCCCAACCGATGAACACATGAATGATGAATACATTTCGATTGTTTGTTTGCGTGTTTTTTTTTATGGAAGTTCGCACCTTTTAGATAGTCAACGTGCTCCGATTTTTGACCTACGAACCCCGAACGGAGGAGGTATGCAATGCGACTGTCTGCTTTTTTTATTGATTTTTGATTCGTTTGAAAGAGGAGACTTGAAGAATGTTTCCATATTCATAAAAATGCAAATCCGAAATATCCTTGCCTCCGAAAACCACCCCCGGAAAAGGTGGACGGGGCACATTTTCTAGAACAGAAAATCCGAGATGGCAGAATTAAAGATAACAAAATATCCGGAAACGTTAGTGTTGAACATTTTTTCAAAAGAGCTACGGTTTTCGAGTTAAAAGAGTGGTAAAGTTTATAATATGCGTATTTCCGCGACGATGTTCTTAGATTTGTGAATAATAACAAATACAAACAAAGCATAGGTACATGGAAAATGGTGAACGTTCAACGATTTCCGTGACAAATATAACACTCAAAAGTTTGAAATAAATATTTTTAAAAAAAATTGGACCGAGGTTATCAGTTGGTGCACTGAAATGTACAAAATAATATTAATTCTATTGGTGCTGGTAGTTGTGAAGTTGGTGCACCAACTGATAACGTCGGTCCATTTTTTTGTGAAAAATGTTTAACAAGGTTTCTTTTTTCATTTGTTAGAGGATTTTTGAGTGTTGGTCCCATAGAAAAAAATCTACACTCAACATGTCCTTTAACCATTTAACTTGGATGTTTCTCAAAAAATTACGGTTTTCGAGTTATAGCAGTGGTAAACTTTGAAATATGTGAGTTCTTGCGATATTTCGAAATCTCTGGATAAGTATAAGCAGCGTATTATCTTCTTTGCTGAACGTTGAATGATTTTGATAAATAATGGTACATTCAAAAGTGTGAAATAAATATTAGTTGGTGCAATGAAAAAACATAATAATATTAATTGTAGTGGTTCTGGTTCTTTTGAAGTAGGTGCCAAAAGTTTTCAATTTAACAAAATGACCTATTAACAGAGATAAACAGAACACTTCATTAATAAAATACGTTTTGTTTGTTGATAATATCTTTGTTGGCCAGGGGGGGTGAGCTGTGGAAGCGGTCAGAAGGGAGAATTGAACGGTTTTAACTAAACCCCGCCTCACTGTACTCGTAGTTTCGCATAGAAAATATGACACCAGTGGCGTCTCGTTATTTTAGGTTTCATTTACTACACGTCGAAATAATTGATACCACAAAATAAATCTGAACCTTGGTAAAAAAGTCAATATCCGAAAATTGTATGTTTCAGCAAATAAACTTGCTAAATTTCTTGTGTTCATATAATAATCGCAAGGAAGATATATATCCATGCTCCGTGTTATAGTTTTTGACATATATACCTATTATCTACCTACATACTGGCTTAAGTTTAACTTCTTATCAATTTCAGTTGACCCTTCAATGGACATTGATTGATTTTTTAAAGTCTAGGATTTGAAAAGCGCAAACAATATAAAAATCTCTTTAATGAAATAACAATGATTAGGTAATAATTTTTTAACTACGCCCATGACCGATGTTTATATGTCAATAATTTTCTTTCAAAATTCAAATCTATAAGTTACCAAATTTTATTTTAGATGGTCTACTTCTATGAAAAGTTACTTCTGGGTTCGTGGATTCTATTTTATTGCACACTTTGCAACCCCTACTCATTTTTTCAAGTTTTGTAACCAAAGAATATAATAGAATATTCAAAAACAACCAAAACACCAAGTATTTAAGAGCGCCAACGAATTAAGCCGGTATAATTTTTGGTAAAAATTATTTTTTTTTATTTATAATTCAAGTAACAAAATTTTTTATCGTCTTCCTGCTATTCATTTTCCAGGTAATCACGAAATGATATTGTTTATACGATAAGAAATTACTTAGAAGTGCTTATGGAGGTTGTAGTGAAAAATAAAATGTATTTATCTGAATCTATATCTCAAAATTCTAATGAAATGTACGTACCTGATTTTGAGCTATAAAATTGATATAAAAGAAACCAAGAATTAAAATAAAAACATATACCAATTGGTGCTTGTTTCCTTTGTAGGTAAGTAATAATCAAAATTTGGTAATTTATAATTTTTGAATATTTATTTCCAAATAATACTGGCAAGTAAGTTTTTCTCGACCTAATGAAGTACCTACCGCTTCCGGAAATACGCTGGAGCAACTATTTAGAAGTATTTTTTCATAGATATAGTTAATCAAGATATTGAGTTTAGAGAAAATTTGAGACGCCCGGTTTCAACCTCTCTTTCTGGATCTATTTCATGGACCGGTCTCCAGTTAGTCTTGAGCTCAAACCAATTGAATAAATTTTGAGTTTGATAGACAAATATGTTGCTAATGGAAGTCACAAACGTTATTGGTGGTACAACAAATCTTAGCAAGAACTTGTACATGCAGGATATTGAACTTTTAACTCTTGTGATTTTGTAATTATTCCAATCGCTGAACATGCTCTAAAGTAAAACCAAATATATGGCACAATATTTAACAAAATTCAAGTCTTAATGCTGAGATATAATTTCAAAATTAATTTTCTTTATCATTTTTGTTGAAATAGAGTCAACATGCGAACTCACCTCGCACACAAATAGTTCCGTGCCATTGTAAAAGAAAAACTCCTCTGTCAATCTATTACTGTAAATGAAAGACGGGTGAAAGACAGACATACGGATGGATGAACTTAATATTTGTTTTTGGTAATAGAAATACACATTCTCTGTAGATTTCATCGATCTATCTATTACAATTCATATGAAACAGCCCGCGTAATACCGTCCCGTTTTCAACAATTTATTACAAACACTAAAAAAGCTTTTCATCACTATACTAATATTTTTGTTATTTATCTTATCTAGGAAATTAATTGTCTGAAAATTTAATGAATTCAAATAGGGTGTGTTGGCTTTTTTTGCTAAAGGAAAACTGGTATGACATAAGGAACACATAAGTACTTGATGAATCGAATTTCTTTCAGAATATGAAGCTTTTGATTATCCTTGCCGCCGTTTTTCTTCTAGCTGGAGCCGCCTCAATTGATGAGGAATGGCAACAGTTTAAGGTAAAACTGAGTTAAATATACCTTCTGAATTGTTACAATCTCTCAAGAATTTCTAAAAACAATGAAAGACATCTTTAAGCTATGAAATATAATTTAAATTTACGCAATCCCATTCTTTAGATGAAATATGGCAAGACCTACAGAAGTCTGCTTGAAGAGCAAAGACATTACAAAACATTCAAAAACAACTTGTTGGATACAGAAAAACACAATGAGAAATTTGCCAGAGGCGAAACCACCTACACCAAAGGCATTACACGATTTGCTGATCTTACCAAAGAAGAATTCTTGGCCACTAAGCACAAGCCCAAGGCCACGTCCACAAAGAGAGATTTTTTTGTTCCAACAGGAACTGTTGCCCCAGATGTTGAAATAAATTATGTAAAGACAGGCCTTGTCACTCCTGTCAGAAATCAGGGTGACTGTGACTCCTGCTGGGCTTTCAGTGCTGTAAGTTCTATATGTTTGGTAGTAGCTACAATATTATAACATTCTGAGTATAATATTTTTTTAGGCTGGAGCACTTGAAGGACAATTTGCAAAGATCAATGGAACCCTGGTAGCACTCAGTCCTCAACAATTGAATGACTGCGGCCACGTGGGTGGTTGCCAGGAAGGAGATGACAAGGAAAAAGCCTTCGAATGGGTGTCCCATAATGGAATTCTTCCGGAAAAAGACTACCCCTACACTGGACTTACTGGAAAATGTCTTAAAACTGGTGGTTGGAAAATTTCCGGTTACAAGATGGTTGAACCAACCGAAGCTGCCTTAATGGAAGCTCTTGGTATGTTGTTAGTACCTAGCCTTATTTAAATTGACAAGCCAAATCAGAAACCGAAACTGATGACTTAATAATTTGTTTTTTTCAGCTTCAGTTGGTCCAATCTCTGCCAGTATCGATGCGACTGGTTTTCTTATGTACGACAGCGGCATTTTAGACAGTAATTCTGATTGCAGTAATGGAACAAAAGACTTGAATCATGCAGTTCTTCTAGTTGGTGCTGGAAGTGAAAATGGTATCCCTTATTACCTCATCAAGAACTCTTGGGGTACTGGGTGGGGTGAGAAAGGTTATGGTAGAATCAAGAGAAACGAAAACATTTGTGGAATTTTACTTAAAAACTCCTATCCTGTATTGTAAGAAGATGACGTTCCAAAAATATATAAGAACAAAAAATGTATATGTACCAATGATCAATTATTGTCCTAATAGAGAAATTTAATTTCGCATGTTTTTTTATGATTTATGCCGGCCTCTATTCCTTATTAAGTGACTTTATCAAATGTAGGATTTAACTTCCACATCATCGTCACTATATTTTTGGTTAGATTATGTGTTCTATGAACCCAATTATTGCTATTGATCATAATGTAACGATATTATTGTTACTTGAAATTGGTACAGGGTGTTGCAAAGTTTTCGTAAAAATCCGATGTAATTTTAACAACCTGTATATATATATATATATATATATATATATATATATATATATATATATATATATAACTAAAATAAATGTAAGAAGCAATAAGTCTACAGCATTCTTCATGAATCATCCTTTAAATCAAAAAAGAATACTGTACATTGGATCTCTACTTGTGTTCAATCGCAATATTCGTAAATTTTCGTTGGCCGGTTTTTTTCTTCTTCTGATTGGGAGATTTCCCTTATGTCAGAGATGTTGTCGGTGGATTTACGAAACGCTATCTTAAGGTACGGTTTCCTAGGCGAGTGTCGGTCGGCAGAAACCGACCGCCACCAAAGTTTGCTGGAATCAGTTGGGTGTTTGATTCCTAGATTCGGTCCGTCTCCGCGGATAATTTCGGCTCACTTTTATCGGTTTCGGTCGTCGATTTTATTCAGTCAAATCCGAATGGAATTTGAATGAAAATGAGTTGTCAAAAATTGCCTCTTGTATGGATTTCTTGCAATATCACATTCTGAGTAAGACAGAACTGTTGCGTAAAGTTTCTTATCAACTCTCAAATTCTCTAAATATTTTAGGGCGCAATTTTCTTCTTCTGCTTCTTCTTCAAGCGGGATGTGTCATCCATGGCCAACAAAATTTGACGAACTCCGACGGAAATCAAAAAAAAAAAAACCAAGTCTAATACTCTGTGCAGTTATCCACTACTCCTAACAAGAGACTGGTGCTGGATAAAAGACAAGCGCCCACTCAGTTCTTCTGCTTGCTTTTGTTTTGTAGCAGCGCCTATCGAGTTGTATTTTTTTATTGATAATACATTGAAAAACTCATGCTCGACTTTCTGTTATTTATTTTTTTATTATTTTTCGCAGTAATCATATAGTAGATTAATTTTGCTATCAGGTAACCATGAAAGGAGTTCGTAAAATCGTAAATCAGTTGGAGGCTTTAACGAAAACTTCGAGAATTCTCAATAATGAAGATTATAAAGATAAAATCACAATCATTATCTACCATTCATGATTATTTCTATCACCTTCGTGTCCTGATATTATCTATATGTAATTATCTAAGTTACTGCGGTTCTGTTTTTTTTGCATTTATATAATAGCCGCTGAGAGGAGGGTAGATGTCGCATATACTTTTGTGTCCTTTGACAGGTAAGTGATAATTATACCTAATTTGAATTAGAAAGTTTATAGAAATACACTCGGGCATCAGCATAGTCGAATTAGGAGAGGTTGTTTTAAACCGCACATTTGTACGTTCGTAAGCGCGTCTCCCATAGCATAGTCAAAGATAAGAGGTGTTTCTCTAATCTTTGGCATGGTTATTTCGTCTCTGCACTCTGCACATAGTAAACCATGGTACTAGTACCATGTAGTATTCAACATATTGTCATGTCTGATCCGTTTTTATAATGATGAAAGAATCATCAAAATCGGTGGAAGTTTACTACCTATGTAAAAGAAGTGGGC
Organism: Crioceris asparagi; assembly: GCA_958507055.1. Lineage (NCBI taxonomy): Eukaryota > Metazoa > Arthropoda > Insecta > Coleoptera > Chrysomelidae > Crioceris > Crioceris asparagi. Next base: position 81,498,890 of record OY293829.1, read on the forward strand.
AGGGGTCCGAGTCCCACTTCTGACACCAGTGTAATTTGTAGCTAAAAATGACTGGAAATTATTTGTCTACAAATTTATTTATTTACACATATCACAGATTTCTTACACTTATACTATATTAACTACTATGTACAATTTATATCTAGTGAAAAACTCTTAAAATATAAATAAAACGTAGATACAATGAACTTGTATACCTCCTTCTTTTGGGAAGTTTGTCAACAAAGTTTTTTTCTCTAAGTATATTAAACTTTTTTATTTAATATCCATTTTATGTTACATTCATGATTTTAAAGAAAACATATTATTGCAGAACATTGCAGAAAATTAAATTTTAGTCCAGGACTTATTTGTTTAAACAATTCTATTCTAGGATTCTATTTTTACGTAGGTATTCAGCTCATCATAATAATATGCTAATATGGGATGAAAAGCAAATGCTCAGTTAGTCTGATTATTTTCAGAGAATGAAGCTTCTACTTATTCTTGCCGCCGTGTTTCTTGTAGCTGGAGCCGCCTCAATTGATGAGAATTGGCAACAGTTTAAGGTAAAACCAAGTTAAATGTCCTTTTTATGTACCTACCTATATGTAAACTGATTCAGTTTTATATTTAAAATCTATCTTGAATATTACCTATCATTCCAGTGTCAAATTATTCTAGATATTCTTTGTGAAATTGGTGAAAAATAGTTCATAACTCCAATTTTTAGATGAAACATGGCAAGACCTATAGAAGCATGCTTGAAGAACAAAGACGTTACAAAACATTCCAAAACAACTTGCTCGACATAGAAGAACACAACAAGAGATTCGCCAGAGGTGAGGAGACCTATACCAAAGGCATTACAAGATTTGCAGATCTAACCACAGAAGAGTTTTTGGCTACTCTGCACAAGTCCAAAAGCCACAAGACAAGATCTGCGAAACGAGATTTTTTTATTCCAACAGGAGTTGTCCCTGCTACTGAAATCAATTATGTTAAAACAGGCCTAGTTACTCCTGTCAAGGATCAGGGTACCTGTTATTCTTGCTGGGCTTTCAGTACTGTAGGTTTCATCTTTTTATCTATTTGGTTGCTATCCATGACGTTATTCTATATGTCGAATAAATTTTAGGTTGGAGCAATTGAAGGGCAAATTGCAAAAAGCAATGGTAGCTTAGAATCTCTCAGCCCTCAGCAATTAAATGACTGTGGCCATAAGGGTGGTTGTCAGGAAGGAGATGAAATGGAAAATGCATTCGAATGGGTTTCTCATAATGGAATACTTACAGAACAAGAATACCCCTATATTGGATACACCGGTAAATGTATTAAGGCTGGTGGTCGTAAAATTTCCGGCTATAAGATGATTGAATCTAACAATGAACCTGCCTTAATGGAAGCCCTTGGTATGTTATTGGAATTCTTAAATTGACAAGCAACAGAAACACGAGCATATAAATTATTATTCTGTTTTGTTTGTAGCTACAGTTGGTCCAATATCTATCAATATTGATGCAACTGCATTCCAAATGTACGAAAGCGGAATTTTAAATGGAAAAGCTAAGTGCAGCAAAAAACACAAAGACTTGAATCATGGTGTTCTTTTGGTTGGTGCTGGCACTGAAAACGGCATCCCTTATTATCTGATCAAGAATTCTTGGAGTACTTTGTGGGGCGAAAAAGGATATGGTAGAATCAAAAGAGACGAAAACATCTGTGGAATTTCACTTAAAAACTCTTATCCTGTATTGTAAAAAACGTACCGAACATAGATAAGACACCAATTTCATTCAATTTATATAAAATATATAAATTATATGCCCATTTGTTATAGGAATAATAATAAAATTAATTTCACATGTTTCTTAAAATCTACAAGCACCTCTAATATTTATCCATTGGCTCATATAATTATATTTTATTATTTACGATAGTTCTGCAAATGCTCCAACGTGGATTTTTGTGTTTATTTATATTCTTCTATTACAATTTCGTAATAAAGTACAACTGTATCTCAGTGAAACCATTGTCTTATAATTGCATGATTCCGGAATAGGAGAGAATAGGAGAGTTTAAAGTCTGCGCCATTTTATAATACTGGCCTAAAAACCGAGAGAGGCCGAATTTTCTTATGTCCCATGGCTTGGTTCAAAGCCTAGAGTAAAAAATAACTCCATGCAGAAACAACCATGGTTGTCTCTGTTCTATGATTCCAAGGTAACTTTTTAGTTCTGTACCGTGGCATTGTGGCATATTCATGTTTGATTGTTCTATGGAATCCAGCCAATGGACTGTCAAAAGTCAAATGCCACAATAAAATATTGTTTTCCATCTCGCTGTTCGGGGTGAATTTGAGTTTTTCCATAATTTTTAGTGTATGAAAATAACGTTTTGATGTTAGTAATCTACATTTGATCCTTTGCCATTTAATCATTATCCTTTATCGAACTAAGTGCGTCTAATTTGGGACATATTTTTAGATTGAAACGCAATGGAGGAAAATATGTCAGATGATGAAAACAGAGAGGAGAGCGCAAAAAGACTTAAGATAGAAAACAATAGTTTGGCGGAAAAATCTGAGGAATCTTTAAGCTCTTCTTCGAATACAACAGAACAAGAAAATGCCAGCACGAGTACAGATAGTGGTTTTCCACGTATCAAAATTTCAATCAATCGCAGCTACCGCAACCGCAGAGATAGTGAAGAGGCTTACGATATTAGGGATGAAGACAGAAGGTATTTCTTTGCGCTGGATTTGTAGGATTGAATTAAGCTCTCTTGACATCCTTGAATCGAGATCAAATTTATCACCATTTTAAATATGGCTTCTCATAGTTGCGTTTTGGAATTATAATTTTCAGTTTTTAGAAGCTCTCCATTTTGTTGACATTATTCGTACAATAATAACTCCTATGTAAATTGATTGTTTATTATTGGAATAATATATTTTGCTGTATTGAGCGCTTATATCAGACTGTCATTATATTTTTTTCTAAGAGAGAAACTTATATTTTGTTTAGTTCATATAAATTTGATTGGAGAACTTCTAATAATTGAAAGTTTGTTTTTCTGTAGTCCAGAGAATACAGAAGAAACAGCCACTGATTCAGCTGTTCGAGAAGATCTGACCACAGAAGAAGAGGAAGATGAAGAAAATGCTGAACCACCACGTGAACGATTGGCCAACTTCTTGAGTGATATTGGCGGATCTGATTCCACAGTTATACTCGATACAGACACCGAATCCGAAGAAAGTGAACATCCAGTGCTGAAGAAAGCACCGCCAAAGCATACATGGTTTGTTATTCCTGAAGTGGTGAATCGACAAATTGGTAGTAGAGCAAAATATCAAAGTTCAGAATTGTTTCAAAGACGGTGTTATGGCTCCTTACACAGTGTACAGAGGTGAAAATCTATTGACTGTTAACCAATACATACTATATGTTTTTTTTTATTAGATTGGAGCTGATGTATAAATTAGAAGAGCACGAAGGTTGTGTAAATAGTCTTAATTTTCATCCGAATGGCTCTCTACTTGCTAGTGGTTCAGATGATCTCAAAGTAGTCGTATGGGATTGGAAAATCGGCAAGTGTTTGCTGAAATACGATACTAAACACAGGACGAATGTCTTCCAAAGCAAGTTTCTCAATTTAAGTGGTGATTTACATATCGTAACTTGCGCTAGAGATGGACAGGTTAGTGCACTTTTAATAAGTCTAGAAAATACTTTTTATTAACACTCATTGCACTCATTTTTGTTCGATATGACGTACTACATTTATTGCTATATTAAAAATTGTAGTAGTTGTGAAATCGATTGGATATATTTATTTCGTACTGTATTTCAAAACGTTTTACCACTATTCGAGAATATGTTCACGTCTATTTTACATAGGTGAGAATAGCTCAAGTCTCTGCCCAAGAAGGTGTCAGAGATAATCGAAAATTGGGATCACATCGTGGCCCATGTCATAAAATAGCGTTACTTGCCGATCAGCCTCACGTGGTCCTTAGTGCTGGCGAGGATGGTCTCGTACTTAGTCATGATGTGCGATTAAACAAACCTGACAAGTAAGCCAGCCCAGTTAATGTAGGGTATTGTTATTTTTTTCTATATTTAATTGATAAGTTGACTATTTCTGAGTTTTTTAATATGACATTTGTTTTTTAGAATAGTCTGTGTTAAGGATTATGAAAGGGAAGTACCCCTGTATAGTATACACGGTCATCCATTGACTCAAGAATTTTGTGTTAGCGGTCGAGATGATATTGTTAGAGTTTACGATCAAAGGAAAAGTGTCATTCCATTAAAAACATACTATCCTTTCAAAAATGTAAGTAGGATGATTTTACTAGAATAATACTTACGCGATATTTTGCATTGAACAAGAAAATAAACATGTCCGAAATCATGACGTAATTTAGAATTTTTTTCAGAATCAATCGACTGAATTACTGCACGTTACTTGTGCCGTTTATAATCATGACGGTTCACAAATATTGGCATCTTACAGTGACAATGACATATTTCTATTTAACAGCGATTCTCAACCTGGCACTTTTGCTGGACAATTTTCAGGACACAGGTTAGTGTGGATTCTTTAATACAACAGTAACTTATAATAAAATATCGACCATCGTAGAAACGTGGATTTGTCTTTAATTTGACAGTTGACAGAATTTTTGTGCTTTGCTTTGGGATTGTGTACATATTGTTGGATTTGATTTTCTTTTACATTTATTTGTAAAAATCTTATTTTAAATTTAGGCGTTTACTAATAATTGAAGTGAGCCAGTTAATACAGAACACTCAAGAACTGCACACATCTCTGATTTCTATACAGAAATAAACTTACTCTTATTTTTTTCCGCATCTTTTTAACACACTTTTATTAGCTTGGGATATATGTATCTAACGGAATCTTTGGACACGATTTTCACCCTCTTAAAAACATCGGATCGACTTGAAACTTTGTATACTTCTAGAGGACCGATGACAATACAATAATTTCATAGTGTGTTTGTGCAAGTGGGACTCCTTGATGGGGGTTCCATACCTATATCTCCGAGCTCTATGGATGTATTCTCATGGTATTTCCGATATGCATGTGTGTTGGGAGGATATGTGATGGCGTGTAAGTGCGAGTGTAGGGTTCCATACATACGGGTGTTTTTGATTTCTGGATGAATTTTCGTGGAACTTTCTCTTGTATGTGGGTTGGGAAGATTTTCTGATTTTTAGTTTGGTTTGCTATTAAAGCGTGTTTTTTAGTTTTTTTAAACTTATTATATTTATTTTCCTAATTTTCAGAAATGCGAATACCATAAAAGGTGTTAATTTCTTTGGTCCAAGATCAGAATTTGTTGTAAGTGGATCAGACTGTGGTAATATATATTTCTGGGACAAGAACAGTGAAGCCATTGTACAATGGATGTTGGCTGACGATAATGGAGTGGTAAGTTTTTTTTTTTCGAATATTGTCAATCATATTTTCAAGTGCTTTCTATAACATCTACAAGCAGAACAAAATGTATGCTTTACACAGAAATTTACATTTTGAACGCATTTTATTTACCAAATTACGAGATTGTTGGATTTCCCGCCAAAATACCGAAAGGATATTTTTTGTTTTGTACATAACGAATTCCGATTTGTCCTTCTTTCTCCGAAATATAGGTAAATTGCTTGGAACCACATCCGCAATTACCATTCATTTGCACCAGCGGACTGGATTGGGATGTGAAAGTGTGGGTGCCATCATGTGAAGAAGCCCCGAAGATGATCGACTTGGCCGAAACGTTGCGCAACAATCGAAAGATGCGCAACACCTTTTCATCACGTGCCGATATCAATGAAAGTCAAATGTTGTGGATGCTGTGGCGCCATCTCAGAAGTACAAGCCGATTTAGGGTAAGGAAGCATGTGTATTTTTCTGTTTATTTGTATACAGAGTGCAAACAAAATTTCGATGGCCTGTATGTAGCCTGCGGAAAGGTAAATTTCTAAAAATTCATTGAATTGAAATTTTAACAACCTTTTAATTGGTATACCTACATGTCATAACATATAAATTGCCTATTTTTAACCGCATGTGTCATAGTCTTGTGGTTAGAGGTTGTTGTATTGACTGTTGAATATAATGCAGACAGTTTTCGCGTTCCGCTTCAAGGCTGATTTTTTTTTCGTCATCGGAGCTGTAGGTTGGTTTTCGCGCGAAAATATAAGTAGGCATTTTAGAACCGCAATTTTTGCAATAAATTAAATTAAAAATAAAGAAACACAACACTTTCCATTTTTATATTGGGGTGAATTTGCGAAAGGTGTGACGTCTCTATCGCTCGAGGACAACTCAAGGAAGGGTAATAATTCTTCCAACAGTTTCAGTCGAATCCTCCGAGTGAATCTGTTTAATTTTGTACTCATTTTCCGAAAATTTACTGTTCATATTTAAATCATTATGTATGTTTTTGTTGTGATTCTTGTTTTCAGCGAGCAGGTACAGGTGATAACAATGAGGAATCCGATGACATATTTGTGCAAATCAACACAAACTCGAGCAGCTCATCATCGTCATCATCTTCTGACAGTTCTGTCACACTGGACGATGAAGATGACGATGAGTTGGACGGTCCAACTGGTTGTTCAACGTCTTAGAAGAAGGAAACAAAAATATAACAACAACAACAAAAAAAAAACATCTCGAGGACAATTTATTATTTGGTGATATTTTTCTCAACTACTGCTACGTCTCTAGTGTGGTTTATTACGAAAAAACTAAACAAAAAATTGTAAATGTAACAAGACAATTTTGTGGAGAATATCTTTCGCAATAATAATATATGATAAGTTTTTTCTTTTTTCCACGCTGTGTTGTTTTTTTAAAAAAAAAATTGGAATTAACAGAAAGTTATTTGGATGCTGCATTTTAGATTTTATTCAACAATTGAATCCGAACTGATTTGATTAAAATTTTCTTGGAAACTGTTTTCAACGCATCATGGAATACTGAGACTATTGTATGGAGTTGTTATTCTGTCTATTTTTTTTTTAAATTTTTATTCGCATCCTATACATAAGTTGTTTCATTTTTTCTACAATCCTGTATGACTGAAAAGTGTTCAGTTTTGTCCTTGATATGATTTTTCATTGCTAATAATATCATCAAAATATGCAAATCGTGGATTGTAGGAAAAGTAACGATGTGTAAAGACGCAGTATATTTAAATATAGTATAATATTGAAGAATGTGATTAATAAATATTTATTATTATAGAAAATTGTATTTTTCTTATCCAGATATTTTACAGTTCTAATCCTAATAGTTCCATCGTCTTTGAATTTTTCACCAACGAACTCCGAAGGGAGGAAGTATATATACAATTCGACTGTCTGCTTTTTGTTTTTTTCGAAATCTCCTCTCCGAAAAGGGGGGCAAATTTTTTTGAAAATCGGAGGTGGTATAACTAAAGAAAGAACAATATCCGGAAACGTTTAAATTGAACCTTTTTTCAAAAGTGTTACGGTTTTCGTGATAGAGGCATGTTAAATTCTCAAATATGTGTATTTTTGCTATGTCAAGAGGGCGATTTCTTTCGAAAATTGAAAATCTGTGGGTACTACATGAAAGATCGAATTATTTATACTAACATTTGTAATGAACATTTTTTCCTTAGAGTTACGGTTTTCGAGATAGAGCGGTGGTAAAATGGTTAAATCTAAAATACGAGTATTTCCGCAGCGATGTTTTGAGATCTCAATTATAACTACAAGTAAAGAATAAACGTGGATAATAGGATAAGTACTATCTTCATTGATATTAGTGAACGTTCAACGATTTTCGTGACTAATGTTACACTCAAAAGTGTGAAATAAATATTTTTCACAAAAAATTGGACCGACGTTATTAGATGGTGCACTGGAAAATACAAAATAATAATTCTATTAGTGCTGGTACTTGTGAAGTTGGTGCCAAAAGTTATCAATCTTAACTGCAATTGCACTTCAAACGTAACCGCACCAATAGAATTAATGTTATTTTGTATTTTCCATCTAATAACCTCGGTCCATTTTTTTGTAAAAAAATATATATTTTTTAAGAAGTGCCTCCAAAGCTAACAAAAAGCATTTCTTCACAGCAACGTTTTATTTTACATCCACTTTTGTTATATGGGCCGAAACCGCGGCTCATCCATTACCTATTGTATATTTGGTATTTTTATTACCAAATCAACATTACGTCACTTGATATAGGTATCTTTTTTTTACTAAAAACACCCTTTATGCGTTAAGCATAAGGATCTAGTTATTATTTTAGGGCACAAGAAAACTGTATTGACGACAGAAGCATAGAAAGCTGTAGAACTAATAAAATTTGTGGTGAAAAAAGAAGAAACTGTAGAACTGTATCCAGGATCCAGGCGAACTTACCCGGACCTTCTGAGCGAGAAGGATATTTGAAAATTTTGGTATTATGCAAAATAAAAATTGTTATGTAGTTTTATTTTTAACTGGATTTTGGGAAAGATATGAGTAACTACCCTCACTTTGTTTCAGCAATTAAAAGATTTAAATGCGCTATCTATTTGGCTAAAGATGAGTTTTTCTTGGTCGTTCACATGTGAAATAACTTTAATTTTAGCTGTATTTGAAGAATTTGGAAAAATGAAAAAAGAATATAACACATATTTTCCAGTTTAATGTCTTTATTTTTTCTTTCTTTTATATGTTAAATGTTTATTCTATAATCACTGCCCTATCTCAAAACAGATATATTGGAAAATTTTAACAGTTCAACTTTCAGGGTTTGATTTAAAATATAAATTAAAATCTCATTTATGTTGTTTTATTTAATTGCTATTTGAAAAAACCATGGCTAACTATTTCGACATCCTCCATTGGAATTGACAATTTTTAATATTTAAACGCAGTTCAATCATCCACCGATAGAGTGCGCCTGGTTATTGTTGTCGCCTAAAGCATGCTCAAGAAATATTCTAGTAGAAAAAAAGAGCGGCAAAATTATTTTTTTCACAACTAATTAACGCCAAATTTCCTACTAATTAGTATTTGGATATTTTCGTTATTAATAAAGTTACTGCGTGACATCCATTTTCTAGTAGAAGAAAAAGAGCGGCAAAATTATTTTTTCCACAACTAATTAATGGCAAATTGCCTACTAATTAGTATTTGGATATTTTCGTTATTAATAAAGTTGCTGCGAGACATCCATTTTATAGTAGAAGAAAAAGCGCGACCACAGAAATATAAGTACAGCAATATGTAGGTATCGATTCATTCGAAAATGCGCCCTCTAGACGTATCCAGTGTAAACCTAGACACACAATTTTCTCTTAGGAGAGCTCTATCAATTATAGTATATAAATTTGGAGTCGCAGTGTCAATTTGGCGACTGCCAGATAGCCAACACGAATTTAAAAAATATATATTATTCAATTTCTATTGATGGCAATCGTTTATAAGTGTTTGTAACACTTTTCTTTTTGTTTGTGAGTCAATAGTTAATGAGTAATTAGATTGTTAATTATTTGATACCAGATAGCCAACACGTTTCAAAAATAGATCGTAACAAATATATTATACGCTTAAGCGATCATATTTCGTTTGTAAGGGTCAAATATAATAATGAAATCGTTTGTGACTGCTTTTTCCAAAAAATCAAAATTGATTTTAAATTTGTCGATATAGACAACTAACTTTACACCACTGTTAAAATGAAGAAGTGGAAGAATTAACACTTTAACAGTAGTGTAAAGTTAGTTGTCTAACTCTATAAATTTTTCAATCAATTTAGATTTTTTGGAAAAAGCAGACAGTCACAGACGATTTCATTATTATATTTGAGACTTACAAACGATATCTGATCGTTTGAGTGTAAAACATATTTGTTACGATCTAGTTTTGAAACGTGTTGGCTATCTGGTATCAAATAATTAACAATCTAATTACTCATTGACTCACAAACAGAAAGAAAAGTGTTAGAAACACTTACAAGCGATTGCCATCAATAGAAATTAGAAAATGTAATTTTTTAAAATTCGTGTTGGCTATGGTAGTTAAAATGTTGATAGCACCCTTATGTATTCTGGCTCAAGGCTCCAATGCATTTGAATATAATTATAATATACATAGGTATCTCATTTTAAAGAAAACAGAAAGAAGGTAGCTTACTCTTCTAACTATACTAAACATATTTGTCTTCCAATTCCAATATTCATCCAGTATAACACAATGTGTTTAACTTCTTTTTCTCTTTTTATTTTATCACATTTACAATTTGAATTATTATAACAAACATCTTTATATATTGTCAGTCCGTCTGTAACAGGGAGCTTATTCGCGTATGGATTCACATCTAAAACACTCTATTTTGACATATTTAAAGTCACTCTGTGATAACTAAACCATTTTCTTATAATTTTTATGGAATGTTTAGCACTGACTGCAACTTTATCCCAACTGTCGCCACTACATTTGAATGAATGTATCATCCGCAAATGATACAAAACACTTTTATTATTAAGTTGAAATAATCCATTATCAATTATTGACTAATTGATAATGGACCCATAATTGAACCTTGAGGGACTCCATTTTGAATCGTTTATTTTATGTTTGCATTTGTGATTAATTCCGATAGACCTAATACCCTACTATATGTCTGTGATAATTTCCTAATTACTAGTTAAATTTCCCTTATACTAAAGCTCCAAATAAAAAAGCGCCATCTAAGATTCATTCTTCTCAACTCTCTTCTTTCAGGAATTAAGTCAGCGTTCTTCTTTATATACTATATATGTTAAGATTATCTGGTAATACGGACGGCTTAGAAGTTGAGTTAGTTGCCCATAGATGACGTCACCCGCATGACCATTTATTCCTTGGAACTTTTCTAAACATCTTTTGTAGTATACCTAGATGTCAAACGTAACCTATCTATTCTATGAACAAATAGTTATATATATATATAGATATAGTTATATAGATCAAGGAGGTGTACTCTGATTCCGTATTTTATGGACGGATAAGACCTATTTCTCTCTAAATTTATTTTATAAATAAGTACAAGGAAATAAATGGGGGAGACAATATTCAAAACTTTCGAATATGGTTTAACTGGTATAACCTATAACAATCCACATGAAATCATTCAGGAAGAAGGTGTTCACAAGGACGGGATATAAGTCACTGTTTTTTGCAGATTCTCAGATCATTTACAGGAATGTTAAAATTGGTTATTTTTCAAAAAAAATCTAGGGTTTCAGAGTTATAGCACTGGGAATATGAACGATTGTTACTGCCAGATTTTGAAAACACCAAATACGAGTTCAACAATCTTAATGATTGAAGGAACACTTATAAATGAAAAATAATTAGTTTTTACAAAAATGAATATTCATAAAATTAGATGCTTTTACGGAATATTGAAATAGAATTAACTCTTCTGGTGACTAAAGATAGTAATCTCCAGGAAAATTCCATGGATTGGAGTCTCAGGATCAATTCGTACTGAACGACGCTCCGCATTTTGTTAGCCATTAACTGAACCATCCAGCAGCAATCAAATCTGTAATTAGTAGGAGAGAAATATCAATCAATAGAGTCTGAAATAAAACACTGATGATGCACGTTGGAGGACTCGCGAATACTTCCCAATACTTAATATAAGCTTTGTAGTGGCAGGAAAACAGGGACTAAGAAGGAGGAGGACTGAAGAATGGTGGGAGAAGCGCTGCAAGCAGAAAAACAAAAGCGAAACGAAACGAAGCACAATTACGGAAATATAATTAGGGAACAACACGAGAGAACGGGAGAGGAGTTTTCTGTGCACAAAAGTTCTGCTCATAATTGATCGCCGTATATTAAAGATGAGTTAGCTTTGGCCCCTAAAGTATTACTACACATGTTAGCATTGGCGGAACAGCGTAGATTGCTATATAAGTACGATGAAGTTATCAAAAAATTCTAATTGAATTGGTGAATTTGAATCATTTTCAGTTCATTGTTTAATATTTTCAATTAAAGCAGGTAATCTAGATTATGCGGACTTTCAGACCAATGTTTTTTAAAATATTTACAAAATCGATTAAAAACTGGATTAGATTCAGCGTGGAATTGAATCTGAAAACAACTTCTGACATCTTCAGCGATATGCGTATAGAGCTTGTTCCGAATTTCCGAAATACACACCATTACAATCCTGGCCAGGTTTTATAACGTCATAATATGCCATCAAATTTTACTGGAGAGAACGTGGGTGGCTTTGACATACAGAGTAAATAGGTTAGGTTAGGTTAGGCGTTTGACGAAGGTATCTAGTTATGCGCTGACGTAAAAACGTAAACAAATAAGCGTGAATAATTTTCTTCAGTAAAAGCCTAGTTTAAGGGATTTTGTTATAAAATACCCAAAAAAAAACAAATATTTGAAAAACTATATGTATGTTAGCAGGTGGAAGACGGTATTTTTAATGATTTGTTAATAAAAAAGGGGAAAATGGTGTTCTGAGGACTTACGACTTTTAGCTGGAACTTTCGATCTGGAAGTATCTTTTTAATCCCAAATAGTATATCATTATCCTTGAATTCTATTAAACGCTAACATCCTTCAAAATTACTTTTTTTTATAGAAAAAAACAAACAAATTGTTATTGTAACATTTTAATGTGTCAATTAATTTATATAATATGCATTGTTACGTCACTGGATGCTGCAGCAGCTTTGCCTTGAGGGCCATCGCGTTACCAAGGTAACGTTAAGCTAGAGACTTCAACTGTTTGCTTATTGCAAGGAACTCTCATATCCTAATTGGGTTAGCTAGGCCCGTATATGTAACTCTGCTATACAATCATTTCTGCTATTTTAGTAATTATCGTATCTAACCTATTTCTTATATTATTATCGACTATTATTATTGTTTTAGTTTCCTAGATTGATTTATGAGATTCGTATCATCAGCAAATGAACGTAAAACATCGATTGGGGCATCCTTACCTCTTTCTTCCATTTAAAGTTAAATTAAAGTCATTTTCAGTAAACCAGAATAAGTTGAAAATTTCACAGTTTGTATATTTTGCCTATTTTCCAAATAAAATGTTATCAGTCTGTGTTAAATTACTTCATAGGATATTGGGATCTGGTAGGAGGGAGGGGTCTGAAAAGACTTGAGGGAGAAATTCAAATACCGTTTTCGAAATGGAGCAAACAACGAAAATCGTTGAACGTTCACTAATACTTACCAATGAAGATAATACTTATCCTATTAACCACGTATATTCTTTGCTTGTAGTTGTTATTAAGTAGAGATCTCAGATCATCGCTACGGAAATACCCATAAGTATTTTAGTTATACCATTTTACCACCGCTTAACTCGAAAACTGTAACTCTTGGATTTTCGAGAAAGTTTGCCCCTTCCAACCCCTTCGTGGGGGTTTCCAGAGGGAAGAAGATATCGGATTTGAGTTTTTACGAATATGGGATCATTGCTCAAGTCTCTTCTTTTAAATAAATCAAAAATCATCAAAATCAGCGTACGTTTGCTATATACAATGAGCGAACAAACAAATAAAAAAAGCAGACAATCGAATTGTATACTTACCCCGTTAAAACAAATTAACAACTCTCACGGAACAATAAAATTTGCATTTTTTCTTCTGGCATATTTTAGTCATTTACCATCTCAAACTGGTATTTTTAATGTTTGCATTTAGTTTTCTTTCGAATGAAGATATTCATTCTGATCGAGCGAGTGACCTCTGCAATTTTCTAAGGACCTACGAATTTCGGCCTTGAATCTGCGAACTTTTGGAGGAAAATTCGTTGAACAGTAATTAATGGAGTTAATGTAGCGAGGAAAGCTTCGCGTTCACTCCGGGTGGGGCCGTTATGATTTTCAATGTATGTATGTACTCAGCAGGAATATTGTGACATGTGTCCAGTATTTGGGCTCATATTATTTTGAATGTTGACCGGTTCTTTGATGTTTCTTTGCACGCTGTTTATAAATTGAGTTGAAATAATGTTGGTGTCGAACGAATAGTGGTTGAAAATCTCTGGGTACCACATGAAAGACAATAACATTTATGATGACATTTTTTTCCAACAACAAGTTGGTATTTAGTTAACGTTCAACGATTTCTTTCGATTACATTAATACAAACTTATTCTGGGTTAAACTGAGGGATTCAAAAGATATGATCGATTTAGTCAGAAAATTGCTTTGATTTCAACTTCCTGTAAATTTTGTTTTGTCGTAATAATGACTTATTTTTATAGTATTGCGAAATTTGTGTCAAAATGTCAAAACTTAAATACAATATTTTCTCAACATCTTAAAATGGAACACCCTGTATTTTATAAAGTGAACAAAAAGAACAGTCATTCAATTTTCATTTCTATTAAATATTCCCTATATCTAAAGTTAATAGTTTTGGGGATATTTTGATTTTTCTTCCAATTTTAGTTACCTATACCTTTGAATTGTGTGAATTAATATAACACACTATTGAAAAAACTATTAATAATCAATAGAAAATCTATTACAAGTAACCATTGTCAATTTTCAGTTAAAATCCAGGGCAATATAATTTCAACTGAATAGTTGATAAACTGAAATTAATGTTATTAGGATTTTTATTTAGAAGTACATAGTGCTTGAATCATGACGATTGTCATATAAAGGATCATATATTCTGAATTCCTCGTATGATTATTATTAGAGTAACTACATTATCATGACTATGAGTTGCAAGCAAGGAAAGAAAGAAAAATATACGGGGCGTCTCAACATCCATATCATATCTATTCGTTCTTTCATATAAAGAAAATTCATTTGGAAATCTACTACAAATATGAAGTTTACTGAGAAACCCACACAATCTATTACTGGTATTAGGTTATCTGAGAAGTTAATTATTCATTCTCTCATTTCTTCACCTCCTGCATGATATTGCTTAATCTTGCAAGAGCCGTGTCAAAATTTACATTAAATATTACGTTATTTTCATTTACACCATTTGAAAGTATTCCTAAAATTGCAAGAAAAATTGAAATATCTCCAAAACTATTCATTCTCGGTATAGGGAATATCTAATAAAAATTAAAATTGAATGACTGTTCTTTTAGTTCATTATATAAAATAGTGTGTTCCATTTAAAAAAGTTGAGAAAATATTGTATGTAAGTTTTGACATTCCCTGTACACAACTTCCGCAATACTGTAAAAATAAATCATTATTACAACGAAACAAAAGTAAAAATAATCGACACATGCTCAAAATTTACTTCATTTTGGCATTCAAGTAATATACAAGATGTTGAAATCATTGCAAATTTCATAAAATCGATCATATCTTTTGAACCCCTCAGTATAACCCAGTATAAGTTTATATCAATGTAATAAAATATAGGGTGTTCCATTTAAAAAAAATATATAAGAATGAACTGTCTCCATGTTGTAGGACATCCTGTACATTTCTAATTATTAATGCCAAAATATGGTATCTTCAATAATTGTACCCAAAAAAAAAATATTTGCAAAAGATAAAGCAATTCCGAATAACTTTCC
This sequence comes from Crioceris asparagi, assembly GCA_958507055.1. Classification (NCBI taxonomy): domain Eukaryota; kingdom Metazoa; phylum Arthropoda; class Insecta; order Coleoptera; family Chrysomelidae; genus Crioceris; species Crioceris asparagi. The sequence continues at coordinate 81,514,459 of OY293829.1, forward strand.
TCCTCTATAATTATTTTCTACTCCATTATCCAATTATCGATTCCACCCCTCGGGCTGGCTAGATGCTACACAACAATTAACTCTGGCCATCACAAATGGGGCATCATATTTACCACCCTGCATACTCCTCTCCGCTCCCCCCAATATGCTCCCCCATACCAACACCAAGTCCCCCCACAGCTCCCCCCCTGAGCGCGCAACGCGAACCGGGGACAGCACTTCCGGAGAGATGAGCGAGCTGCTATATCAGGTGTCCGGATTGTTCTAAAGGTGAGTTATTGATTGGAAATGACTATATAACAGCCTTACAGGGTGGTAAGAATAATAATAATAATATCTGGAGACCGAGCTTTGCTCGGGTAAAATAGGATGTAAGATGAGTCAATAAGAGTTACTAAAGATATTTAAACTTATTGAAAAATGTGCATATTTCTGGTTAAAATATATTGCAATCGGTAAATAATGCATTTATTTTTCACAGTTATAGATTTCGAAATAAATATGAATGTGTAATATGAATGATAAATATACCAAAACTCAGCTGTATCACCAATCGACTTCTCAACCCCCAAACGCTATATACTTATACTGAAATTTTTATCTGCGGAGCCATTCTTGAAATAGCTAGTGTGGACCTCGAGGGTCACACCGATTAAATATGAAAGTATCAACAATCGATTTCTCGACTCCGAAAACCCCTATTTGCTTATTTTTATCAAAATCTGCTAACCCTTCCTTGAAATAGCTAATTAGATATGTACAAATTTTCATTGAAAATTTCCGATTAAATTATTAGAAACTCATATTAACATATTTTTTTTAAGAGAATAAGTTTTGTTCATAAAAAAATTCAAAGTTGATCAGAATTCGAACCGAGGAACTCTAGATTCATATCTGGAAACTTAACCATAGGATTATTTTTCCCTATGATGGTATCGGCTTCATAACAAATAATCTTTAGAAGTCGTAAAATGAGAATATTAATTGCTGAAAACGATTTTTCTTGCGAATGTGAATATAACGAATCGATTCAATACATTCTAGAACCCATACATACGAATTTTCATCGAAATCGGTCGACCAGATTTCGAGATAAAATTTGCATATATATATATATATATATATATATATATATATATATATATATATATATATTTTAATTCTGAATTCTTGACTGGTTTATTATTTAATAAAATAGATTTTTGTTGGGGATGCAGTCATTTAATAAATAAAATTCTTTGGATTATGCCAAGCTTTCGAGAATGTTTATTCTCTTCGTCGGGGCAAAATTCGTGAATTTATATAAAATTAACCACAAACAGGAAAGATTTCATAGTCAGCAATCAGAAATGAAATAACTAATGACATTTCTGATTGCTGACTATGAAATCTTTCCTGTTTGTGGTTAATTTTATATAAATTCACGAATTTTGCCCCGACGAAGAGAATAAACATTCTCGAAAGCTTGGCATAATCCAAAGAATTTTATTTATTAAATGACTGCATCCCCAACAAAAATATATTTTATTATATATATATATATATATATATATATATATACATATATACATATATATACAAGCATTGCTCGTTTAATATATTCGGTATTTTGGTGGAGATCTACTCTAGTAGAGTCTATACCAACATCTACTGGAGACTGGCATTTTCATCAATACAAGAAATATCAATAATTATAAATTTAGGTTTCGTTCCAATACGCATTCCGAAACCGTTTTCTAATAGTTTTCAAATCGATCCCAATGCGTATGTCTATATCAGATAATTATTGTCCATTTGACGAATCTTGGCTGTTGACGGAACAGCTGATAAATAACTGGACTTACAATTTGAAATTTGAATTAACCGCAAATCTATAATACATCTCTTTTATTATTATATGTATTTCCGGTACCTATGTCTGTGCCTTCTAGATATCAGAAGAATATTGTTTTGAGACTCATTCCTTTTTGTTTCTAAACACAAATGCATCAGATCTATATTACTTATTTCTACAGTGAAGACCAAAAGTGCGCCCCTCACCCCAACTTCTTTATTTTCAATATTACAAAAAAATATTGAATACCTAAGTTGTAGGGTTGCATTTGACCTTTTCAATAACATAATTTTAATTTATACAGGGTGTCTCAAAAAAGCCCAGTGACTTATTATTTTATTTTTTTAAATGGAACCTCTATATATTATTAGATATTCGAACTCTACGTGAAATTCTAAGCAGATTTTAGGCATCATATACTATACCTGAATAAAAGTCGTCTTCTAATGAACGAGCCATATTAATCAATGAGAAAAATTTATGAAAAAAGTAATCAAGGAGATAACAAAATATTGTTAACTTTAATTTGGCAATTGTTGACAACAGAGTTAAGATTTATTTACTTGTTGCTACGGTTACTAAGGCACTCACAGTATAAACAACCGACTGAATTAACGTAAGGAATCGATAATCAGATCAGTTTGTATTAAAATTATTTGGGATCCACTTCAACTTAGGGTAAATGATCCATGAAATCTGCTGAGAATTTCACGTAGAACTCGAATATCTAATAGTATCAGTGGGCTTTTTTGAGACACCCTTTATAAATTAAAATTATGCTATTAAAAAGGTCAAATGAAACCCTACAGCTTCTGTATTCAATATTTTTTTGTAATATTGAAAAAAAAGAAGTTACGGTGGGAGGCGGGCTCACATATTTTCCCCTCTTTACCAAATATCTTTTGTTCTGTTATATTTCTTAGTAATTTTTTGTACTCCTTTTTATCCAACAACAAGTGACATTTTTGAAAAAAAATGAAAATAGTTTTTATTAGGCATTTAAGATTTAAACCGTACCGATGAGTACCTACTATTGCTATCCTTTTCTCGATTTTAACTATACTTATGTATATGTGTTTGCCAGCAACAGCAATTCCATAGCAAATTACTGTTTGTCTACCACAACACAAAATTAAACTTTAAATTAACAATAACGTCTGACGTCTGACAATTGCGACATAACCATAGACGATCTTCCAGAGAGTACCTATATACCAGAGAACAGAGACGTATATACACGCTCCATGCTCGTGTGTAATTCCAGTGACGGATCCCATTGTCCGACATTGTCGTTCCATGTCGAAAAAATAATGATTTTGTTTGAATGAGATAATTGTAATTACCAATATTGGATCACACTTGGAGCTTAACAGGCGGCGAGATATCTGCGATCTAAGTACAAATTCGACATTTCAAGTCTCTAGATCGTATGGGGCTTGAGAAATCGCTGCGGAGTCCATTGATACAAGAACCGAAAGTAATAAAAACTATTTAAAAATAGGTACATAATATTGATTTTAAGGATGAAATTTACTGTCATAAGATTTTTCCTTTAATTAATTATTGCAAAACTGTATATATTTATCATGAAAATATTTACATGGTAGATTATTCATTATTCATTATTTCTAAGATTACGTGCTTCGATGTTTTCATCATTTTCTTTTGGCCCCAATAAATTAACTGTCTCGACTGGGATACTATGTTGTCTTCTATGGCCAAAGTCTATCTTAGATTGATTTTGCTATGGCTATATATTGTATACAAGCTGCTCGAATAAAATAGATGGTATAATTTTCAAAATTTCTGCTTTAACCCTCCTAAATTATTGACTGTTTGTCTGTGGAATTTAAAATGCTCAAAGGTTACTTTTTCGGAATCCAAATAGGTGCACGTTTGCCAAATTTAGACAAAAAAAAAATGGCCAAGTGCGAATCACGCAAATGATTGTATTTTTTGGGTTTTTGCTTGGGTTATCAACTTAAAGAGTATATTCTGCTTTCTTTTTAATTTTACCATCAGTAAAAACCTTTGGTAACCTAGCGGCGCAAAGCACCGAAAAAGGATTTGATATGTCCTAGAATTATGTGCTTTTTGTGTGCTAATTTCTTGCCGCAATTAAAAAACTGTGCTCTTCCAGATTCGGTGAAATTTGAAAAGACAAAGTGCTAGTAGAGCACCTGTTATTTTTTGTGATAACCATATTCTTATTACCATAATAATCATGTGCTATTTATGTGCTAATTTCTTGCTGCAATTAAAAATTTTGTGCTTTTCCAGTTTCTGAGAAAATTGAAAATTGATGGTTATGCTACCCAAACGTTAACATAGTGAAGCACTGCCTTAGTCACCATCAGTGATGCCTGTGTGATCTAGCAGAATTGTTCGTATGTGTGGTGCAGAAGGTTCATGGTTCGATTGCCGCTATGGGTTGTTCATTTTCTTCAACGAAATCACTTTTTTACCTCTTTCTTTATTGTTCTATAATAACTAAATAACATTGCTTAGAAAATACTTCTTACAGTAGGAAATATAATTATTATGGAGATAATAATTTGATTTTGTTGCCATCATAATTTTAATTGGCAACAAAATCAAATTATTCGTAAAGAAATGTTTATTACGTCCTTCCTCCTTCATCAATAGATAAGAGAGCACAAAATTTTTAATTGCAGTAACAAATTGGCACATAAAAAGCACATAGTTCTGGTACATATCAAATCCATTTTTGGTACATTGCTCTGCTAGGTTACCAGAGGCTCAGTAAAGGGGAACTGTCAATTTCGTATATTTCACTCCATATCTTCCAAGTTCTTTATTCTAATGAAAACAACATATTCAAATTTGCTCATTGCGAACCTTTGTATATGAATATCAGATGATGAGCTTATAGAAAAATTCTGGGTCCTCAAAATTAACCCCTTCAATCAAAATTATTTTATTTACCAAATTACAACATTTTGCGCTCATTAAATAAAAAAAAAATAGGCTGGGCAGACTGATAGACATCAGAGTGATCTTATAAGGGTTTCGGTTTTTCATTGGATGTGCGGAACCTTAAAACTTTGGTATACAAAAATTGAATCTCTGCTCCTTCGTCGTAAGTTGATCAAAAATGATGACGTCGGACTGGTTCAGAAATGCAAAAAATTCTAAAAAACTGACCAACATCTCAATTTCAAGCTACAAATTCTGTTGACAAATGAAAATAATTAGAAGTGAATATAAATAACAATAACAAAACAATATTAACTTTTAGCTTTCAGCTATTTGACAAAGAAATTCAAAAGAAGGACACACATCTGGTTCATTGAAAGTTAATATTGTTTTATTACTTAATATTATCCTTTGAAGTACATAAGTATTTACTACCGTATGCTACCGTAATATGAATGTATGGAACCCTTGGTGTATGGGTTCTAATCATACCAGCTACTTTCCAGTTTTCCCTTGAAATGAGACAAACTGACACAAACTCTAAGAAAAATAAATGAAAACAAATATCCAACATTTCATTTCAACTTTGTCTTCACAATCTAGTAAATTTTTCTTTTGTTCTGTTCAAAGTTATTTTAATAAAAAACTTATTAGAAACAAGAAACAACAAATCGTTTTCCATTAGCAAAAACTTCTTCAATCCATCTCATTTTCAAATGAATCCTCTTAGCAACATTGACTCATAGGGTTGCACCCTTCCTCTAAAAAAAGGGTGGCTGTGTTAAAAACGCAAGGGTTGATAGACACCCCTCTAACGAATGGCTTTTCTACATCTTATTTGCATTCTTTAAATAATATCCGCCCAAAAGCATCATTCATCTAAGTTAATAGAACCAAAACTGAACCAAAAATGGATTCCTCAAAAGAAATAATCCATTCAAGTATTCTGATGACCAAAAATTGCGCTACAACTGTTCATTGTTTTTTTTAGACTTTTTTTATGGTAGAAATGCTTCTTGATTTACTTGAATTTCTTGTTATAAAAGACCAGAATCACTGTGTCTAGAACAAAACTGATCAAGATACGATATACCTAATCCAGTTTTGATGAATCTCATTTACCAGTGTTAAAAAAGGGTTGCCACTCACCCATTGGAATAAAAAGGGGTGAGTCTGCAATGTTAAAAAACAGAAAGGGGTTGAATCTCACCCTTCAAAATGTAAGATTGGTTGAAACGAGTTTGCATTACCCCCACCACTAAGGTTGTGAGGAGAAATTTGCGTCGAAGGAATATGTGTCGAAGGCAGTTGCTCAAGGTATGGAAGAGCCATGCAAGAGCATGCTCAATAGGATGAATGTCAAATGTTATGTGAGATTTTAAAATACATGTTTAAATGAGTTTGAACAGTTTTCCATGGTGGTGATTACAAGTGAAGTGCATTTTTCGAGAATTATGGATTTTATTTCTTTTCTGGGTCCTTGAAGGGGGTAAGATGAAAATTTAATGATTTACTTTGGATATTTGGTTTTTTGTGCTTGGTATTTAAAGTTTTTCATATTTCGTTGCTCCTTTATCGATTGAGCTTTCGGAAAATTGTTGATTTTTCAATGAAAAGCTGTAAAATTCACGATTTCCAGGTTATCGACCAAAGTGCTTTCCATGGTGTAATGTGCTTTGATCCTGTTCTTCTTTATAGTGCGTTCTGTATAATTGATATAAATATCCTCATTTTAGAGTAAATTTGTTCTTGATTAAAAATATTACCACCGGTAACCAGTGTGATGAAAACTGAGGTGGAATTTCCAAGCTACTTTCTCAATCCAAACATGAACAAAGTGCTTCTTATTTGGCTCCTTGCTCTCTTTGGAGTTTCTAGAAAGCAAAACATGGATCAGAATTTCACTTTGCATAAGATTTATCATAAACTGTTGAACAATTCCAAAATCAAAGTACCAAACTTGAAAATTTTATGGTGAGATGTTCCAAATATGAGTTACATACGCAAATTTTCAATGATTTCAGATCCCAAATCTACCCTGCATAACTAAAAATAATAGAAAATAAACACGATAACCCCTCCTTCAAATCATATAACTTTTTCTAAATTTTAAAGTTAATTACAGAGCTATCATAAAATTTGTTTAAAAACGATACACTTAAAGTTCTTATTCAAGATTGTTTTTAAACATTATAATACATTTTCTAGGTTATTCTATAAGAATGGAACGTATTCATACTCATCCAAGACTTTTTCTTAATTAAAAGAGCCCCTCTACCTATAAATGTATTTGTAATGCAAATTTTATTGTTTTAATAAAATCTGCAAATAAACACTAATTGAATGTTCACAGACTAGGTAAAAATATACTTAAATTTAGTCGTCAAGAATATTTTTCCAGTTTCAACAAAAAGTAACTTTTTTCTAAAGATAATTGAAACGAAATATAGTTACAGATCATATCTATGAATCAAAAATACTTTTGACAGCATTTAATTCATGACAATTTTTTGAGATTTTCTTAAACAACAATGTCGTAATTTTTGTTCCAACTCGAAAATGTGGACGATTTCTATAATTTTCTATAAGAAATTTCCCGATGCAGATTTAAAGACAAGTTATTCTAAAAAAATATATTGAAAAATAATTATTCACGGCAGGGTAGAACGAGGAAAATTTTCTTATTCCCTTTATTTTTAATTTATTTTCAATCTAGATTGTAACATTTTCAGAAGCTTTCCGCTATTTAGAACTTATTTTGTGATTAATATCAATTCTTTGATTTTTGTATGGATGGGATTTCTTCAATGAACTTTTGTAACGAAACTTGACGAGTTTTTGATATTTATAACCACTTTAAACTAACAGGACCTAAAAATGTTTAGCACTATCACGACATTTTTCACAAGACTCTTATCTAGTTATAATTTTGAAATTGATTAAATAAATTGTAGAGTCTATAAAACTAATTCTATTACAGCTGAAAAAATAAAATAGTAGATAATCTCACATATATCAAATAGCATAAATAGCTTCATTTAAAAAAAAAACCTGTTACTGAGTTTATTACATTGCAACAGAGATGAAGAAGTAATTACCAGGTAAAAGAATATTGGCACCAATTTTAGAAATGTCCATGTACCATATAAATATTATTTTGTACTTGACTGTGCTTTATCAAATAATCTCAGTCTCTGTTTTTGTAAGAAATTAATTTTTCCGAAAATTTCAGTGGCTCGTTATTCAACAAAATCGTTGAATTTTTACTTACCCAGGCATATTTAGTGATTTCAAAATAAAAAGACAACAATCTTGTAATTTCCAAGTGATCTTGACACGGAAATTCTTATGATCTTATAATTTCGAAAAATATATCCCATTCACTCTTTTGACAGAGAGATCATGTTAAATTTTGAAAATGAATGAAAACACAAGAACGGATATTTATTCTTTCAAGCCGTTCCATGTTTTAGTATTAAGGATTTCCTGATATCAGGATATAGGATTTAAGAAAATGCCGTGATAATTGTTTGTTTCTGATAACGAATTTTAAAAGAAAGTAAATACTTTGATTTTTCCTATGCCAGCTTACGTAATACTTGAATGTTTTTTTGCAAATATTAGGTGCCTATTGATGAAATAAATATAATAACACCCCTAGCAATTTATGTGTTTTGGCACACGTTACTCACACGCTTTGATGAAAAGGCCATTTGCACCCCTTTTTTAACCCTACTGCACGATTCACATTCATGTTTTGTCAAGCGTTTTAGGCTTTTTGGGACATCTGTCGATATTACCAAAAATTTACTTCAAGGGTTACTTTCTGTATGGCTCGTATCGCCACTAGAATATTGGTCTTCCTTGTTAATTACATCTAAGAACATGGCGAATGAAAAAAAATCCCGACAGCCTGTAGCCAGCGGAAAGGTAAATTTCTCAAAATTCATTGAATTGAAATTTGAACGACATTTTCATCGGCTTACATGTCATGACATGCAAATTGCCCATTTTTAATTGCATGTGTTATAGCCTTGTGGTTAGCGGTTGTTTTGGCTGTTGAATATAAAGCAGATAGGATTCGCGTTCCGCTTCAAGGCAGAATTTTTTTTTTCGCCTATTTCTTATCAAAAAATAAAGTAAACATTTTTTTAAATCAGGGTCTATATTAAGATCTCCAGAAAATGTACAATTACATCAAATTTATATTAAGTGTTCATATTTTATCAATATATCGAATTTTTCCTTTATTAATTTTTAATTTTTTTTCTGTGCATTTACTGGAAAATTGCTTCGAACAAAAGTTGTAGGTATTGATTATATCTATAACTCAAAATTATTTTGGATGATATATACTCTACGGCTCTTTTTTGATATCTTTTTTTAATGTTTGAACGGTCGCCATTTTGAAACTACTTACCCGATATTGCCCAGTAACGAACTCGGCCGAGATATTTAAGAGATTGATTTTTGTAGCAAATATGAACTTGATACCTCCAAAACTGCGACCTCTATCTTGTTAACAAATTTCGTAAAATCCCATATATATATATATATATATATATATATATATATATATATATATATATATATATATATATATATATAAACTTTTGAACCAAATACTTTTTTGGACTTACTTATAGATATATAACAACATGCCATTGAAATTTTTTCGAAATTCAAAAGTGTGAACGATCGCAATAGGTAAATTTCTATAAGAAATTTACCTAAAAACAAAGGCAGTCATAAAGTCTGCCGACAGAAGTGAAAACTTAAAACAGAGGAATAACTAAATTATTGAATTTTTTAAATTTCCTTAATGAAATTATTAACATCTGGTTTTTACATTTAGTAGCACTCCGAGCAATAATTATTTACATTTTTATGTAGTTTATTAATTAATCAAACATATGATAGACTGCACATGCTCAATACAAAATATCAATTACAATTTTCATAGTTTTTATTGCATTTTATTTCCATTATTAGCTCTATTATCATCGTAAAATACAAAAATCCCGATGGCCTGTAGTCAGCGGAAAGGTAAATTTTTCAAAATTCATTGAATTGAAATTTTAACAACCTTTTCATTGGTATACCTACATGTTATTAAATAAAATTGTCATAGCCTTGCGGTTAGAGGTTTTTGTTTTGGCTGTTGAATATAAAGCAGACAGGGTTCGAGTCCACTTCAAGGCAGATTTTTTTTTCGTCTATTTCTTTTCAATAAATATACTATATATTTTTTTAATCAGGGTCTATATTAAGATCTCCAGAAAATGTACAATTACATCAAATTTATATTGAGTGTTCATGTTTTATCAATATTTGTTATTTTTCCTTATTAATTTTTATTTTTTTACCTGTGTATTTTATGAAAAATTGCTTTGAACAAAAGTTGTAGGTACTGATTATATCTATAACCTAAAATTATTTCTAATCATATTTACACTACTGGTCTTTTTAGGTAATTCTTTTAAATGTTTGAATGGTCGCCATTTTGAAACTACTTACTCGATATTGCCCAATAACGAACTCGACCGAGATATTTGAGAGATTGATTTTTGTAGCAAATTTGAACTTGATACCTTCAAAACTGCGACCTCTATCGTGTTAACAAATTTCGTAATATCCCATATATATATAAACTTTTGAACCAAATGTTTTTTTGGACTAACTTATAGACATATAACAACATGCCGTTGAAATTTTTTCGAAATTCAGAAGTCTGAACGATCGCAATAGGTATATTTCTATAAGAAATTTACCTAACAATACTTAGTCCATTTGTAATTTTAATTATTTCATTTTATTCTAAAAATGATATAATAGGCTTATGGTAAGTGGAATAAGAAACAAATATGTTTCTGGACTGAAATTTATTGGAAGTATAGTGTAAAAACTGCATCTGTCGTTGTTTTTTTTATTTTTAGTAGGTACTTATTTTGCGATCATTAGACATAGTGAAACCTAATGATTCATTAAGAAATTCAATTAGTAGTAGATTTTTATCATCTGCAAAGTTGATATTGAAGTTCCTACATAATATCATCGGAATATCGTAAAATTTTTCACCAAAACTTTTCGAGGATGTCAGAGCCTTCTTTCGTATAAATCATCAAATTTTCGATATTAAATATAAAAAAATCTTATTAAATACTAACAAATCCTTCTATCAGAGCACTATATAATAATATCTGGGCGACCGAGCTTTGCTCGGGTAACACAGAATTTAGAGTGGGTCTATAATATTTACCCTAAAGTTCAAAAATGTGCATATTTATAGTTAAAGTGTATTGCGATCGGTAAATATTGCTTTTATCATTCACATGGCTCAGAATTTAAAGATTTTGAAATAAATATGAATGGGAAACATGCCAGAACTCAGCTGTATCACCAATCGACTTCTCAACCCCCAAACACTATACATACTGAAACTGTTATCTGCGGAGCCATTCTTGAAATAGCTAGTGTGAACCTCGAGGATCAGACCGATTGAATATGAAAGTATCGTCAATCGATGTCTTGACTCTGAAAACACCTTTGTGATATTTTTAACCAAAATCTGCTAACCCTTCCTTGAAATAGCTAATGTGTACCTTAAGGGTCGCTATATATTAGATATGTACAAATTTTTCATTGAATATTTCCGATTAAATTTTCAGAATCTCATATTAACATTTTTATTTAAAAAAATGGATTTTGTTAAAAAAACTTAAAGGTGATCAGAACTCGAACCGAGGAACTCTAGATTAATACCCCAAAGCTTAACCATAGGACTATTTTTACCTATGACATTATCGGGTTCATATTGATATCTGAAATATAATCTGTAAAAATCCTTAGATGGGAATATTAATTGCTGAAAACAACTGTTTTCAATTCAATACACTCTAAAAAACCCATACATATGAATTTTCATTGAAATCCAGTTTCCGAGATAAAATTTGCTATTGTTATATTTAATTGTTTTAGAAGTAATTTCTATTATTTTAGAAACTGCGAGTTTCACATTTAACTTAGTTTGTATCCGCTGTATAATTGGGAAACCAATGTAATGAATATAAAATTGAAATAAAACTTATTTGTGATTAATTAGAAAAAATATAATTTTTTGCTAGAATTTTGCATGTTCACCGATTTCGATGATGAAATTTGAGAATATTCTTCGTTCCAAAATCATCTTTCGAAGGGGGTGGGGTATATTTTCAATTTAAATTGAATATTTTATATATACCTGCTATTGTAATGAAGTAGGGTGAGGTTATTTTTCCGGGCTCGGTGATTTCAAAGGGGTAAAAAAGTTGCTCCTAACCCAGCTCCCATTTTAAAGCTCTTAAGATAGTAACGTTTGGATTCCCCTAAATCTTAAGTTTTTACTGAAAACAAATACAAGAGATAAAATTATTGCACATTTTCTATTGCATAATCATGTTAAACTTTGAACTATTTCCAAACGTATAAAGTATTGACCTTTCACATGCTGGGAAATGTAAAATTTCCATAAAAACGTGAAATTTTAAAAATGTTCTTGAAAATACAAAATTTCGTTAGAATAAAAAATACAAATTTGATATCTCCTATTCGGTTAGTTGGCTGATAAAGAGGGTGAACGGCTCCCTGGGATCCGAATTTCCTCCCCACAGAACTGCCCATTTGTTAACATAAATTTGTTATTTACTTTTTATTCGTAATTTTGAAGTTCTGATATTATAGGTAAAGAGAAGACTTTTGGCACCAACTTCAAAAGTACCAGCACCAATAGAATTAATATTATTGTGTATTTTTCAGTGCACCAATTGATAACGTCGGTTCAATATTTTTTGTAAAAAATATTTTATTAGTGCACTAACAAGTTCAAAATAATATTAATTGCATTGGTGCTGGTACTCTTGAAGTTGGTACCAAAAGTCTTCTATATAACTAAACTGATTATGTGGAGGAAGTTTTGAATAGTATAAATATAAAATGTACGCGATAACTACCTTATTCTGCAATTCATATTGATGATAAATTTCAAATCTTTCTGCTCTATAAGATGGTAGGTACTTTTCTGTGGACGATATAATCACACCGAAATGTACCATCCTCTCGACTCATATGTCAGGCTTGAGAGCTTTTCCCACCATCCGGAAGCCATCCACATTCCATTACAATTTCCAATTCGAATTTTCCATTTTTCCCGGTCTGAAATCTACATTTTATTCGACACAAGAGACCCGACACGACCCGAAACTATTCCCTGTCGGCAAAGGGATTACCAGCACCGTACACCTGGAAATTTCACAGGGCCGATAATAAATTATTTTTTATCGTTATGAGGAGGAAAATTCAAAAAGAAATGTAATAGTGTAACCATAATTTTGGATTCTTAGCATTTGGATAAACTAATGTATAACATCTGCGACGGAAATGTAGTTTCTTTTTTAAAATCTCAATGTGTATTTTCGCTATGTGAATGAGGCAATTTCCTTCGAAAATTGAAAATCTGAGAATGAAAAATTAATGACCAGATTATTTGTAGCAACATTTATTTTGTTTTTTTCCATAGAGTTACGGTTTTCGAGTTCAAAGAGAGGTAATGTTTATAATATGCGTATTTCCGCGACGATGTTCTTAGATTTCTGAATAATAGCAAATACAAGCAAAGCATATATGGATAATGGTGAACGTTCAACGATTTTCGTGACAAATGTAACACTCTAAAGTGTGAAATAAATATTTCTTATAAAAAAATGCAACTGCGCAACTTCAAAAGTACCAGCACCAATAGAATTATTATTATTTTGTTCTTCTCAGTGCACCAACTGATAACGTCCGTCCATTTTTTTGTAAAAAATATTTATATTTAACAGATGAGGCATTTTTCTCGATTATGTTTGTTCCCTATGAATATTTTAAACATTGAATGTGACAGAAGATTATCATAACCTATTACAATGGTAATCAGGTGCTTCTAATCAGTATAGAATTCCCGATTTGGCAAGGTTGGATATTTTCAGTTTTCCAGAGCTTAGCAATAGATACATCTGCATCGTATAACAAGAGAATTTCCACAGTTTGTAGATATATATGCAATTGCTGAGAAGAAACACAATAATGTATTATAAATAAATAAATATAAATAAACACTTTATTTCCATAGAATGATGACAAATATATTGTGGAAAACGTCAGAGATCCCTTAAGGAAAAGCACAATAATACAGAAAATCCTAAAAATAACAACTCATTGTAAAAACTCTGTTAAACTATAGAAACATCTATCAATTAAAAAGGATTTTAAACTTTTTTTTTAAATAAACATTTGTTATGGGAGCTCTTTATTTGGCTACTCAATTTATTATAAACCTTCATTCATTCATAATGAAATCATTATTGTTCCGTGTGAAATAGTGATGATAATCACAGTTTTTGTGGAAAGTACTCTTATAGGCATAAATCAATATGGCTAATTCCAAAATGAAAATTGACGGTAAAGTCAGGATGTTCAGAGCTTTCAAAAATGGTCTACAAGAGTCTCTCTGTTTAATGCCAGCTAGACATCTTATCACCCTCTTCTGACTTCTGACAAAAACTCCTTCAACACTTGAAGAGGCCCCCAAAAAGCTAAGCCATATTCTTCAAGTTTCTGAAAAGGAAACAAATTGAGCTAAGTTTCTTACTAAGACTCTCGCAATGACAAGTATTTTAGATTTAACCATTTTAACACCACTGTAACTCAAAAACCGTAACTTTAAGGAAAAAAAGTTTATTATAAATGTTGTTGCAAATATTATTGTTTTTCCTGTGGTACCCAGAGATTTTCGATTTTCGAAAGGAATCGCCGCCTCTGCATAGCGGAAATACATATATGTGAGATTTTAACATAAATGTAACTCGAAAACCGTAACTCTTTTGAAGAAATGTCCAGTTTAAACGTTTCCGGACATTCGAGAAAATTTGCCCCCTCCACCCTCTTAGGGGCGATTTTAAGAGGGAAGGAGATTTCTGATTTGAGTTTTTACGAAAATGGGGCTATCTTTCAAGTTTCCTCTTGCAAATGAATCAAAAATCCTCAAAATCGGAGTACGTTTCAAATCATATACAGGCGCGAACAAACAAAAAAGCAGACAGTCGAATTGTATACCTCCTCCGTTCGGGGTTCGTCGGTCAATAATAACTAAAAATCAACATGGGCTTTTGGGGAGTAATATGTTCATTACTTGGTATATCTATTGGTGTACCACAAGGCTCAGTCTTAGGTCCACTACTATTTCTGTTCAATATTAATGACCAGGAAGAGTCTATATGGACGATATAATAGATATACTTTACCTTTCATGCACAAAATACCTTTGTAGTTATTTCTGATATTCTTAAAAAGAAAGCTAACATTATTGTGACATTTCTTCACAGTTCTCTAGAAACTCTCTTTATTTAAATGGTACCAAGATTTAAACCGACAGAAACAATATGCGATGATTACCTACCAGAAGACGGATTTAAATTCAGAATTTATAAATATCTTGAACAATTTTTCAATTTCTATATTCTTTTTACAAAAATCTTAACACTTAAAAGTCTCCGAATAACATTGACTTACTATATGTTCAATAGACTGCCCTCTGAAATAAAGTCGAAAATCCTGAAAACAAACGATTGACCATTAGGTGTTATTATTTTATTGAAATCATCATATATATAAATATCCTTTTTTCTATGAAATAAAAACATTTCTATTTTTAAATGCTAAACGCAATGACCCGGTCATAGTGTATTTCTACCCTATTTGAGGGACTTTTATTCAAAGAAAAAACTTGTCCAGCACCAAGAAAAACACGTTTCACCGAGGGAAATCTGTAAAGGCCTCAATGAAATTGGTGAACATATTTTCCGAGCAATCGAATTTGGCTATAAGAGGATGATTTTCCACCATCAGAGCTTTTTTTTTTGCTCAAGCGTTTGGGGGGGAGCTTCATTTCCCAACACTGGCAGCTATGCAAACACGAGGGGTGTCAACCAGATAGGTAGTTTTTTTCTTTTGTGTACTGTTTATTATATAGAGTTCTTTTAACGAGCTAGCGATAAGGAAACAGCACATAATAAATAGAGATACTTGTATGTACTTTGCATTTCTACAAAAAAAAAACTCCTTCCTATTTAAAATTGGAAAAATATATAGGCATGTCTTGACTTTTTTAAATTCATTCGTCCACCGCTAGGGGCCGTAACAGCTTCGATCGTATAAAAAATGCGGTTTTTCCGATTTTTTCCAATATAGGTTTAGAAATGAATACTCTCACGTTAATGCCACTATAATGGTCCATGATTTTGATATATGATTTTTTCTTTTAGGACGTAAAATAAAGGCGGGAGGGGTTGTTAAACTTTTTGGTCTATAAAAACTAAGTTTGACTTAACGGAATTTTGTTAACGAGGTCTAGTTCAAGAAAGGAAGGTTTGGTGAATATAATAAAAAATCATCCATGCCTTTCTGGTTCATGTCGCTCTCGGTAGTGGCGGGTTTTATGGAGTTAACCGTTTTTTAATTTTGCTCCGAAATCGTAAATGGAAACGTATGAATATTTTATTAGTTTTGGAAAGTAGATCAAATTTGCAACAAAATTTCTCCACATTGCATGTGAAGAACATTTTATTAACGAATTTATTAAAGAAACAAAA